>ML778301.1:866858-887001 GCA_009831015.1 Picea engelmannii | reverse complement strand
GTGACAGAAAATGTTGAGTTCCCACAAACATATTTTCAATACGATCAAATTTTCAGAGAGGAATTTCAAGAACGAAGTGAGTTATTTTCCTCATTTTCACCATCTATGGTTTTCACCATTGATGAGAATCCGGGGTCATATACCATCCCAGTAGAACTTAGCCCAGACAAATGTCTATACATCAACTCTGAATTAAGTCTCAGCCAACAAGAACAGTTAACAAATCTTTTGAAAGAACAGTCAGGGGCATTTGCTTGGGAATACACTAATATGAGAGGAGTGCATCCTGACACCTACATTCACCACATCTATATCCAACCAGGGATAACCCTGGTAAGACAACCACAAAGGCATATGAATCCAATCCTAAAAGATTTTGTGAAAGAAGAATTACAGAAATTATTAAACGTTGGATTCATTTATCCAATTTCTGACAGCAAGTGGGTTTCATCTCTTATTGTGGTACCTAATAAAATGACAGGGAAATGGAGAATGTGTGTAGACTTTAGGGAGTTGAATAAGGCAACCCTGAAGGACTACTTTCCCTTGCCCTTTATAGATCAGGTTTAGAATACCTTGGCTGGAAAAAGATACTTTTCCTTTCTCGATGGATATAGTGGATACAATCAGATTCAAATTTCTCCTGAAGACCAAGACAAAAAAACATTTACATGTCCTTGGGGCACTTATGCTTATAAAGTGCTACCTTTTGGACTATGCAATGCTCCTACTACATTTCAAAGAGCAGTCCTTGGGATCTTTGCTGACTTAATTCATGATTGTGTGGAAGTATACATGGACGATTTTACTGTTTATGGTAACACCTTCGAAGAAGCCTTAAGTAATCTTGAGAAAGTCTTGATTCGCTGTCAGGAATCAAATTTATCCCTTAGTCACGAAAAATGTAAAATGCTATTAACTGAGGGAATAGTGTTGGGTCATCATTTGTCTGCAGAAGGAATTAAAGTTGATCCAGCCAAAATTGAAGTGATAGTTAAACTTTCCTCTCCAAAAACCCAAAAAGATGTGAGAAGTTTTTTGGGACATGCTGGATATTATCGTCGATTTATTGAAAACTTTACAAAGATAGCCAGCCCCATGTTTAGACTGTTAGCAAAAGATGCAAAATTTTGTTGGGATAACAATTGTCAGAATTCTTTTGAGAATTTGAAAGCAAAATTGTCCATAGAAACTATTCTAAGAGGACCAAATTGGTCTCTTCCTTTCCATATTTCAACTGATGCCTCAGACACTGCTTTAGGAGGAGTGCTTGGACAAAAAGAAAACCAACAAAACTATGCAATTTACTTCACTAGCAAAAACCTTACTCCTCCTGAATTGAACTACACTGTAACAGAGAAGGTATTTTTAGCAGTAGTTCATGCCATTATAAAATTTCATCATTACATCACTGGATATGAGGTTTTTGTACATGCGGACCATTCTACTATCAAATTTTTGATGAACAAACCAGTTACTACTGGAAGAATCACACGATGGCTTTTGCTACTTCAAGAATTTAACATCACTATAGTTGATCGGCCAGGGAAAGAGAATGTAGTTGTGGATTTTCTTTCTTGTATTCCTCAAGATAGTACTGACATCCCAGTGAATGATAATTTTCCTGATGAACATATGTTTGCAGTAGCTGTTAAGACCCCTTGGTTTGCAGATACAACAAATTACTTAGCTACAGGAAGACTGCCAACTCATTTGTCACCACCACAAAAGAAAATAATTGTTCAGCAAAGTGCTTACTACTCTTGGGTAGGAAGTGATCTCTTCTATACAAGTCCTGATATGATCATTAGGATATGTGTCCAGGAAGATGAGATCCCTGATATCCTTCAGGCCTGTCATGATGGGCCATGTGGAGGACATTTCTCTGATAAGAGAACGACATATAAAGTCTTACAATCATGATACTATTGGTCGACACTGTTTAAGGATGCAACAAAATATGTGAGAAGTTGCGATAGTTGTCAAAGGATGGGAAGACCTACCATAGCAGATGAGATGCCCTTACGACTGCAGGTTGTGATTGAACCATTTGATAAATGGGCACTTGATTTTGTAGGATTGATTTCCCCAATGTCGAGGAAGAAGTACACCTTGGTTTGTACAGATTTTGTAACCAAGTGGGTAGAGGCAAAATCCTTATATCAGGCAACTGAGAAATCGGTGGTTGAATTTATTTATGAATATATCTTCACCCACTTCGGTGTTCCACGAGAGATTGTTACTGATCAAGGTGCCCAATTTACTTCTAAGTTGATGAAAGAACTCACAGATAAATATGGGATAAAACACTGTAAGTCTTCCCCATACCATCCACAAGCCAATGGGCAAGTGGAATCCACGAATAAAGTTCTAGAAGCTATTCTGACCAAGACAATACATTTACATCACAAATATTGGGTGGATAGACTTCCAGAGGCTTTATGGGCATACCGGACTATATGGAGAAATACCACTGGTCATACCCCTTATGAATTGGTATTTGGCAAGCAAATTCTCCTTCCCATAGAATTTCAAATTCATACCTTCCGCCTAGCAGCAGAGTTGGGGTTGAATTTGGATGAGGCACAGAAGCAGAGAGTCATGCAACTAAATGAATTAGGAGAAATTAGGCAAGATGCTCTTCAAAGAACTATCCTTGTACAAAATCAACGTAACAAATGGCATGATAAATACATTAAGAAAAAGCATTTTCAACCAGGGGATTGGGCATTGCTTTTCGATTCCAAATACAAAAATTTCAAAGGAAAACTTACGGCAAGGTGGTTGGGACCTTATGAAGTGGAAACTGTTTTTGATAATGGATCTGTCAGAATCAAGACCATCGATGACTCTCAGAATTCCTTTGTAGTAAATGGACATCGATTAAAAGTATATAACAAACCCTTGTCAAGAGATGATTTTCTACAGGAAATTGCCAAACAAACAGAAATAAAGATAGTAGTGGAAGAGTCTTCTCCTCCTGCTAATCCTTGATCATTTATGTTGTTTTAAGATTTTGTAAATAATAAAATTTTACTAGAAAAAAATAAAAATCAAATAATAAAATATATATATATAAAAAAACATTTCTTTTTGGATATGTTGATATATTGTTTTCAGTTTTACAGGTTTTTCAAAGCAAGTACAGAATTAAACTTCATCACTCTTTCGTAACAAGTAAGAAGGTAAGACCATTTTATTTTATGAGTTTTTCTTATCAATATGCACTGACTTGTTTTGAAATGAATAAATTTGAGCTTGTTTTCTCCCTTTGACTGCTCATTAAAGTATGAAAGGGGCATTTATCAGGGATAGGATTATTCTTTACCAGGCTTGATGAATTATGATGGGAATGAAACCACCCTAGAGTTTTCTCTTAGCATTTTCTCAGACTCTCAAACATGAGAAAGCAATGAGCATATACTAACTTGGGCTCACAAAATCCACAAGCAAGTGATTACTGTTCCAAAAATTATTTCTGCAAGATTTCTATCTGCACTCGCATTGGATGATGTGGAATACGTTAAGGTCCACTTTCCAACAAGTCTCACTCCATCGACACCAACACTTTATCTGGAGTAGAGATTAGAGACTATTTAGTACCCTGGACTCTGCATGCCTCAATGGAAGATTTCCTTGCTAACAACCATGGGAATACATCAATGTCTCTTGGTTGATAGATCCTACAGGTGACTCGACACCAAGACCTTTATTTGTACCTGTTAGGATGTACTATAGGTACCTTGAGGCCCATTGACATCATTGGTGGGTCATCTCGCATTGGTTAACGACATTCATTAATGGTCGGTAATCCAATGATTTCTTTTTGTGTTCGACTACAGAACATTTATTCACACAAATAAGAATTGTACCATGGGTTAAAGCTTTGAAGTTGTTGAAGACATAATTTTAATTGATCTCTTTCAGGAAGGAACAAAAGACAATTTCAGGGATAACCATCAAATAATTTGCTTTCATAAACAGGAAGTCTTTTTCTCAGCAAGTTATTATTGGTTCAAGTTTCTCTGTAGATTTTGGGTTATTTCATCAGTACCAGTCAGTGCTAGAACATAATCCATCAGCTACAGTGGTTATCAGAAATACAAATTCAAATTACAATTTTAGCGCTCTCCAGATATAGACTTGGCCTCAAAGTTCTCTACAGTAAGAAATGCATAACAAGGGATTCAAAGGTACGATCGTATTTCCATGTCATGCCTGACTCTTGCTACATTTCAAAGGTAACCATTTGATGAACATACCCTATTTTATGTTGAAGAGTTTAAAGAAAATGGCAGAACGGGTCTGTAAAGCCCAAGATTTTAGAGGTAGCTTATTTCATTTTGGTCTTGTCAAAATATTGATTAAGTCTACGTTATCCCACAAACAAGAAACTTGGGATATGTTCATTGTAAGAACCCTAGCCTCTGACAAATCTAGAGATAAAAATGTTAAGTCTGCTCCTCCACAGAAGAAGCCGAACTCTAAGAAAAAGGGTGTTAAAACCCTGACCAAAATCCGTGATGAACCTAAGAATACACCAGACTACACAATTGAAGCCAGTGATGATAATCCTAGTACAGAACATTCGTTTGATGTCCATGGTTCCGATGGTGTGGAAACTAGCCATGACAGAGTGGAAAACACTGGTCCTATGGAGGCGAATGTTGAAATTCCGATTTCTCCTCCAACTACTACGAATATTATTGATGTGGAACAACTTGAAGAGTTAACTGACAAACCTAGGAGAAATCCCAAACAAAAATGCACATGCAAACTGTCAGGAATGGATAACTCTATGCCCAGTTACCCACCACAGGAAAGATTAAAAAGTGTGGATGATCTTGAGGAGGCTCTGGAGTCCTCTGAAATGAAATGGACTCTTTCCCAACTGATTCAAAAAGTCTGTAAAGTCAATCGGCAAGCTAATGTACCCAAATAAATTGAGCAGGAAAAGCCAATTCAAATGCCAGTGGATACCCCTGCTCAGGTGTATAAGGAGTTTACTCTCGAACTCAGCCCAGTCGACAACCCTGATCAAGTGTATGATGAGCCTACTCTTGAACTTAGTCCAGTCGACAACCCTGTTCAAGTATATGAAAAGTTTACTCCTGAACCTAGTCCAGTCGACACCCATGATCAAAGACCAGATGAGTTCACTCACGCGTCCAGTCCTCAAACACATCAAGGACATGGTAAGACATTTGAATCTTACTGGGAAATTTCCTCTAGTAAATCCTTGAGACCAATGGTAGCCAGATTAGAAAGCAAGAATCACAGGTTGAAAGAGAAGTTACATGAATACACCATATTGGATCAACACATCAAAATAGAAAATGAACTTATGAAACTCAGGCAAACTCATTTCTCGTCCAAGATTTAACGATTAAAACGAAAGAACAAAGGTCTTTTCCAGAGGAACAGGAGACTGCAGAAGATTGCCAGGAAGCACATCATCATTAATCGAGTTCTTAAGAAGGAAATCAAAAGCATGAAGAAACATGAGAAATTGAAAATGTTGGTTGTAGCTGTTGCAACACTCTGATGAATCTCAATTTGTGACTTTTTGTTGTCTGAGGAAAGGCAAAGACTTCAGTTTGGGGGAATGTTAGTCTCCATTTTTGACTATATTTTTGCCTATATCATGTCAAATATACCTCCATTCTCATATCTAGTATCATTTCCTTCTAGCATTACCATGACACATTTGACATCCTTTTACAACTAAATGGGGCTATTCAAGGTATTCTTATGATTCAAGTTATTTTTAATGTATTTTGATATTTTAAACTAATGTTGATACTAACATGACATGAGTTAGGTATTGTTCCTTTGAAATAGAACTTATCAGTACCAGGTACCATATCGCACTTAGTGGAGATACCAAAGAAGCTGTCAAAGACTTGCACGACATGGCCAGAGTGGATTGACAGTCCGATTCATATGATTGATTGAGTCATAACTCAATATGCTGACTCAGGGAGAGATTGTAGAACCATTTTATTAGAATTCTTTATGATCCACGCTTCTTGACACTGCGTGTCATGAAGCTGTGAAGTTCGTTTTAACTGACTATGAGTCATTTTCGGATCTGAGATCCGTTTAGATTAATGCACCTATGTTTAAAACTATTTTTGGAGAGGATCTATATAAACTGGGATCACTCTCAAGAAACGTTGGTTACAATATGCTATGTGATATGATTTATGATAATACAAATTTGCTATGCGTTATGTTATTCGCTGTTAAATGATTTGATTCATTTTATGAATTATGGAGCGTGAAGTATGAACAATTTTTTCATGGAATGATATGAGTAGCTCTGGTTTCATTTTAAGCAATTTCACCTCTTGGTTGGGCCCGCCAACAGGTTCAAGTCACTGTCTCCTTTCCACAATAGAGTTAGTTTATTTCAGTATTTTAGAGTCTGCATGTAAGTTAGTTTATTTGAGTTTGGGAATTACTTTGTTAGATTCTTGCTTAACCATTCTTTGGATTAGATCATTTCCAGTGTGATATCATCTCATAGATTGATGACTATTGAATGCATTATTTATCCCTGGTAGAACTTGAACAATGAACTAGATTTGCTCTGTTTCTAGTTTTTAATTTGATCATGATTTAAAGGGAATGCGAGTTTAGATTTACTCTGTCTTGTTAGGATAGTTAGCTTACTCTGTTTTGTTAGGATAGTTAGTTTACTGTCAGATTAAAGGAATCTTCCAGTACCTGTAGGGTAAATAGGACATTTATTGGATTTACCTATGGTTAGATTTAGAACTGTTTTTGATGCTTAGATTAAAAGGTTTTTAAAAATGATATTTCTTTTATGGTTTAGATAGATATGATGATGATTAGATGTTTAAGCTAATGGTAGATAGTCTTGGGAGATTACATTGGATCAGAAATAGAAGTACCTGTACTTAAACACATAATTGTTTTCCTTTGATGAATTAAACAAGAGATGATTAGTTTCAAGATAATCATTAGGGTTCAGTTTTTAAGAGTAAGTTTGTGTTTTTTTCTCAGAATAAACTTTAGATAGGAATTAGAATCTTACCATCACATACGGTGTAGCATCTCTAAGTTCACTTACCCTGGTTTTACAATTCAGTGTTTTCAGGTAATTAAAATCTTTAATATAGCAGCCTGACAGAAGCTATGCAAGTCTGGCCGCACCCAAAGACTCTCAAAAGATTGCATGGATTTCTGGGCTTAACAGGGTATTATCGCAAGTTTGTCAAGAATTATGGAAAGATTACAACACCTCTCACTGCTCTCCCTAAAAAGAACTATTTCAATTGGACTCCAGCCGCTGCTCAAGCTTTTCAAACCTTGAAGATGGCCATGTGCACCACTCCAGTTTTGGCCCTTCCTAATTTCACAAAGACCTTTGTGTTGGAATTTGATGCCTTAGGGAAAGGAATTGGTGTTGTCCTTATGCAAGAGGGTCTCTCTCTGGCCTTTACCAACAAGAAACTATCTGAAAGGAATTTGGGAAAATCCATCTATGAAAAAAAAATGTTGGCTATTCTGCATGCCATTGATCTGTGGCGCCCTTATCTATTGGGGAAAAGTTTCCAAATTAAGACAGACCATCAAAGCCTCAAGTATTTTCTGGACCAACGCATTTCCTCCCCGGAGCAACAAAAATGGGTGACTAAGCTCTTTGGATATGATTATGAGATCATTTACAAGAAAGGAAAAGACAATGTGGCGGTGGATGCACTTTCCCGAAAATATGAAGATGAAGGATCCCTTTTTCTCTTTCCTTCATTGTACTAGATTGGCTCCAAGTCGTTCGCCGGGAATGGCTAAAAGATCCCAAAAGTTCTCATCTAATCCAGCAATTGCAGTCCAATGCTCCAGCTCCCCCAGGGTACTCTTGGCTCCATGATGAGCTTTGATACAAAGGCCATTTGTATTTAAGTAAACAATCAAAGCTTAAATCCACGGTACTTTCTGAGCTTCATGCTACACCCACAGCAGGGCACTCTGGGTTTACCAAAACCTATGACAGGGTCAAACGTTCTTTTTTTTGGGATCGTATGAAACAGGACATCCGTAATTTTGTAGCTGAATGTGATGTGTGTCAACACAACAAGGGAGAAATAGTCAAATCTCCGGGCACACTACAACCTATTTCGATCCCACCTACTATTTGTAAGGATATCTCTATGGAATTTATTACCGGCTTACCCAAATTGGTTAATAAATTAGTCATAATGGTGGTTGTTGATCGCCTTTCCAAGTGTGCTCATTTCTACGCTCTTCAACACCCGTTTACAGCATCCACGGTGGCTCAAATTTTCATGGACCAGGTCTTCAATCTTCATGGCATGCCACACTATATTGTTTCTAATCGTGACCCAACTTTCACAAGAAATTTTTGGCAAGAACTATTCAAGCTATAGGGCACCCAATTGCATCTCATCACAGCTTATCATCCCCAGACTGATGGTCAAACGGAAGTTGTCAACAAGTGTTTGGAAACATATCTGAGGTGTTTTTCCTCTGAAAAGAAAAATCAGTGAGCTCAATGGTTACCCCTAGCTGAATGGTGGTACAACACTTCCTTCCATATAGCTACACGCATGACTCCTTTTGAAGTGGTATATGGACAGAAGCCACCTTCAGTTCTCTCATACTTACCGGGTGCCTCGAAGGTCCAAGCGGTTGACCAAACACTTACAATTCAAGAGGCTATTCTCTGTACCCTCAAAGAGAACTTGGTCATGGCATAGACTCACATGAAGCAACAAGCAGATCAAGGTTGCTCTGAACGTCAAATTGCAGAAGGAGATTAGGTGTTTCTGCAACTGCAACCTTACAAGCAAACTTCCCTCAAGGCCGAGCATTGTCAGAAACTAGCACCCAAATTTTATGGTCCTTATACAGTTCTCAAGCATGTGGGACAAGTAGCCTATCAGTTATCTTTGCCTAGTCATTCGAAGCTACATCCTGTTTTTCATGTTTCATGCTGAAAGAAGGTGATTGGAACTAGGTGCCAAATTTAAACGAACCTTCCCGAGTTAGCTAAAGAAGGATCCATTTGGCTACAACCAGAAGCAGTTTTGGACCATCATGAGCATCGCCTGCGTCAGAGAACCATCAAGGAAGTGCTAGTCTAGTGGAAAGATACAACTCCAGTAGATGCCACTTGGGAACAAACTACCATTCTGCAGCAATTTCCACATCTCAAGCCTTGAGGACAAGGATGATTTTAATGGCCATGTGACAAGAGTGTGTCACACCCTCCTGCCACCCTCATGCATTTAATCCTAACTCGTGAAGGCCTAGGAACCATTACTCTCAGTGCGCCTGGCCTAAGCTCGTTGTCCTATCGATGGCTGAGAGCCATGAATTGGAATTTACTCTGCTCATGCGTGCTTGCCTCCTTCAACAATATCGATGCCATGACTTCTACCAGGTGCATTCATAGATGTTCTCTTCCACGACTGAGACCTCCTGCGACATGCACTCCTCCCAGCTACACCTTTGGTACTTGTGCTTCCTTTCCGTACTTTCAAATCCTCTCAGTGTCCCAGGCATGCTGAGACAAAGGGGGAAATCCAAGCGCAGCTCATCCTGGTAGCCAAGCCGACCACGCGTGATTCTCCAACCCCCGCCTGCACCATCTCCTAGCTCATCACCTACTTCACCTTCCTCACCATATTCTCAGTCACAGTCTGGAAAAATACCTAACAACCTATCGTCCCTCTCCTTTCCCTTTGCAAGCCGGATGGAATGGTTTTCCATCTCTAGAAATTCCCTGGGACCCTCACTCGATTTGGCTTCCACATCGTTGCTACTTCCTATAGTTCCACCCAACTCGATGGTGAGCGCACCAGTCTAGCCAGAGATCTCAACCAGCCAACCTTACCTTGGAGCGCAACCAGAATTTGTTGCACCTTAACCAGGGCCTCATTCCTTCTCAGACTCAGTACCGGGCTCACAATTGTAGGACAACCTTGCAATTCTGCAAGGTCTGGTCTATGAATTGCGGAAAGGCCTGGATGACATGCAGTTTCGAATGGAAATCTTGGATGGGAAGACTTCAACGCTCTTGCAATTTCTCTCAACTCTGCAGGGGGCATGCCACTCGACACTAGAAGAGGGCAATGCCTTAGGGGGTGGAAACGAAGATGACACAGGGGATGGAGGAGAAGACGAAGCAGGGGTTGGAGGTGACGACGAAAAAGGCACTGCCATGCATGAGCCCATGGAGGAGGGAGGGACAATTGTTGAAGAGGAAGGGGTTGGAGGCGACGTCGATACAGGAGCTTCCATGCACGAGGCCATGGAGGAAGGAGGGACATTGGTCGAAGAGGAAGGGGTTGGAGGAGATGTCGAGACAGGCATTGCCATGCAGAAGCCCATGGAGGAGGGATGGACAAAGGTTGAAGAGGAAGCAGCACCAGCCGCGGACCCAATAACCAACGCCACCTCCCTAGATGCGTGGCCTTGCTACAAGCCCAACACATGACCTACATAGGTGTCTTCATGCTAGTTTAGCAATGTGTCTGAATTTCCTTTTGCCTCATAGGGTCTATGATCATTTTATGTATGTTGTTGTTATATCAGGGTTAGTTAACAGGCCCATTCGGTCTCCCACAGGGGACTAGGATTTTTATGTTTAGTTTATTTCATTTTCAGACTGGTACCTTAAGACAATGGGATTTACTTTAACTGGCTGGCTGAACTAGTTTCCCTTCGGGGTAGTTCAGTTCCTATAGTCCAGAACTCATGATGATACTATAATTCTTGTTTTTTGAAGGCTTTTTATACAAATCTTACTTACAAAAAAAAAAAATTAAGGGGAGGGGAATGTAACACCCCAAGACCGAGCCCCAATTGTAAATGTAAATATGTTTAATAGGTTGGTGAGCTAGTTTATTATAGGCCAGAAGGATTATGTGATGATTAGGCCAGAGAGCCTAGATGCTAAAGGCCAGTGAGCCTATTTTTGTATATGTAAACACTCATATCATTAATATAATACATCGTTGTGTGTAGACCAACCACGATAAAAGAGTATGGGAGAATAAACTCCACTACGAAGGGAAAGGGAGGGCCTAAGATCCTAGGAAAGGGGGCTAATCTAGAGGGATAATTGCCAAAGGAATATTATAATATTATTCCTAAATACTATGGTGAGGATAATTATTTTATCCTAAGTTCTTGTGGGAAAGAGCATGAATCCCAAGTGGAGAGAAGAGAGCTCCTTGAGAGCCATGTGTCATGAAGGGTGCATGAAAATAAGTGTGGGGGAATTTAGTTTGTTTCCCATGGACAAAGCCATTGAATCACTCAGCCATTCACACACTCAACCATGCTCTCCATGATTCAACCTCTGCATCATTCACGCACTCCTGGAGCCTGCACACACTCTTGTGTTACCTGTACTTTCTTGTTATTAGCAGAAAATGATATCCCTCCTGGGATGTAAAACACACCTATACCTACCTGAGCTAGTGCTATACCTTTCCGTTATGAGCAACATTTGTCCCATGCCCTAAAAGTTGTTGCTGCTATCACCTGTTCCTTAACTGAACATTGTTGTTGTCTTCACCATTCCCTATAACTGGTTTACTTAAGCACTGAACTAAAGAAATAGGTTGTCAGGCCCGAGGGATTGAAGAGGCGGGTTTCAGGCCCGTGGATTGAAGAGGAAGGTTTTTAATCCCGTGAGAAACTCTCTCTAGGTGAGAGAATTGTTGGGAAAGTGATTTCTCGAGGGAGCCCAACTACAACTACAGTTCTCTGAGACTTCTTGTCTGGCCTGTTGCTGAAGCCCTAGAAGGGAAGTGGGGCAGCCAAAGGACTGTTGAGAAGAGAAGGGGCACACTTCATGGGGTTGGACAGGCATGTGGGGAATGAGAGACTGTAGGCTGGTAGTTTGAGTTGGCTCATAGGACAAAATCCTTCATGTTGTTTGTATTGTCTCAACCTAGCCTAGCAATAGTACATTTGGGTCAAATTTTGACAGTGCATTTGACGCAATTGCCACTTTATATTTTTGGGAGAACGACAAACATCGAACCCCCTCAAACTTCATTTCACATGACATCTCTTTTCTGATGACATAGATATCATCTTTATTGCGACGTTTCATGCGTACACGTGTCATCTCATATTTGACTATCCAAACCCCATATAGTCGTCGTAAGACCGACGTCTTGGAGTGGCAACAACGACGTCTTGGAGGTGGCCATAGAGATGTCTTGGAGGTGGAAAGAGTGACGTCTGGGACGTGGCAAGAGCGGCGTCTTGGAGGTGGCAATAGAGACATCTTGGAGGTGTTAAGAGCAACGTCTTGGAGGTGGCAAGAACAACGTTAAGAGGTATTAGCTCCAATGTGGTTGCTATGGGAGTGACACTCTTGGAGGTGGAAAGAGAGATGTCTTGGAGGTGGAAAGAGTGACATATTGGAGGTGGCAAGAGTGACATCTTGGACGTGGCAAGAGAGACATGAAGAGGTATCATCTCCGACGTGGTTGGTATGGGAGCGACACTCCAAGACATCGCAATAGCGACTGTGTTGTAGGTATTTAAAAAAAAAATACAATATCAATATTGAGAGGGACAGGTACATTAACCTTTGCTAATATACTAGCCATATCAATATTTAAATCTATATCATCGGTCTTAAGAAAGGTTGGTTGAAGAGGAGGACTAACTTCCAATGGTAAAGGGGGTCTTGTCTACCGAGGTTTAGGATCACTAGGATATTTCTCAGGTGTGTTATCACATGAACTCACAATTGTTGAGATAAATTCTGAAAGCTCAAGTGCAATCATGTGTAACTTAGAGGGAAGGCCCCTATCACCTCACCAACCCTCTTTCACTTCAAGCCAACTTTCCTTTGACTGAAGGGGGTTTCCCTCAATTAAGATTGCAAGGATCATTGTCTTGTTTGAGTTCCTCAACCTAGAAAACATTGTCTTGTTTGAGTTCCTCAACCTAGAAAACATTGTCTTGTTTGAGTTCCTCAGCCTAGACAATCAGATCTTCCTAACAAATGAGTATATTGCTTCACTTTGTAAAACCAAAGAAAATGAAATTCCAAAATTTTGTGTGGCCTCCTATTTGACAGACACAATTTTTTATAACACCTTTCCAAGGGTTGGGCTTGGAATCCTTCTAAACCTTTCATCCATGTGTGCTATTAATACTTTTCAAAAACCAAATATGTGTCAATATATGAGTTTATGTGTGATAACTTTCTAAAAAGTTGTATGAAATTATATTTTGTAATCCATGCATGAGGTTTTCTATGAAATCCATAAAGATCATAGAAACAATATGCAATTTTTATATTCATAGGAATCTAAGTAACATCAAAATCTATGGAAACACAAAGGCTCCTCCTTTATTACCAATGAATTCACCAGATAGTTTTATCTTGAGGAAGATTCCTTATCACACTACCCTCTATGGAGCATATGCAGCTATGAAAACCAATAAAAGAAATGATTTCCATATTATCCCATTACAATTGGATCATACAACCTTTTGAATTTTGTCTATGCTCAAGTGGAAGATGATCATTTAAAGTACATGATCCATTCAAAAAAGTTCCTAATCATTTCTACCAACAAACCCTAACATGGACCTACTATCATGAAGAATGCTAAGAAGTGGTATACAAATATGCCTAGGATTTTGATGAAATTTTTGATGAAAAAATAAAGTAGAAGACAAAAAGATTGTTCTTAATTCAATGCTAGATTTAGTCCCAAAAGGAACGAATCGTATTGTAAAAAGGAAACCTTCCAATTCCCAACAAGAGAAAATAGATTTGATCACAAGAAAAATAGATTAAAGGGGCAAAGAACTCCCTAATGAAGATGATGGCATAGGGAAACAAGGATGCAATCCTTAGGGAACCTCACAAAATACAAAACATGAATCAGAAGGGAAAGCTATAGAACCAACATAAGGGCAGGAAGGATCTAATCTCAATATTGGCAGAAAAAACCCATGCAATGCAAAGGAGACTGAGAAAGGAATAGTAGAAGTTGATGATCTTGCAGGTATGAATATTAGACTAACCAGAGAATTTGAAAATCTAATGGAATCATTATCTTGGTTCATATATTTCCTATTGAAACCCCTCATACATTTAATGATGTTTTTGTAATGGAATTAGAGACCTTCTCATTTGATAAACAAAGAAAGGTAGTTAATTAAAAAATACATAAGAAAAAAGGGACATATAAGGATGAAATTGAAATATAAACTACCAAATTAGTAGTTGTTGATATGGAATATATGCATCCATTAATTGTTGTAATATACCAAATCTAAAAAGTATGCAGAACAAAAATAAAATGCTAGAAATGGCAGATGAACAACAATATAACCAGAATAACACCACAATAATACTGAGATGATAACAGAATAACACCAGAAAGAGCACTTCGATTACTGAAAGCAATGTTCACTTTCCTCTTCGAGGGGGAGACCTCCAATGGAGCAGAGCTCTATTACAATAATAGCTAGGGTTCTAATACCCTCGACTCCTATTTATAATAAATATGTCTATCGAAAGAACTATCTAGAGGAAGATACTTCTAGAAGCGGAAGCTTCTATTATGTCTTCTTACATTCGACTTATTCTACTTTATTGCAAGGCCTTATTAATATTGACCTTTATTACATCCAAATATATTGTTCTACCTACGTGAGGGTTATGTCCCTAACAATTGCAATAGCAACCACAAGAATGTATGTATAAACGATGGAAGAAATCAAATAAAAAACTAAGAAGATACCCAACCTGGAAAACTGAGACAAATATTTAAAAAATACCAAGCACAATTTTAATGACTTCACTTCATAGGCACAACAAATTTGGGAAGTTGGTTTTCCTCTTCATATCAATTTGTTTTATATTATTTGTAGATATGGCTAAGAAATTACAATTTTGAAGAGCATTATTTTACAAAAAATGGAATTCAATCTAGTTCTGGCAAACATACAACATGCTAAAGATAGCATATGCAGCATTGAAGCTGATGCCAAAGGACTAGTTTAGGACATAAGTGATGTCATGAAAAACGCTCAATACATTACCGAACAATGTAGCTTATTGTTGTTTAAAGATAGAGATAAGTTTGTCCCACTCCCAGTGCTAGTTAGTTAGAACTAAAAGTCTTTAGAAGATGACAAAATTTGCAAAGTTTATGAAGCATCAATGTGAATTCAATAAAATTTTATATTGAAGATCCCATGGCTCAAAATCCATTCATGCTTAATGTCACGTGCATTTTTTGTTGCAAGGAGAAATGTGAAATATTAATTTCTATTTGGAATATATGTTATGAAAGAGTAGAGAGAAATCTTGCAATAATTTGAAATATCTATGGTCCCAGAATAATGATTCAACGAGACATACAAATAGTAATGGATGACATGGAGGATGGTTTCATTGGTATTTGGGTTAGAATAGTGATATGATATTCATGAAAATCATTCAATACCTCACTCTTCTAGATTTTAAAAGACGATAAACAACCTCTGAAAGATGACATTGTTTACCAGCCAACAATTAAAATAGCATTACAATAGACAAAAGGTGAATAATGAAATGAATCTTGAACCAAAAAGTTAAGTCTACACCTAGCACTCTTTCCAATAAAGAAATGGGACTGGAAGATGTAACATCTCGCTCTGGCGCACTAAGAAAACTTATTCTTTTAGGACACTTGCTCGCAAGTGATCTAGACTTTTATGATAAGAAAACATTTGTCCTTGATTATGATGTGATATGATAGATGACATGATGTTTTACTGCTTCGACACAGACAGGTGCTATTGACTCAGTTTTATTGAGTGTGCAGGGTTTTGGACCTTGAGGATGCAGAGGCATCGGTGGAACCCCTTGGACTCCGGATTGAGTCAGGGAGTGTGCTATTTGGGTTGATTTATTTACTGTGATATTCATTGATTTGATGATATGATGTTGACATGTTCTGACATGACTGTTGATGATGCAGGCTGACGATAACTTGCCGACCAGACTCACATATGGAGTAGAGGGGCCACACATGATTTCCAGAGAGGTTGAGGGAGAGGGGTGGATAGCAGTCCTGCCACGGCCTACTAGCACTCCCACCGTGGCTCGAATTGTAGGTTAATGATTACCTAGTTCGAGAGGATCCACGATGCCGTGAGGGCAGACTGCAACAATCACTCACGATGATTCTAAGGGGCGCGCAATAAGGTGGGGGCCTTATTCCTTAGAGACCTTAGTCTTCCACAAGTTCACCTGGCGGAGTGTTGACTCCAGGGTTTATAGATGTCTACCAATCAGTCAAGTTGGCGAGCAGCACCCTTGGTGGTGCATCCTGAAGGGCACGTCGTGCGAAAGAAACACAAGAGGCGAGTGGCACCCTTGGAGCACGTGGTGCATGCTGAAGGGCACGTCGCGCGAAAGAAACACAAGAAGCGAGTGGCACCCTTGGAGAATGGGGTGCATCCTGAAAGGCACGTCGCGCAAAAGAAACAAACGAGGCGAGTGGCACCCTTGGAGCACATGGTGCATCCTGAAGGGCACGTCGCGTTGATGTTGATGAAGGAACAAACCTAGATGGCCCTAAGACATTTAACACATTAATAAATTCTTAAGCTACTTCCCTAATTATATGTCGCCCAGTTCAGAATCTAAGTCCTAAGTCTAAAACTTCTCAGGGTAAAATTTTAGTCTAGCCTTAAGAAAAAGGACCCTAAAAATAAAAATAAAAATCTAAACAAAAACCCACTTAAGTAATAGTTAAGTCTTCATAAAATTCTTGGGGTAAATGAAGATAGTAAGAATTTAATTAAAATAGTGGATTTAAAAATTTCAAAGAAGAAATTATTCATTAACTTGTGGAAGTACAAAGATATTAAATAAATAATAAAAGGGAAAGATTTAATAACACAACTGCCATTTTGGGCTTTAATAAAAAGGGGAAAGAAGGGAATAATAAGAATTAGGAAACTAAGTAATGGAGGAAACTTAATAAAGGAAAGATGGGAACTTATGGAAAAAAGAAAGGTCAACATAGTAAGGAATCTGCAATTAAGAACCTGCTAATCTGAGCTAATTTAGTAACATCTTTTTTTTAGGAAAGTGTTTAAAACATGTGAGGGGATCTAGGAACACCTAGGAGTAAATTTAGGAGCGACTCTAGGTGGGTGAGGGATTTGGGACAATTAATAAATTTAAAGAAAATATTTATTGGAGAAAAGAGGGGGATGGACGACACTTGTGCGATGGAGAATATTTAGAATATTTTATTGAAACTTAATTTAAAATGTGAATTAGGAAGGTTGGTGGGTCTCAAAACTCTATAAAAGAAAAGGGAGATGAGGAAGAAAGGGATCGATTGTTAGCGTAACGTTATGCTTCCGGATTTGTGACTTGACTGATTGCTTGTGAGGAGTTGGGATTTTCCAGCTCGGATAGGAGTGGTAGCTCAGCCTTGCGAGGCGAGCTGGGAAGCTAGATCTACCATCTGGATAGTGTGTGGCCCCTTTGCAGCTCGGGGGGCTAAGGGGGAAGCAGAGTACCCCTAGCGATTGGCTGGGAGGTATCGGTGTAGTTTCGATGGTTGGCGAGCAGGAGCGGGACGGAGCGCGCGGACGACACTCGGGGACGGCGTTGAGGCAACGGTATGATTTTTAATTGGTAGAGTAGAATGCATTAGGTTATGATTAGATTTTCTTGGTAATTGTAATCTATATGGATGAATGTTTAAATTTCAATAGATGCTAGTTATCGTTGGGCTGAATGGGTGTTCTTATTTGCTTACTCCGGCAGATTGTTGTGTTTTTAAATATGGCTGTAAATTCTATGGTGTCGATTGAGTAACCTCTAGTCTGATAGTTATCTTTAGTTCCTATCCCCTGTATGACTTAGCTCACTATGTATAGCCACGCTGAAAAAAAGACTAATTCTGGAACACTCCTTTGCAATTTTTTTACCCAGGAAAACCCTTTCTGGCATTTTCGTTTTTGGGCAATTGGTGACAGTTACTCCCTGCGATCTTCCTGACCTTACCTAACTCTTGATTGAAAAAAAAAAATGAAAGATATCCCAGCTTTTCCCACTTGGGGACAACGTATCATTAACTTACTATGACTGTGATTTAATCTTAGCTATAGCAAGTTACCCATTGAAGACGTCGGTGTGTTATTTTACTGTTGTGGCCACATTGAATCCTCGGACAATTTTAATTACCTGCCTTGGCTGCCAATTTTAACCCTTTTTCTTACCTGAGAATTTACATTTGTTGACATGAATGGTTTTCGTACTTCTGCAATATCAAAGGGTAAGGGATGAGAGTTATATATTACCTCTACATTTTTAGCTTGTCTCCGCGATTTACAAATTGCAGTAAGTAAATTAACAGCTTATTGGAAGAGAACCTGAACTGGTTGGACTCAGAAATTAGCCTTACCCACTACCAATTCATTCCTCTGTCTGCATAATCAATCTTCATTTTGGGGTCTGTGTTGGATTCTTCTGTATATCTGCTTGCTATTAATACTACAAGCACACCTAACTGCATTGGTACACCTGCCTGCGTCCCTTCCAGAATTTACACAGGAAGTTATTTATTACACTAAGCACAGAAAATCTAGATAGCGTCTGGCTAATGACATTAATACGGGACGGTGATTCAGATGTTGTAATGTTTTGTTCTCAGCGAATGTTACCCACGCATTTCAACCATTTAAACTCTGTGTCGTTGTCTTACCCTCTCTGCGAATGGTGGATTACACATCTCTGCGTTTTGTATTATCTCCTTGAGTTTGGTTGCCATTCTTTGGTGTTTGGTATGTTTGGCGAATTATTTTCTTTTACCAGTTTAAATTTTGTTTAGAATGGAGCCTTGCGTCAAGGTTAAGTGATTGGCAAGTGGCGGTTTTTAATTGATTATGACAATTTCAATTATGTTTTAGTACAGAGTGTGTGTTAAGGGATGCATGGAATGCACTAGTGTTAATTGATTTATAGCAGTTCAATTTCGTTTTAGATCAGTTTAAATGATAGTAGTTTAATTGACAGCAGTTTAATTGGTTTATATCAGTTTAATTGATCTATATCAGTTTATAGCAGTTTATGCGATTTATAGCATTTTATATCAGTTATATGAGGTTATATGTGATTTATATGCGATATCAGTTTATATGCGATTCATAGAAATTATATCAGTTAATATGTGTTACAGTAAGTGAAGTGAGAAGGACTTTTAACACTGTAAAATCTTGATGACGTCTGAAACGTTTTAAGTTTAGGTCGATTTCTAACTATATTTTCCCATCATTTTGTTTGTAATCTAACCAAAAATTATTTGAATTGTAAATTTTACTGGTGAAATCTATAAAATCTTTGTACGTCCTTATATAAATCTTTGTACGTCCTTATATACAACAATATCGTACCTCCTTATATACAAACAAGATTGGACAGTATCCATGACTTTTATGCCCAACATTCAATTTGCCACTTTCTGTATTTTCTACTTTTATTAATTGTATTAATAATGTTAATACTTTAAAATTGTATTATTTACATTTAATGTCTAAGATATTATGCCTTCAAAGCTGTTTTTTTTTATCTATTATGCTTTTTAAATTTTTGGATCTAAAATTATTTGGAGTATTGAAATTTCAACAAAAGTTTATTTTGAAGATACCAAAAATACAGTCACCATTACGCTATAAAAATACATACCTAGCATTGGGTGATAAAGTGATATTGTGTTTATGTTCACAGTAAGTGCAGCTTCATAAAAGCACCATAACTGCAGATTGACATAGACGTTAAGTTCACATATTCAACTCTATTCTGCGCTTTGTCGTTTCAAGGGTTTTGGCTTCATTGTCAGTAATGTTTTATGAGTTAGCAATTCAATTATTTGGGTTAATGATAGCAATCCATTTTATTTAATAAAGGCAATCTGCCTTGTATTAGTTAACTTTTCATAACAACAACTACTTTATATTAGTTGGTATGTATAAATAGCAAGCTACTTTATTTGGCTGATGTTTCAATTAATGTTGATAGCTAGTAGATGAGAACTTGGTTAATTTAGAACTGCCCAATTTGAAGGTGTAATGACTACAGGGAGTGGTGAATTTTGACTAT
>ML778301.1:832169-853082 GCA_009831015.1 Picea engelmannii | reverse complement strand
TATTATGGTAAATCCCTTTTTATCTTGAGGGTTGTTAAACTTGGCCAACTCATATACATGATCAAAGTACTATAGCTACTGGGGTTTGAACTTGGGTCATTATCATAATGACACCCATTTTAAACCACTAGAGTCTAGACAACACCTTGACAAACCATTCTTTTCCATTAGATTTACTTGAAAGGATTTTTTTCTAATGGAATTGATTCAGTGTCAAACACATTTAGATCTGAACATATTTAGCTCCAATGATTCCAAATAACAAAACCAATATTGTTGAGTATGCTGGAAATTTCGTTGAAACTGTCACAATTTCTAGGATGGTTAAATGGGAATTCCCATTCAAGATAATTTTGTTTTCAAATTGGAAAAAATAGGAGATTGGTTGATCTTTGTTACCAAAATTCTTTCAGAAGGATGATTTTGAAAGGAACAATCACTGTCAGTCAATCACAAGCTTCTAAGCTATCTCCATAGATATTCAAGATGTGAAAGGCCTCAAATGGAACCAAGGGATATTAAATATCTAAAATTGTTTAATAAAATGTTCAGAAACCTTTAAACGCACTCAGAACATCATACAAGCATTCTTTCTCAAAATATGACTTGACAATTTATATCATAAATTTATATCATAAATTGCACAAAATTATTCAGAAGCTTATACAAAACCATCATTCATATCAGAGAGATTGTACCCAAGTTTATCTTTATTGACTGTGAATATAAAGGAGATTTCCCTAAAGACTACACAATTGAACTAGAAGAAGAGAGACATGAAAAAAAAGAAAACTACAATAAACAAAGCAGAACAGATTCTGCAAAATGAGTGGTGAATCCATTAGATAGACTCCCAGGTCTTCAACAGAAATGGCCCTTGGCTCTAGAGGTGCTTCATCTCTGGGTTGTGGAAATCGCCAACCCCTTTTATAGTCTCTATCACTGCTTTTTATCTTTTATTGAATGTTGACTTTTTGTCTATCTTTGTGCAACCAAATTCTAAATTTAGAACGAAGGTTGAGGGGGTTTGGGTTTGTTTGTCACCTTAGGTAGTTGATGTCCCACTTTTTCCATAAAATAAGGGATTTTTTTGGCATTTAACTCCACCTACCCCTATTGTTGTCATAGTTCACTAGCTATTCCAATTTTCCAAAAATTGGGTACCTTTTATGCTTGCCACATTTTCTCCACGAAACTTTACAAACCAACCATTACAGGTTTACAAAAATTCCACTTGGTATTATTTACTCTCAAAGATTTTAATTTGTGGATAAAAGTAAAAGAAGAGTAAAAACATTCTATAAGCATTTCATGCTCCCTCTAAAATTTGTTTTCTAGATTTCATTAAAGTTACTAATCTCCATAGCCCCAATATTTCCTTAGAAGCTAAAGCTATTGCAATGACACCCATTGATTGATAGTTGCTTCTTGATATAGATAGAATAAGAAGATATCTACCAAGAATATTTATGGTAAGATGAAATGACTTTGGCATCAACCCAAATCTGTAATGCAACTCAATCAAACAATCTAGCAACACTGCTCTTATTTTTCCATTGATTTCTAGTTGTCTGGACATATACTCTTGCACTTAGATCATGTGCTCTGTTATGAGATAGAATATATATATATCATTTCCAATCCTTAAAATGAGGCAAATATATATCATCTGTATTTGGAAAAAAATACTTAAAATGGTAGGAAATGAGGCAATGGCATCCAAAATGCTTGCTATGGCTATGTGACAAAACTGGATAAGGAAATAAAAACACTTTGGACCGGAGTTTTGAGAACTAGCTCTGTATAGTGACAACATTTGATAGAGATGGTTCCATTTTTGAAGTGGGATTTGGAGGTGGAGGGACTAACTCTATTGGATTGGAAAAAGAGATGGAATGGAAAGTATTGGCATTGGAGACAGAACTAACTAAGTTGATCGTGGATTTGGTTGTTGTGTAATTATAAGCACAAACATTTGCACTTTAAATTTGAATTTACACAGTTTGTGTCCTGCAATTATTACCCAAGCAAAGATCGTGGGTTGGAAACTCTTGAATATACTTATACACTAAGCCTCTATCAAGAAAAAACATTTTGCTTGGGAGCCATATGCTTGAGAGAGAACTCAAAAGTTAGTTTCTTTATATCACAAGTCAATTTATTAGACTTATGTGGCTACGGTAGAAAACAATTTCCATAATGTACTTTGACTACATAAATGTCTATAGTATCTACATCAAGATTTCTTTGAATACCTTGAATTAGATGCAGCAATAAGAGTAGCTCCAATACGTGAACCACCATTTGAAACTTCTAAAATCACAGTTTCCAAAAATTGATTTCCAAGAGATTCTTTAACAACACTTTGCATCTTATGTCTGAAAAGTGGATAGTGATCATACAAATATCCATCAATTGCCACAAAAATTCTCATTTTACTTGTGTCTTCAACGACATATCTCCCTAATTACTTAAGTATGGCCACAATTCTAGCTCCTGCTAAATGAGTAGCATGTACTGCTACAATGTTGCATAGTTCAACTACATGTTCTTGTCCTATGTGTGATAACCCATATACATTATTCAAAGTATTTTCAACTACTTTAAGGTTAGGTGAGGTGTATTGGTGCATAGAAAATATATTTGGGGTGTCTTGGTACATAGAAACTCAATCAAAATCTCACACAAACTCACAACTATTTCAGCTATTGGGGCTCCTACGTTATCATTCCATCGACCGGAAAACAATTTGTTGGAGTATCTCCAACACTATGATTTTGGTCAATGAGTCATAATGCAATTTCTGAAGAGGGGGTTGATTTTAAAGAACATTGTGTCAGGTCTTTTTGTCCAGTGTAGTCACGTGGGCCTTGGCAAAATAGACTCACAGGAGCTTACGGAAGTCTGTTATGCTACTCGGTTTGGATTTTATGCCCCCAGAACAAATTGACCACATCTCCCTAAATGGCTTGAGGAGGCGAGTTGCAACTCGCAATAAAACTAAATCGGGACTCATATGCACGAACCGTCAGTTGCATTGGATTAAGAGCATTGGATTTTAGCTAGTGGGGCCCCTAAGCTATCATTCTATCGATCGAAAAACCATTTGTTGGAGTATCTTTGTCACTAGGGTTTTGGTCAATGAGGCATAGTGCAATTTCTGAAGATGAGCTCGATTTTCAAGAACACTATGTCGAGCATTTTTTTTCTAGTGTAGTCGCATGGGCCTTGGCCAAACATACATGTGGGAGCTTACGAAACAACATTATGCTGATCAGTTTGGATTTTATGCCCTCAGACCAAATTGGCCACATGTCCTTGAATGACTTGAGGAGGCGAGTTGCAACTATCGATAAAACTCAAACCGGGACTCGCATGCATGAACCGTCAGTTGCATTGGATCCAGAGAACCGATTTTCAGCTATTGGGGCTCCTACTCTATCATTCCATTGACCAGAAAACAATTTGTTGGAGTATCTCCAACACTAGGATTTTGGTCAATGAGGCATAGTGCAATTTTTGAAGAGGAGGTCGATTTTAAAGAACATTGTGTCAGGTATTTTTGGCTAGTGTATTCATGTGGGCCTTGGAAAAATAGACTTGCAGGAGCTTACAAAAGTTTGTTATGCTACTTGGTTTGGATTTTATGCCCACAGACCAAATTGACCACATGTCCCTAAATGGCTTGAAGAGGAGAGTTGCAACTCGTGATAAAAATCAATCCGGAACTCAGATGCACGAATCGTTAGTTGCATTGGATTAAGAGCACTGGGTTTCAGCTAGTGGGGCCCCTAAGCTATCATTCTGTTGACCGAAAATCCATTTGTTGGAGTATCTCCGTCACTAGGGTTTTGGTCAATGAGGCATAGTGCAATTTTTGAAGATGAGCTCGGTTTTCAATAACACTCCATCGGGCATTTTTTGCTAGTGTATTCACATGGGCCTTGGCCAGACATACACACGGGAGCTTACGAAACAACATTATGCTGCTCGGTTTGGATTTTATGCCCTCGGACCAAATTGGCCACATGTCCTTGAATGGCTTGAGGAGGCAAGTTGAAACTATCGATAAAACTCAAACTGGGACTCGGATACATGAACCATCACTTGCATTGGATCCAAAGCACTAGGTTTCAGCTATTGGGGCTCCTACGCTATCATTCCATCGACCGGAAAACAATTTGTTGAAGTATCTACAACACTATGATTTTGGTCAATGAGGCACAGTGCAATTTCTGAAGAGGAGTTCGATTTTAAAGAACATTGTGTCAGGTATTTTTGGCTAGTGTAGTCAAATGGGCCTTGGCCAATTAGACTTGCGGGAGCTTACATAAGACTGTTATGCTACTCGATTTGGATTTTATGCCCCCAGACCAAATTGACCACGTGTCCCTAAATGGCTTGAGAAGGCGAGTTGCAACTATCGATAAAACTCAAACCGGGACTCAGATGCACGAACCGTCAATTGCATTGGATTAAGAGTACTGGGTTTCAGGTAGTGGGGCCCCTAAACTATCATTCCCTTGGCCAAAAAACAATTTGTTGGAGTATCTTCGTCACTAGGGTTTTGGTCAATGAGGCATAGTGCAATTTTTTAGGATGAGCTCGATTTTCAAGAACATTTTGTCGGGTGTTTTTTAATAGTGTAATCACATGGGCCTTGGCCAAACATACATGAGGGAGCTTACGGAACAAAATTGTGCTCCTCGATTTGGATTTTATGCCCTCGGACCAAATTGGCCACATGACCTTGAATGGCTTGATGAGGCGAGTTGCAACTATCGATAAAAATCAAACCGAGACTCGGATGCATGAACCGTCACTTGCATTGGATCTGGAGCACCGAGTCTTAGCTATTGGGGATTCTACGTTATCATTCCATCGACCGGAAAATAATTTGTTGGAGTATCTCCAACACTAGGATTTTGGTCAATGAAGCATAGTGCAATTTCTAAAGAGGAGGTCGATTTTAAAGAACACTGTGTCGGGTCTTTTTGGATAGTGTAGTCACGTGGGCCTTGGCCAAATAGACTTGCGATAGCTTATGAAAGTCTGTTATGATACTCGGTTTAGATTTTATGCCCCCAGACCAAATTGACCACATGTCCCTAAATGGCTTGAGGAGGCAAGTTTCAACTCACGATAAAACTCAAATCGGGACTTAGATGCACGAACCGTCAGTTTCATTGGATTAAGAGAGATAGGTTTCAGCTAGTGGGGCCCCTAAGCTATCATTCCGTTGAATGAAAATCTATTTGTTGGAGTATCTCCGTCACTAGGGTTTTGGTCAATGACACATAGTGCAATTTCTGAAGATGAGCTTGATTTTCAAGAACTCACGATAAAACTCAAACCGAGACTCAGATGCACGAACTGTCAGTTGCATTGGGGACCCTAAGCTATCATTACGTTGACCTAAAATACATTTTTTGGAGTATTTATGGCAATTGCGTCGATGAAACTTTGGGAAGAGGACCAAGAGGCCAATTATATCGAGTCATACACCAAAACTAAGACACTAAAATAAAAAAGTGGTAAATAGAAAACTACGAATCAAAAGCCAAATAATGTCAGTCAATCAAAGCCATCCCTCGAGATAAGTTTCAATCGTGCTTCTCAGTTCATGTGGTACCTTCTATATATGAGAAAAAAAATAAACATAATCTGACTCTAATACCCACCAAATTTAAGTCGACCTCAACCAAAGCATTAGGATTCAAGGAAAGATAATCCCCATTGATGCATGTCGATGAGGTAACTAAGATAGTGGGAGAGCATGGTCAATTATAGAGCTTGGTGCAGTCATTTGCAAGATAAACTATGAGATGGTGGGATACACATGCATCCCCACTATAGACATGGATTGTCGTGACTAAATACTTCACCAAACATTTCGCTATCAACCACAAGAAATATTCCCAACTTTAAACTAGGATTTGATCCTCTCACCCATGTCAAAGACTTCGAGAGAGAATGGAGAAAAAATTGGTACAAGGAAAAAAGGTTTGGCCTCACTTGTTTTCTAATACATTGGATGATCTCCCTTATAAATGGTATAAAATAGAAGAAGCACATAGAGAAACCTTCACCTAGAAGGACCTCTGAGAAAACTTCATCAAAGATTTTTATTTTAACCCTGCAGAAACCAACTTGACTAACACAATCAAAGAAATAAGAGATTGCATTAAACAACAAGGCACCAAAATAAAATAGACAAAAAGGGAAAGCACAGGTTGACATAGGTTCGAGCTCGACTTGTAATTTCATAGCATGCCATAATTAAAGGATTCATACCGCATGTCGAATTGACATGGAAAATGAAAGTTTTCTTAGAAAAAGATCCATATGGAGAAAGGACCATCGAGAGATAGCCAAACAAGTAAAATATGTATTGAAGTTGTTAAAGCATGATAACCATGAATCCTCAGACCAAGTCAAATTCCCATCTGATTACAATGAAGTCCATCAAGCAGAGTGTAAATTAGATGAATCTAAGCCACCAAAATGGATGGATGTAGAAATTGTTGGAAATACTAAAAAAACTGAGAGGGGGGGTGAATCAGTTGTTTATGAGCTTAAACAATTTTATTCCTTTTAAAACATTATTAATCTTTTTTCAAGTGATCATCAACAATATATAGTATATGGACAGTAAAATTAAAGAATATTAGTGATACATAAAGTATACACAGAGATAGATTTTTCACAAGGAAACCCATAAAGGGAGAAAACCTCTTCTTTTTCGAAATGATAGGCAATGTTTTCAGTTCTGTACATCATCTACAATTGAGCACCAACTCAATGTGAGGCTGCTACCTCTGTTTTAAAAGCTGCAACTTGTTTGAGAGCACCAACTCTCTGGTTTTTGTAGCACCCACTAGAAGGAAGCACCAACTCCCTGTATGTTCTAGCACCAACTGGATGGAAGCACCAACTTCCAGTTACACAGGCTCCAACCTGCATAACAGAGAACACCAGTTCTCTCTTGCACCACCCTAGTTTCTCTGGCTACAACCAAATGGAAGCTACAACTCCCTGTGTTCAAGCTACCACTTGAACCTCTGAGGACAACAGTCCTCCTGAGAACCTCCCAACCTCCCTGGAATATCAATGGCTAAATAAACATTCAACTTTACAGATAAATCAGTTCTTACCAATCTTTCTTTGTTCTGTAAATATGGTCTTCTACACACTGTTCTGCTGCTCTTCTCTTCCTCTGTTTGTTCAGTAGATATTCTCTGCATCAACTCATGCTCTCATTCTTCTCTTCTTCAACTCGTTCTATTCTTCTGCTCTGTATTTCATCTTACACTTCACATATGCTCAATCTCACTCTGCGCATTCTCTTCTTCTCTGTTCTTACAGTTTCATTCTTTTTCATTTACAGAACAACCAACCAGACACAGTCTATTTCTTCTTCTTTTATAAACACGCACACGACGGTTCAACTTCCCCACTCCTTAGGCAAAATGATGACAACTGTCTAACCAACTGAAACGATAACTGATTGGTAATCATGAGTCCATTTCACTAACGGATTTGTAACTGAGAAGTTAATCTGTGTGTAGGAACAACAACCCTCCGATCAATACTTGATCCAACGGTTCAGATCAAATCGAGATTTTACACATCACGATTTCGACACTCTTGGCGTTCATAGTTTTTGTCACTTACAAATCCCGATCCCCGAAACACTGTGAATAAGTCAGATCAATGGTCCAGATCATTTCTTGATCTGACGGTTCAGATCCAATCGAGATTTTACACATCGCGATTTCGGCACACTTGGAGTTTAGAGTTTTTATAACTTACAAGTCCCGATCCCCGATACTCCATGAAGAAAATCAATGGTCCAGATCACTTCTTATCTTAACGGCTGCATTTAAATCGCGAAATCGCATATCGCGATTTCGGGGCTCCTGTTGTATTGTTTATTTGACATCTCCAACACACGATCCCCGAAACTCTGACATTGACTGGAATCAACGGTCTAGATCAAAGCTTGATCTGACGGTCCAGATTACATCGCGATATCGCATATCGCGATATCGGAGTTCTTGTTGCTCTGTTTTCACCTCCATTTTGCGATCTGTGAAACTCCGACGTGGACTAAAATCAACGGTCCAGATCAAAGCTTGATCTGACGGCCCAGATTACATCGCGATATCGCGTATCGCGATATCGGATTTCTCGTTGCTCTGTTTTTACCTCTCCATTTTGCGATCTGCGAAACTCCGATAAGGAGTTGGATCAACGGTCCAGATCTGATCTCTACTCAATGGCTGTGATTAAATCGCGAGTTCGCATATCGCGATTTCGGCATTCTTGTTGCCTTATTCTCTATGTCGCGATTCACGAAACTCTGATATGGAGTTTGATCAACGGTCCATATCTGAGCTTGATCTGATGGCTCAGATTTCATCGTGATTTTTCATATTGCGATTACGCCCTCTTCTCCTTGCACTTTAAAGACCATGTAGGTTCTCCTCGATCCAACAGTGGTCGGACCCTGCACTCGGATCTGACGGCTGAGATCTGTCTCCCTCTTCAATGATCAAAGATTCTTCTTCTTAAGAGATTCTTCTCAAACTTTCGCTCATTCGCAGCTTTCGATCATTCGCATTCTTCTTTCGCTCGTTCGCTGCCTTTGATCATTCGCATTCATCTCCAACTTTCGATCATTCACTTCCTTCGATCATTTGCTGCCTTCAATCATTCACTTCTTTCGATAATTCACCTCTCTAAACTTATCTTCTATTTGTCTGTCGATTACAAACTTGTTTTTCTCATGTCATGTTCACTGTTTCCATCAATGACAAGCATTCGTTGTCTGTTAAATATTTGCCAACAATCTCCCCCTTTGGAATTGATGGTAGCACAAGCACCCACATGTATTCAAATCTTCTCAGATCTTCTCTTCTTCTCTTTTCTCCCCCTTTGACATCAATGTCAAAGAAGAACCATTTTTCTTATGATCTGTTGCAAAACATACTCCCCCTGTCGTCTATAAGCATTTAGGAAATTCACCAGATATTCAATAAATACTCCCCTTGACCAGGTGAATAGATTAGACACAAGAAATTATAACCCCTAACTTTTGACGAAGATATCCAAAAGGGGTCGCAGCTAATGGTTTAGTAAAAATATCAACAATCTGTTCTGTAGAGGGTATATAGTTCAATTGAACAATTCTGTTTGTAACTTGTTCTCTAAGAAAATGATACTTTATAGGAATATGCTTAGTCTTAGAATGAAGAACATGATTCTTGGAGACGCTTATGGCACTGGTGTTATCACAATGAATTGGAATAGGATCAGTGTATGTTACCTTCAAATCTGCAAGAGTTTGTATCATCCATAAGATTTGTGTGTAGCAAGTAGCAGCAGCAATGTATTTTGCCTCTGTAGTGGATAATGAAATGGATCCTTGCTTTTTACTAACCCATGTAACTAATGAGTTACCCAGAAAAAATGCTCCTCCATTGGTGCTTTTTCTTTCATCAACACAGTTAGCCCAATTTGCATCTGAATAGGCAGTTAACTGGAAATTATGATTTCTAGGATACCACAGTCCATATGTCATTGTTCCCTTCAGGTATTTCAATATTCTTTTGACAGCTACCAAATGACTTTGTTTAGGAGCAGACTGAAAACGACCTACCATTCCAACAGCTTGCATTATATCAGGACGAGATGCTGTGATGTACAGAAGACTACCTATCATTGAATGATATGTCCTTTGATCAACATCAGGTGAGATATCATCCTTTCTCAGCTAGCAACCAACCACCATAGGTGTGCTGACTGTAGAAGAATCTTCCATCTGAAATTTCTTCAATATCTCTGTCAGATATTTTTCTTGAGAAATGAAGATTCCTGCAGAGCTTTGTTTTACTTGTAAACCAAGAAAATATGACATTTCTCCTATCATAGACATTTCAAATTATGTTTGCATAGAATTAACAAACCACTGGACAGATTATTTGTTAGTACAGCCAAAAATAATATCATCTACATAAACCAAAACAACCAATAAATCATCACCTTCAGACTTAATGTAAAGGTTACTATCAATAGTACCTTTCTTGAATCCTTTTTCTTGTAGAAATTTGTCCAGTCTGTAATACCAAGCTCGTGGTGCTTGTTTTAGTCCATATAAGGCCTTCTTCAGCTTACAAACATAATTTGGATTGTCTGTCAATGAGAATCCTTCAGGTTGCTCCATATACACTTCTTCCTCTAGATCTCCATTAAGGAACGTTGACTTAACATCCATCTGATAAACTTTGAAGTTCTTATGACAAGAATAAGCGAGAAACATTCTAATAGCTTCCAATCTTGCCACTGGTGCAAAAGTTTCATCAAATTCCTGACCTTCAACTTGTGCATATCCTTTACAAACCAATCTGGCTTTATTTCTAACAACTTGTCCTTTTTCATTCATTTTATTCTTGAACACCCATTTGGAACCTATTACATTCTTATCTTCAAGTCTAGGGACAAGCTCTCAAGTGTTGTTCTTCTCAATTTGATCAAGCTCTTCATTCATTGCTTTAACCCAATTATCTTCCTGACTAGCTTCCTCAAAAAATTTAGGTTCAGTCATAGATAGAAAGGCAACATGAGATTGTTCTGAGTCTTTAATTAATTTCCTTCTTGTTTGAACTCCTTCATTTATATCCCCAATTATCTGATTTTCAGGATGATTCTTTCTGATAATTCTGAGAGGTGATTTTGCTTCTTTCTGCTGATTTGTGTCAGTTTGAAAATTTGTATCTTCATCTAATCCAGATTCTTCTCTTTCTGATCCTTGGACCTGTTCATATTCATCTTCAACTGTATCTTCTGTTCTTGGTTCAACACTGCTTACCTTTCTGACTGGGATTTCTTCATCAACTTTTATATCTATACAGTCAACTAGTTTTTGCAGTCTCTTATTGTAGCATCTGTACCCTTTACTATTTGTAGCATAACCCAAGAATACACCTTCATCAGACCGGTCATCATATTTGCCAATATTTTCATCATTGTTCTTGATATAGCACTTACTCCTGAAAAACTTTAAAATGTTTGATAGAAGAAGGTCTTCCAAACCAAAGTTCATAAGGGGTCTTGTCACTGTGTGGTCTGAGATGAGCTTTGTTAATAATATGAACAGCTGTATGAATTGCTTCCACCCAATATGTCTGAGGTATGTTCCTTTCATTCATCATAGATCTTGCCATTTGCTGTACTGACCTGTTCTGCCTCTCAACAACTCCGTTTTGTTGTGGATTCCTTGGGACTGTGTACTCTCTTTTGATCCCATTTTTATCACATAATTCTTTGAAGTTTCCAGAACTGAACTCTCCTCCTCTATCAGACCTTACTGCCTTTAACCTTTTTCTTGTTTGATTCTCAGTCAAAGCCTTAAACACTTTGAATTTTTCAAGTGCTTCAGATTTTTCTTTCAAAAAGGAAACCCAAGTTAGTCTAGAATAGTCATCAATAATCAACATAAAGTAATTTTCTTTTCCTGTACCTTCTTTCCTTGATGGTCCACATAGATCCATATGTACTAAATGGAGAGGTTTTTCTGTTGAAGGAAAGTTTTTCGATTTGAATTGAGTACGAGTAAGCTTTCCTATCTGACAGGGTTTACAAACAGAGTCATATGGCTTTGATATCTTTGGAAGATCTTTTACTGCCCCATTGTTTCTGAGTTTGATTATGTGATCAAAATTTAGGTGACCAAGTCTCCTATGCCACAACCAACTTTCATCATATTTGCTTAAATTGCATTCTTCTTCTTCTTCTTTTAAAACATAGACATTACTTTCTGTTCTTATACCTTTTGCAACTAGATGACCTAAATCAACAGATTTTATTTTACAGTCTTTAGCGGTAAAAACAACTTCACACCCTCGGTCACAGACTTGACTAACACTGAGCAGATTATGTTTCAAATATTCTACAAACAACACATCTTGAGATTTTATTTTTCCATTACACAAACTTACAATTCCTTTACCTATCACCTTTCCTGGTGCATCATTTCCAAAAGTTACATTCCCTGATTTACTATCACTTAGAGTTAAAAACTTACTTTTGTCTCCAGTCATATGTTTGGAGTATCCACTGTCAATATACCAGGGATTCTTTTTCTTTTGGGCTGATAGCACTAGTCCACACTTGTCATCTACTTTCTTCTTCCAAACCTTGACATTTTCAGCAGTGGGATTCTGAGATGGGTTATATTTCTTTAAATGACAGTCTGTTGCCTTATGTCCATAATTATGACAGATGTAGCATTCGGGTTCACTGAATAAAAGATCATCACGATTGTTATGCTCATAACTGTTGTTGTGTTTCTCCTGTGTCCTTCTTCCAGTCATCACATGATTCATAATCTGTGATTGTTTGTTGCTTGGCTGTCTCAATCTTTGTTGTGGATGATAGTTATTCATTGAATATCTTGATTGTTCATATCTAAATCTCAGAAAACAGTTTATAGCTTTGTGACCAAACTTAGAGCAGAAAAAACAATAACCATAGAAAAAGTCTTTGTACCTTGAAAAAAATTGTCTTCTTTGAGGAGGTCGATTTCTTTCATGTCGATAAACTTTCTGGTCTACACATTCTGTTCTGGGGTTTTTCCTTTCATTTCTTCTTGATGGATGATTTTCTTTCTTTGTTTCTGTAGAGTGACTTTTGTCAATGTTTGAGGATTTGACAAACTTGATAGATTATGTGTTACATGGATGATCACTACTTGATCCTTCTTCATATACCAATCCAGCCTTCAGCTTTGAATTTCTCTGCTGATTTAGAATGGAGATTAATTCTTCTGATGCTTTAATACTTGGCAGATTTTGATGATACAGCCTTTTGAATTTCTCCATTTCTTTTCTAGTCTTTACTATTTCTTCTTCTAGGGCTTCACACCTGAGTTTATTCTCTGACAATTGTTGCTTCAGTATGTCTTGTATGTTCTTTGCCTCTTCTAATTCCACTTTTAGCAGAGCTAAATCTTCATCAGGTTTTTTACTATCTTTCTCAAACTGTGTTAACAATTGTTTTAGATTTCTGTTTTTAGATCTGAGTCTATCAATTTCTTCTAGTGCGCTGATTAGTTCTCCTTCCAAATCCACTACAGCTTCTTCTTCATTATCATCACTGCCTGTTCTTTTATTATCATGATCCTCTTTGGCCATAAGTACGAAGTCATTTGCCTTATCTTCACAGGATGAGTCACTATCGGTGTCTTCTGAGGAATTGTCATTATTTACAACCAAACTTTTCTTCTTATTATATTTCTTGTATTTGTATTTCTTTTCATCATCAGAGTTCTGAGCCTTTTTCTGATGGGGACACTTGGATGCAAAATGACCTATCTTTCCATAGTTAAAGCATTTGAAGGGCAACTTCCCTTGATATTTTCCTAAACCTTTCTTTAACCTTCTCACAAATTTTGCCTCAATTTCATCAAATTCTGAATCAGTATTCTTGTCTGCTTTAAAAGAAGCTTCTCTAGTACTGGATTTATCTTTGTTAATTCTCATTTCATATGCAATTAGAGTTCCAAGAAGTTGATCAATAGACAGAGTTTTAAGATCATTTAACTCTTCTATTGCAGAGACTTTTGGATTAAATTTATCAGGCGGAGATCTTAAAATCTTATGAACTAAGAGTGCATCATCAAACTTCTCACCAAGACCCTTCATGGCATTGACAAGTTCTTCAACTCTTAAAAAATAATTGCTAATTGTCTCATCTTCATTCATCTTTAGTTCTTCAAATTTCAATCTATATGTTTGAAGTTTGGCATCTTTTACTTTCTCATTTCCTTCATAACTGCTAATAAGTTTATCCCACATTGCTTTAGCAGTATCAAGATGCATGACCTTCACAAACTCAGTTTCAGTAAGTCCATTCAAAATGGAATTCATCCCCTTAGCATTAAAGCTAAACTCTAACTTATCATTCTTGGTGGCTAGAACAACAGGCTTTATATATCCAGTCTCTACTACATCCCAAACATCAGCACCCAAGGCCATTAAGTATGTTCTCATTCTAATCTTCCAAAAGGCAAAATTTGTTCCATCAAACAGAGGAGGCTTAGAGACTGAAGTCCCTTCGTGACTTGTCATGTTTAAGCTTACAGATCTACCTTTGAATAAAAGGAACCCGCTCTGATACCAATTGTTGGAAATACTAAAACAACTGAGAGGGGGGGTGAATCAGTTGTTTATGAGCTTAAACAATTTTATTCCTTTTAAAACATTATTAATCTTTTTTCAAGTGATCATCAACAATATACAATATATGGACAGTAAAATTAAAGAACATCAGTCATACATAAAGTATACACAAAGACAGATTTTTCACGAGGAAACCCATAAAGGGAGAAAACCTCTTCTTCTTCGAAATGATAGGCAGTCTTTTCAGTTCTGTACATCATCTACAATTGAGCACCAACTCAATGTGAGGCTGCTACCTCTGTTTTACAAGCTGCAACTTGTTTGAGAGCACAAACTCTCTGGTTTTTCTAGCACCCACTAGAAGGAAGCACCAACTCCCTGTATGTTCCAACACCAACTGGATGGAAGCACCAACTTCCAGTTACACAAGCTCCAACCTGCATAACAGAGAACACCAGTTCTCCCTTGCACCACCCTGCCACCCTAGTTTCTCTGGCTACAACCAGATGGAAGCTACAACTCCCTGTGTTCAAGATGCCACTTGAACCTCTGAGGACAACAGTCCTCCCGAGCACCTCCCAAACTCCCTAGAATATCAATGGCTAAATAAACATTCAACTTTACAGATAAATCAGTTCTTACCAATATTTCTTTTTTCTGTAAATCTAGTCTTCTGCACACTGTTCTGCTGCTCTTCTCTTCTTCTGTTTGTTCAGTAGATATGCTCTACATCAACTTGTGCTCTCATTCTTCTCTTCTTCAACTCATTATGTTCTTCTGCTCTGTATTTCATATTACACTTCACATATGCTCAATCTCACTCTACGCATTCTTTTCTTCTCTGTTCTTACAGTTTCATTCTTTTTCATTTATAGAACAACCAACCAGACACAGTCTATTTCTTCTTCTTTTATACACACGCACACAATGTTTCAACTTCCCCACTCCTTAGGCAAAATGATGACAATTGTCTAAGCAACTGAAACACCAACTAATTGGCAATCATGAGTCCATTTCACTAACGGATTTGTAACTAATAAGTTAATCTGTGTGTAGGAACAGCAACCCTCCGATCAATACTTGATCCAATGGTTCAGATAAAATCGAGATTTTACACATCGCGATTTCGGCACTCTTGGCGTTCATAGTTTTTTTCACTTACAAATCCCGATCCCCAAAACACCGTGAATAAGTCAGATCAACGGTCCAGATCATTTCTCGATCTGACGGTTCAGATCCAATCGAGATTTTACACATCGCGATTTCGGCACACTTGGCGTTTAGATTTTTTATAACTTACAAGTCCCGATCCCCGATACTCCATGAAGAAAATTAATGGTCCAGATCACTTCTTATCTTAATGGCTGCGTTTAAATCGTGAAATCGCATATCGCGATTTCGGGGTCCCTGTTGTATTGTTTATTTGACATCTCCAACACGCGATCCCTGAAACTCCGACATTGACTGCAATCAACAGTCTAGATCAAAGATTGATCTGACGGTCCAGATTACATCGCAATATCACATATCGCGATATCGGAGTTCTCATTGCTCTGTTTTCACCTCTCCATTTTGCGATCTGTGAAACTTTGACGCGGACTGATATCAACGGTCCAGATCAAAGCTTGATCTGACAGCCCAGATTACATCGCAATATTCCGTATCGCGATATCGGAGTTCTCGTTGCTCTGTTCTTACCTCTCCATTTTGCGATCTGCGAAACTCCGATAAGGAGTTGGATCAACGGTCCAGATCTGATCTCTACTCAATGGCTATGATTAAATCACGAGTTCGCATATCACGATTTCGGCATTCTTGTTGCCTTGTTCTCTATGTCGCTATTCGCGAAACTCTGATATGGAGTTTGATCAATGGTCCAGATCTGAGCTTGATCTGACGGCTCAGATTTCATTGCGATTTTTCATATTGCGATTACGCCCTCTTCTCCTTTCACTTTAAATACCGTGCAGGTTCTCCTCGATCCAACGGTGGTCGGACCCTGCACTCGGATCTGACGGCTGAGATCTATCTCCCTTTTCAACGATCAGAGATTCTTCTTCTCAAGAGATTCTTCTCAAACTTTCACTCATTCGCAGCCTTCGATCATTCGCATTCTTCTTTTTCTCATTCGCTACCTTCGATCATTCGCATTCGTCTCAAAATTTCGCTCATTCACTTCCTTTGATCATTCGCTGCCTTCAATCATTCACTTCTTTCAATCATTCACCTCTCTGAACTTATCTTCTATTTGCCTGTCGATTACAAACTTGTTTTTCTCATGTCATCTTCATTGTTGCCATCAATGAAAAGCATTCGTTGTCTGTTAACTGTCTGTTAAATATTTGCCAACAGAAATAAACTTCAAAGAAGTCAACATATCAAATGATTGTTGACCAAAAATGGCTCGCATTGGTGACTACTGGACTAAGAAGCAAACCATGAGGATATTCGACCTTCTAAAGGAGTATCAATACGTCTTTTCCAGGGTGTTAGGACCCTATAATTTTATAGGGTAATCAAGATGTTGATTGATATCTATATGATGAATTGTGGGTTGAAAAGAATGTTTTTCTTACAAAAATATTTTCAAAAAGACCCTAAAGCAGATTGCTCATGGCGCATAGTGAAAATGCAAAGTTCACAAAAGGCTCTTAGAACCTCTCCTCGGGATGTCGTAAAATAAATGATATTCATGTGCTATGGATATTTACATCACTTGTATCTTAGTTTTATTATACTTCACATGGTTTCCAAGGAAAAAGTGAGAAAGGCGTAGTGTGGGCCACCACACTACTATGAAAAGAAATCAACTTCACAAGATATAAAAGACCATAATTGTTCATTTATGTCATTAATTTCATTGCTAAATAAGCTCTCACTCATCATAAACCATTTCCTCATAAGTTTAGGGGCATACATTTTTAAAAAAATCGTGGTTTGCCTCCAGTCGCTGCGTTTTTGGGCAGCCAAGAGTATAGGCCTGTGTAAAAATTCCCTAGCCCTATTCCCTCATCCTTTAAACCAACCTCCACTTCCCTAAGGTCCCTAACATCCCTCCCAACCTCCTAAATTTTTCCGACACTCATACCTACTCCCTAACCACCTCATTCTATCATCTAAAGTTACCAAATTCCTATCCCCTACCCCCTAGAAAACTTTGTTTTCTCTCTTCTTGTCCACTAGGGTTTCTTTGCCAATTGCTACTCATGGAAGGAAGTAAGAAGACCTATAACAAGGGAGTTCATATTAGGATTTATGAGCCCATTTCAACACATGACAACATGTCTTCACCATTTCTCAAGAGATCATTCAAGAGACAAATCATTTTGCCACACATAGGGACAGTCTTACTTCAAAATTTGTTTATGAAATAAGGAAGATGAATTGGGAAAAAGTGAAAGAGGTTTTTGTCAAAAATAGACCAAGGAACAAAAACCTCCTTCAGTTTATACACAGGTGTTATTATTTGAGAGAAATTCCCAAAATACAGTTTCTATGGGAGAGTTGTTGCACTTCTGGAGTAGTCTTGGGAAAATGCATTGTTCTCTTTCATGGAGTGTCCAAATGACTTGCTTGATGAGTCAAATGATAACTAGACATCCATAGACTTCCAATGATCTATCAATATCCTAATTGGGAGTACGGGAACCCCTCCAAAAGTCACTTGAAAGAGTATGTTGCGCTTTTGGAGTAGTCTACGATTAAGAGCATTGAGTTTCAGCTAGTGGGTCCCCTACACTATCATTCCATTGACCGAAAAACCATTTGTTGGATTATCTTTGGCACTAGGGTTTTGGTCAATGAGGCATAGTGCAATTTCTGAAGATGAGCTCAATTTTCAAGAACACTCTGTCGAGCGTTTTTTTCAAGTGTAGTTGCATGGGCCTTGGCCAAACATACATGCGGAAGCTTACGTAACAACATAATGCTGCTCGGTTTAGATTTTATGACCTCGGACCAAATTGGCCACATGTCCTTGAATGGCTTGAGGAGGCGAGTTGAAACTATCGATAAAACTCAAACCGGGACTCGGATGCACGAACCGTCAATTGCATTGGATCCAGTGTACCAAGTTTCAGCTATTGGGGCTCCTACGCTATCATTCCATCGACCGAAAAACAATTTGTTCGAGTATCTCCAACATTAGGATTTTGGTCAATGAGGCATAGTGCAATTTCTAAAGAGGAGGTTGATTTTAAAGAACATTGTGTAGGGTGTTTTTGGCTAGTGTAGTCACTTGGGCCTTGGCCAAATAGACTTGCTGGAGATTACAAAAGTCTGTTATGCTACTTGGTTTGGATTTTATGCCCCCAAACCAAATTGACCACATGTCCCTAAATGGCTTGAGGAGGCGAGTTGCAACTCGTGATAAAACTCAAATCGATACTCAAATGCACAAACCGTCAGTTGCATTGGATTAAGAGCACTGGGTTTCAGCTAGTGGGGTCCCTAAGCTATCATTTCGTTGCCCAAAAATCCATTTGTTGGAGTATCTCCGTCACTAGGGTTTTGGTCAATGAGGCATAGTGCAATTTTTGAAGATGAGCTCGATTTTCAAGAACACTCTATCGGGTGCTTTTTTCTAGTGTAGTCAGATGGGCCTTGGCCAAACATACATGTGGGAGCTTATGGAACAACATTATGCTACTCGGTTTGGATTTTATGCCTTCAGACCAAATTGGCCACATTTCCTTGAATGGCTTGAGGAGGCAAGTTGCAACTATCGATAAAACTCAAACCGGAACTTGGATGCATGAACCATCAGTTGCATTGCATCTGAAACACCAGGTTTCAGCTATTGGTGCTCCTACGCTATCATTCCATCGACCAGAAAACAATTTGTTGGAGTATCTCCAACACTAGGATTTTGGTCAATGAGGCATAGTGCAATTTTTGAAGAGGAGGTCGATTTTGAAAAACATTGTTTTGTGTCTTTTTGGCTAGTGTAGTCACGTGGGCCTTGGCCAAATAGACTTGCGGGAGCTTAGGGAAGTTTGTTATGATACTGAGTTTGGATTTTATGCCCCCGGACCAAATTGACCACATGTCCCTAAATGGGTTGAGGAGGCAAGTTGCAACTCGCGATAAAACTCAAGTTTGGACTCAGATGCATGAACCGTCAGTTGCATTGGATTAAGAGCACCAGTTTTCAGCTAGTGGGGCCCCTATGCTATCATTCTGTCGACCAGAAAACCATTTGTTGGAGTATCTCCGGAACTGGGGTTTTGGTCAACGAAACATAGTGTAATTTCTGAAGATGAGGTCGATTTTCAAGAACACTCTGTCAAGCGTTTTTGGCTATGGTATTGGTATTGGTATGGTATGGTATGGTATTTTATTGGTATTGTATTGTCTATGGTCTTCATCCCATGTTTTGCTTATGCTAAATCTATCTCAATTGTTGAAACAAAATTCATTTCATGCTCTATTTTTTAGGATTTGGCAATTAATTGTTTCAGTGTTCCTGTAGGTGAATTCACATTACAGTGCTCACTTACCCTCTACCTTTTTTTTCCTCAATCATCACACTACAAGAAGAATGTCATGTTTAATATTTCTTCATTCTTGAGGTGCATCATGAGTTTGACAAAGTAGTGAAACACCATGTTTTACCTCCCCATGTAATGATGATCATTATAACATCATTTGTGGGGAACTTATACATGTAACTAAGATTCACTAGACTTTAGTAACATTGCACATATGCACACGGAGGTAGTTTTGGGGAGTACTTATTTGCCTAGTGACCAGCCCCTTTCCCATATTCATTGATGTCATTGCCTCAATAAGATTAGTATAATACAGGTAATAAGTCAGTTAGTATTAATATTCATACTGTATATTCCTAAGAATGATACCACTCTAATCATACTTAAGCTTCATAGTGAGTTCGATAACCTATAGATACAAGTTATGCTTGAGGTGTCATATCATGTACTTTCCATAACAAGAGCTTATTAATAGAGAGCTTAGTATGATTCCAATCATTGTGTTGTTTAGTGATGTTTGGTATAGGCTAAGAATAGAAAGAAGAATGGTCACAAGAAGGTGTGAGGAGGCTTCCTAGAGTAGTGTGCCCTTGATCAAAGTCATAGGAAAATTGTAATTAGAATTAGGGAAAAATAGAAACAAATAATGCCTTTTTATTTTTCTGTTCACAAGATCAACATATATGATAAAAGAAATAAAAAGATCTAAATTAAAATAACCAGAATTGATGGCTATATAAACTTATATGATGAAAGGATCAATCACACATGATCTGATGAACTGGATGACAGTACAGTTGGAATGGTTGGCCCCGTGTGTTTCTCTTCAACTGTATGGCCCTCTATTAGTCTTGAGCTTCCCTCAATCGACGAAGAAAGATCTTAAAGTACCTGCCAATAAAATCATTCAACCTCCATAAATATATAAAAAATCAATACAAGTAATATGTGTAGTGCATTATTTACTCTAAGATGCATTTTTACGAGAGTGTCAAAACATACCTGAATGAGCTCCTCTTTGTTTTGAGAATAATTTATTGGAGCCACACATTTAATATTTGATCAAACTGCCTCCCTTGATTTGAAGTAGCAGCAACAAAGTCAACATTGACTTTGTTGTTTCTCTTTTGGATCGAGGGAGGTTTGCTCCAAGATTAAATGGCTCCAATAAATTATTCTCTACTGAACAGGTCCAACCATGTGAAGGCGGAAGCTCTTATGGCCGCTCCCCTTCCCCCCCCCCC
>ML778301.1:796650-815865 GCA_009831015.1 Picea engelmannii | reverse complement strand
ATTGCAGCTACTTACCTCATGTATTTTCCAAGATCATATATAACTTGTTTGACATTGTTGTCAAAGTCATTTGGGAGAGATAGAGGTAGAACATACTGTAACAATAAAAATGAATCGTTACTTGTTCAAAACTAGACAAAAAATTAAAAATATCAAAAAATGTATACGACCAATATATAAATATGGATACTAAAATGATTAATTACGTTAATGAAGGTATGCCAATCATGTGTTTTAACCCCACCAAATTCACCTTTCTTCGTTAAGATATTTTTTATGTTTGAACAAAAACCTGTGGGAAATTTAATTTTTTGAATGACCTCTTTTACACCATTGCTTTGTTGCTCTGTTAATAACCATGGAAGGTTATTTTGGTCTCCATCGTTATTTGATCGGATCACACTTTGCATTGCATGATTGGATTCCTTAATGTCATTACAAATTTTGACAATTGTTTCTTTATCCCTCCTACCATCTATGATTCTCCATAATGTTTCTGTCACATTCTTCCTGATATGCATTGTATCAAATAAATGAACTATTTTTAGGTCCTTATAGTAAGGAAACCTCATGAGTTGAGTGGGATAACATTTTATTCCTCGTGGAATCCCATTATTACTACCTTCACGACAACAACATTGATGAAGCATAAAAAAATCAGAAAACTATTTATCAAATACGGTAAAATAAAATGAATAATTAAAATAAAATTTCAAAACATGATTCCATTTACGATACATAAACAAAATGTGTACCTCGAGGATTAATTCTAGCATATGCCAACTTCCATAGGCGAGGTGTCATTATTTGTGGTTTTAGTCCAGTCTCTTGTTTCCCATTGAAAAGATCTTTTTCAGTAGTACGATACTTATGGTTCTTAGAAAGAAAGTGTCTATACTCATCAAACACCTCCTTTCCTAAACTTTTTGACCGACGAGATTTCATCTTAGGACCACAAACTGGTCATGCAAATTTACCCTTTCTTTGAAGACCTGCAACAGATGGATTAATGTGAATTATTAATATATATAAGAAATGATTATTTAAACAACATGGACGATATAATCAATTAATTATATACTATTCAAGAGTGCAATATGGAACGTTACATACCACAAAAATGTGTTAGTCTTGGGGCATCATGAATTGTCCATAAAAGTATTCCATGACATTCAAATCTCTTCTGCCCAATTGGTTTACAAATGTCATACATAGTGATGCCCTCCCATAACTTTAGTATCTCGTCGATAAGAGGCTTGATATACACATTCATATATTTAACTTGGTACTTACCTAATTGTTTGAAATTACACGAAATTACTACCATGGTATGTATATATACGTAAATAAATAAATAAAATATGTTATGCAAAAAAAGAGAAAAATGAAAAATTAAATTCGAAAAATTAATGTAAACAAATACTTGGAATAATCATTGTCAACATTATGTGCTCCCTCTTTATTGACATCCAAGGAGGAATGTTATTGTTGATAACAAAAATATTCCACTCTGAGTAAATAGACCGAAGCTCTCCAAATGGATTAACACCGTCAGTTGCCAATGAAAGCCTAACATTATGAGGTTCATCTGTAAACTATGGCCATTTTGTAGCAATTTCCTTAAATGCATAACCATCTGCAGGCATTCAAAGAACGCCATCTTCAATTCTCTTTTGTGCATGGTAAACCATCAACTGTGCTATGTTTTGGCACCTAAATAGTCGATGCAAACGTGGAATTATGGGAATATGCTAGAGAACCTTTCGAGGGACCATTTTTGTTACTTGATTGGTTCGATATCTACTGATACTACATACCAGACATTCTGTTTTCGATGCCTGTTGTCCATAATATATAATATGATCATCATGACATGCATCTATAATTTGATACTCCATTCCAATGTATTTCATAATGGCATGTAAATCTCGATATGTGCGAGGTAAAATATTTGACGAGGGTAACAGAAATTCACCTAACAATCTAAAACATAAAAAATAAATAGTTAATGTAAAGAAGAGGGATTGTAAATATTGCATTTTTATTTTACACATTAATTAACACTAAAAAAAATGGGGAATAGTCAACCTTTATGTAGATGTAAAGAAACATATTACATACCTTAGGATCTGTGTCATACAAGTGTTAGACAAATGATTCATAACTTTCAAGTTCACCACCAGCAATGTAGTGGAGAGATTTCTCTTGACCCTTTATAAATTCGTTTATTTTCCTTTTTCAATCAGAGGTTCATCATAAATACCATCACTATTGTCCCCATGATCCTCATCTGGATGACCGAATAAGTCTTGAATCATTTGATTTGTCTCATCATCTTGAACTATGTTATTATTTTCATCTACTTCCATGGGATCATTAACTTGATCTTCATTATCTACTTCAAGTTCTTCATCTTGTACTACAACATCATTTCTGCTACTACTTGGTGCTTTGTGCATAAAGTTAGGGGGAAAATCTAACTTTATAATTAAAAACAATCATGAAAAATTAGTGCATGTATAAAACAATATAAAAGTTTGAGAATACAATAAATATTAAAATAGATAATGAATGTATATACCATGGGACGATATTCATTTGATCCCCCGTCCATGTGCCCATTTTTTCTACAATGTTTTTTAGCTGTTTCTATTAAAACTCTTTCGGGAGGTCTAGTACAACAATTTTTGCAAGGGAAATAACATTTACTGTCACCCTTTTCACCCTCTTTAATTCTTTTCCTAGCTCTAATGTTTTCTGACATTCTTCCCCACAAACTTATACTAAAAAAAATACCTGTTTTTGTTCACCGATAAGACCCGCAGACCATTTTTGAAGTGTCATTATTATAGAAAACTTGTCACAACATCCGTAAAATGAAACATATTTATAGATTTTATAACGTCGCAATTCTGACTATCATTGATCAAATCAAAGTTGAATTGGTCAAAATACTAGGTGACCGTTGGAGGGGGAAAACCTATTTTCCACAACATTGCAACTGCGACAACTATCTTCACAAACGTGGCAAGAGAGACAACTATGTCACAAACATGACAAGAGAGATGATTATGTGGAAAACGTGGCAAGAGAGAAGACAACGTGGCAAAAGATATGACAACGTGGCAAGAGAGACGTCAACGTGGCAATAGTGACGTTATCAGACAATATGAAAAAAAAAAATTTAATTTCCTCTGTTTTTCGACAGTATGGCCAATTTTGTCCATAGCGTCGCAAATAGAACGTCAAAATTTTTACAATATGTACTAGTGTAGGAATCCCTTTACTCGGGTGGAGTTTAGTCCCAGCTCGGGGGTGACCCACTGCTGAGAGTCTTGAGTAGCGTGATCTAAGGCTGGGAGGATCGTAGAAGGTCTACACGCAGTTGGTGGTCTTCTATAAAAGATAAGTATCAATTGTGTATTAATTTAAATGCAATGTATTTATACATGTGTTTATGTTTATGGGTTTTGCATGTGTACGCTGCATGTATATTTTACTATTATTTCTGCATGAATCTGTGTGTTTGCATAATATGTTTGTCTGCCTAAGTTTTATATATAGAGAAATGGTATTATTGTTCTTATGGAGTTGGCATGGCCGACCTGGAAGGTCGGGTATGTTACAATATGGATATCAGAGCATGAAAGTTTTTAGGTGGCACGACTCAGCCTGGGTGGTCGGGTATGTTACACTAATAGCCCGCGTACACACGCGTGATGCATGTTAGTTAGCCTGCGTAAGCATGTGTGTTTCATGCTAGTTAGCCCGTGTTTACCTCCAAAAGTTGCAAAAAATATAAAATTCGTCAAAATTCGGCAGAGTTTACGGGCTATGGAGGGTTTCCTAACCATTTTACCCCTTGTATCCCATCCCCAAACCGAATAACCATATTTTTCTCATATAAAAAGAGGTCTTGGGGATTCATTTAGACAAATGAAAAAGAGGATAAGAAAACTCTGCCAAAAGCCCTTCCCTTTCATTTCCCAATATTTGCATCTTGCTTTGAGTTTTAGCCTCATCTTTCCCCTCCAGGCATTCTCCCTATGCAACCCTTCCTCCTTCCCTTGATGGTACATTGGTTTTGATAATCTAATGTGGGATTGATGCACTTGGAGCCATGATAGATGATCTCGGACTTGGTTCATAGAGCGGTCGCCAATGAAGGTTGTAACCTTTTTTATCTTAAATTTGAATAAAATAGATTATCTTTGTCCCAAAACCCTATGTTTACATGTTCTTGTTAATTTGAGCATTTATATCTATATTTATTCTTTTAAAGTGATTATTAGAGATTTTTTATGTTGTTGCATTGTATTCCTAACCCTTTGTAGGTCATCTTTGGGAGGAGATCTGTGATCTAGGAGGAAACAACAAGCGAAAGAGGTTCGCACCAATCGTAAGGATTGAAGGTGCACTCATTAACCCTCTCTTTCCTCTTTCTCTTATCACTTAGTTTAGATGGTTTTGGGGTATATTAAAGGTAGATCAGTCTTTTAAGGGAGTTATCTCTCTGCCTATTCCTTAGAATCAGTTTAGGGGGATTTTCCCTGTAACAGAATTGGCAACTCCACTGGGGGAGTCTCTTTAGGGTCTTAGTGAGATATTTTGGTTTGATATGATTTTTTTTCAGTTTTGTTTTGAGTTGTCTAATTTTGCTGAGTGAGTTGGTGTCTCTGGTCACCTTCCAGGTTCCTACCAGACTTCCATGCCCAGTTGTCTATCCAAACCTTTTACTTTTTTGAAAATTTGCAGAGGTGTATGCGCCCTGTCCTTTGTATAGAACGCATACATACACATTTTTCATAGTATACAACCCGCGTACATACGCATGATGCTCATGCACAACACATGTCTCTATGTTTTGGAGGGGTTTTAAAAAAGACTTTTTCTTTCCTGGTAAGAAGCTCTTTTCTTCTAATACCTTCCTGAACTCTTTAGGGTTTCTATTGATTATGTTTGGTTGGGTTAAAGATTCAGTTTATCTTACAGTTTGTAAAGAACCCTTGTTGTTTCTTTATTTATTTTGTTTTCTTTTAGGGTTTAGGGTGAACTTATAAGCATTAGATCCTCCTATGGATTCCATTGAATCCCTGCTTTCAAGAAGTGGCTTAGGATATGTGTTAGTCTTGGGTTTATTTTCTCTTTACCTTGTTTGTTCTTTGAAAAATGAAAAAATACCATTTACTTTTGATTTTCCTTTCTAAGCATTCAAAAATAAATAAAAAATTAGTTGTATTTAGTTATGCACTTTTGTTTGGTAGTTGTAGCATAGGTTGTTTATTATAAAAGAAAAGAGTTCAATTTCCAAAGTTCCCTCTTTGCTATTTCCTTGAAAGTTTAATATTTTTCATTTGCATTGTAAAATGAAAAGCGCATTCTAGTAAACTTTTTTCATTTTGGGATCTTGGACTATACTTCGAAAAGTTTGCATTTACAAAGATTAAAATCATTTTTTTAGTTGTAGAACCTAGTTTTCGTTTTGCACGAATGTTCTAAAGATTTTATTTCTTCACTTTCGTCTCTTGAAAACACCATGAGTTGCACATCCGTACCCTTTTGAGTAAATCAAACTACTTAAAATCAACTAGAATTTTGTTAGTAAGGTTCACCAAGTAGTCTAGGCTTTATGGCCTTGAAATAGGTGTGGGGAGGAAACTCTTCAAGGTCACTTAAACAAACATAAGATTTGTTGATAGGGAGTGTCAAAGTCCAGTTTTGAAAGAGTCAACCAGGACCCCACTCTAACATAGAGGCTAAACATGAGGTCGCGTGAGGAAAGGTAGATGAGATAACCCCTCCAAAGCCAGACCAAGCATAGTGGGGATCATATATTGAGGGTTCTTGGGATTTACGTTGATCGAATTTGAATATGGATCCTCATGGACCTCGAATCCATTCAAGATCCTTAGTTGTCTTCCAGACCATTTTCCTTTGGTACCCTTGAAAGGATTCAAATTTTTTTATCCTACTCATTACGATCAACCCTACTGTCGACTGTACCCGCCTGGTGACTGACTACGAGCTGACAAGCTAGTTTCCTCTTTTTTAGGGAATTACATGGGTGACTACGGGAGTATACCACGGTACCTAGGGCAGATGTCAAATCACACTTTGTAGAGGATACCCAGAGGGTGTTTCCGTGTTCGAGTATCGATTGACGTAACTATTCTTCCTGCTAGTCAGTTGTTTTCTTGATTTTCCATTAGGAAATTTTTATTGGGTGCTCTGTGTTTCGAGCTAGCTTAACCTTAGAGTGTTGGTTGATCATTTCACAAGGTGGAAGATCAATATCTCCATTGTTTGTGTAGGCTTCAGGGCCTGCCATCGGTTACTTTGGAGCCACCTCCACCACCATTGACGCATAGGCTAGATAAAGAGGGTTCATTTGAAGCAACCGTGCCATAGGAAACTGTACTTGAGCCAAATCCTAGAGAATAATTTCCTGCACCATAGGATTCCACTGTTTTTGACCTCGAAGCTAAAGGCTTCAGGCCTGCAAACCCTCCGATCACTAACTTATCACCATTGCTTCTTATTCAGATAGTCCCTCCTGAGGTGACTTCACCTGAACGTCAGTTTGTTAGACGAGCGATGATGGAAGCAACTAGTGATACTTCTTCTAGGAGTCCTCATACTCCCATCTCGGTTGTCGCAGGAGAGGGTGTTGTGCCTCCTCCCCCACCTCAACCTACCAGGACTACATTTGTCCATACACCCACTACTTCGAGTAGTGGCAAAATCCCTTCAACGACTATGACCATTGTTCCCTCTATCTAGAACGTGTCTGGTGCTCCCTTTTTGTATGGGATGTCAGGTTTCAACCCTATTTCAATAATAACTTACTCTACTCTACAGACGATTGGTCTAAGGGAAAGGAGCTCTAATGCTCCCTTACAAAGATCTGTCGTGTGCACCACTACCCCATTTAACGCTATCCCTTACGGTGGGGATCATATCCCTCCTCTGTCCCCTTCACTTGAAGGCGCTTTCTAGCAGCCAATCGGGCTTAACACCATCTCTAGTTTGTTTAGTGGGGGGAGTCTTGGACCTCAATCCTATATGACTCTGGTAGGGTCTATGCCTTTTTATTTGTTTGGTGCATTTGGAAATAATGCTTTCTCATCATCCACTTTCTCAATAGGGGGAAACCCCATCTTTGGTCAACCAAACCCTATGCAAGGGTTCATTCCTTCACAGGGAGCGATGACAGGAGTTTACTCCTCACAAGGACCTGTAAATCCCTGGGAGGGCTCGTTTCCTTCGCAAGGGATGTCGATTAGGGGCAACCCCTTCCACACTCAATGGAACCCTGGGTAGGGTTCAATACCTATGCTAGGATGGTCAGTTGGGGGCATCCCCAACCAAGCTCCTCGGAATACCATACAGGGAGAAATCCCTACACAAGGCATGTCATCCAACTACAGGAATCAACCCATTATATAGAATCAAGCGAAAACTCCTTTTACTAGCCAAGGCCACTATGGTTTCTACCAAAACCCTGGCCAGTAGGAAACATTTTCCTAGAAATCTAGTGCCAGTAAAAATCCAGGCCCCTCTTTTCCTTTGAATCCACCACAACCTAGACTACTTTTCCTAGCAACTCTGAATTTTCCATACTTGTCGAGGGTCTTGAATGACCTAATCTTTCATGATCCACGTTGGCCCCCCATGCTGACTAAGTTTCCCTCAGACATTTCTAAGTTTGAAGGAAATCTTGGCGAAGATCCAAGTGATCATGTTACGAAATTCCATTTATTGTGCTCATCCAACTCGTTAAAGCATGACTCTATTCAGTTGTGTTTGTTTCAATGCACTCTTATAGGGGGTTCCGCAAAATGGTATATCGAGATCGATAGCTCGAAGTACACTTACTTTAACGACCTGGATATGGTTTTCTTAAACCATTTGTAACGTCCCCGACCACCCATGGTTAGGCCATGCTACATGAGAGAACGCTCTTGTTCTCTCACTGCGGAACATACTATAACATACCCAGTATCCAACTGAGCTATGCCACATAAAAATTTCCAAATGCATGCAATTAAAATATATACACATAGAAATATTGCAGAAGCATTATATATAAAATGTCAACATACAAATACATCTATAAATACACGGATTCACACTGAAACAACAGTAACATATACATGTAGCATATACAGGAAATACCCATAAAAATAAACACAGTTATAACCGCACATATGATAACCCATAAAAATAAGCACGTAAATAACAATGCAACATGTAAATTTATCACACAATTGGCACTTATCTTGGTAAGAATGTCACCAACTACGTGAATACCTTCCACGAACCACCCAGCCTTAGACCACACTGTTCATCACTCTCAACAGTGAGTCACCCCCGAGCTAGGACTAAACTCCACCTGGGTAAAGGGATTCATAACCAGGATATAGGCTCATAGACAAAAGGAAAGACTCTGTCTCAGGTGCCAACTCAAACTAACAACCTATAGTCCCTCATTCCCCACATGCCTATCCCATCCCAGGAAGTGTGCCCCTTCTCTACTCAACAGTCCTTCGATTGCCCCACTTCCTTTCCGGGCTTCAATAACAGGCAGGACAGGAAGTTTCAGAGCACTGTAGCTACAGTTTAGCACCTTCAGGAAATAAATTCCCAACAATTCTCTCACCCAGAGAATTGGTCATGGGATTGACAACCCACCTCTTCAATATCCCACGGGCCTGACAACCCGCTTCTTCAGTCTAGCTTCCAAGCTAACCAGGTGCACCAACACAAAATGGCTATGGATATAGGTTCAGGTACAATGAAATGAATGTTTGAAGGATAACTGACTGCGTGAGTGAAATGGTCATGGATTCATGGCTGAATGATGGAAGGAATGATGGAAATATGATGGAAATGAACTAAGTCCCAACAATATGTATGCATGTCCCCAACTTGACACTTGTCATGTTGGGAGCTACTTTGACCCACTTGTCCCCAACTTTAGAACTTAGAATAAAATAATTATCCATACTTTATGATTTAAATAAATATTAATATAATATTCCTTTTTGGCTTAAGCTCCCTAGCTTAGCCCTTTTCCTTAGCTTTTATCGCCCACCCTTTCCCTAACTAGTGGATTTTAGTTCCCCATCTCTTTTATCGTGGCCAGTCTGTGTGCAGCGATATATTTTATATTAATCATGAGACATATACAAAAATAGGTGCATTGGCCATTAACATCTAGTCACTTTGGCCTAATTCCAAAACATAAGCATCCCATCTAATAATAAGTGGCTCACCAACCTATAAAACATATCCTATACACAAAGGCTCCCTGGCCTCAACATTGCACGCACTTAAGATGTTGTGTGTGGTATCCTGGAATGTGCACACTTCATCTTTTTACTGCACAGTACATGCATGCACTATGCCATGAAAGGTGCATACCAAAATGATATCAAACATCTCACCAGCTTAAGTATAATTGCATTTACATTTACAATTGCGTTCGGCCTGGGGATATTACAATCCCCTCCCCTTATTTATGCAATGTCCTCAGTGCATCACGGACACATATACAACAAAATTTCAAACATCTTCAAAAAGATGTGGGTATTCTGTCTGCATTGCATCCTCATGCTCCCAAGTAGTGTCCTCAGGACTGTACCAGGTCCATTGAACCTTTACAAGCCCTATGACTCGATTCCGAAGCTGTTTGATTTTCCGGTCCAGAATGCATACCGGATGCACTTGAAAATCGCCCTCTTATTCCACCTAAATCACATTCCAATCAATAACATGATTAGCATCAAGTATATATTTCTTTAGCAATGATACATGGAATACATTATGAATAGACATAAATGTAGGCAATGCAATCATATAAGCAACTGGACCAATCCTCTTTAGGATTTCAAATGGCCCACAATAGTGAGCTGCCAACTTTGAACAATTTCCCAACTTCAGGGAACTTTTGTTGGCCTTCACTTTCAAGAATACATGGTCTCCCACATTAAATTCCCTGTGAGTTCTACCCTTATCAACATAGTTTTTCTGCCTGTCTTGGGCATCCTTAAAATTTTGTTTTATTTTTATCATTTGCTCTTCCATTTCCCTGGGAAAAACTGGACCAACCACTGCTCTATCTACTAAGTTATCCCAGCTTACCAGTGTGTTGCACTTTCTGCCATAAAGTGCCTCAAATGGACTCATCTTTAGAGATGCTTGGTACCCATTGTTATAAGCAAACTCTACCAAGTGTACGTAGTCTTCCCATTTTGATGGTTTATGCATCACATACATCCTCAACATATCTTCAATCACTTGATTCACCCTCTATGTTTGTCCATCTGATTCTGGATGATAGGTTGTACTAAAATTCAAATGTGTTCCAAACCCATTAAATAACCCCTTCCAAAATTTTGAGGTAAATTTTGGATCTCTGTCAGACACAATTGTCTTGGGTATGCCATGTAATCTAGCAATTTCCCTCATATAAACATCAACAATGTTCGTTGCCTTGTGAGTGAGCTTAACTGGAATAAAATGGGCAGCTTTAGTAAGCTTATGCACCACTACCAGGATAGAATCATGTTGCTTGTTTGTTCTGGGAAGTTTAGTGATGAAATCCATGGTTACAACTTCCCATCTCCACTCAGGAATGGGTAATGGTTGTAGCAGACCAGTTGGTTGTCTATGCTCAGCCTTTACCTTTTGACATTCCAAACATTTGGCAATAAAATCAACAACCTCGTTCTTCATGCCTGGCCAATAATATTGGCTTTTGACAGCTGCAATAGTTTTCTGATATCCTGGGTGCCCAGCATAAGGTACATTATGCATTTCTCCCAATATCAGATATTTCAATTCATTAGAATTTGGTACATAAATTCTGCCCCTGTACATGAGAATTTCATCATTATCTAGCTTATATTCCTCAATTTTCTGCTACAAAATACCTTGCTGTAATTTTTCCACTAATTCCTTGTATTGCAAATCTAATTTGGAAGCCTCTATAATTTTGTCTTTCAAATCCGATTGGTACATGCTAATGGTTGTAGCATACAATTCATGCACTCTTCTGCTGAGTGCATCAGCCACTTTGTTCTCTTTCCCCTTGATGTGCTTTATATCAAAGTCATATTCACTTAAAAATTCTAACCATCTACTTTGCCTAACATTTAGAGTTGGATGATGAAATAAATATTTCAGACCATTATGGTCTGTTCTTAGCTCAAACCTTTTCCCCATGAGGTAGTGTCTCCATTTCCTCAAGGCATGCACTATGGCTGCCAACTCCAAATCATGAATGGCATAGTTTCTTTCATGCTCCTTCAACTTCCTTGATTCATAACATATAACAAATCCATTTTGACTAAGGACTCCACCAATTCCTTCTTTACATCCATTCGTGCACACAATAAAGTCTTCATTTGCATCTGTAATCCTTAGTATTGGAGCACTTGTCAAAAATTGTTTCAAGTGTTGGAAACTCTTTTCACAATCCAAAGTCCATTGAAACTTCACACCCTTTCTTTGCAAGGAAGTGATTGGGTGTGCAATCTTTGAGAATCCTTCAATAAATCTCCTATAGTAGCCTATAAGGCCCATGAATGATCTAACCTCTGACACATTCTTTGGCAATGACCATTCTCTAATGGCTTCTATCTTCCCAGGATTCACTGTTATCCCATCCTTTGAAATGATATGCCCCAAATAATGAATTTGCTTTTGGTAAAACGAGCACTTTCTCAATTTGGCATACAACTGATGCTCCCTTAATACTTGCAAAACCCTCCTCAAATGATGCTCATTCTCTTCTTTTGACTTAGAATATAGAAGGATGTCATCCAAAAATACAATGACAAACTTGTCTAAATATCCTCGGAAAATGCCATTCATTAAGCACATGAAAACAATTGGTGCATTTGACAACCCAAATGGCACCACTGTGAACTCATAATGACCATACCTTGTCCTGAAGGCGATCTTGATGATATATTCCTCTTTAATCCTTACCTGATGGTATCCTGACCTGAGATCTATCTTTGAAAATATCTTGGCATCCTTCAATTGATCAAAGATATCATCAATCCTTGGCAAAGGATATTTATTCTTCACAGTCACTTTATTCAACTGTCTAAAATCAATGCACAATCTTAATGTTCCATCTTTCTTCTTCACGAACAAGACTGGGACACCCCAAGGTGACACACTTGGGCGTATATACCCCTTCTTCAGAATTTCTTCAAGATGCATTTGCAACTCCTTAAACTCTAGTGTACTCATTATGTAAGGAGTCTTTGACACTGGAGCTTCACCAGGCATTAAATTTATAGAGAAATCAATATCTCTCTTTGGGGGTAGTCCTAGTACCTCCTTGAACACATATTCAAAATCTTCTAGGACTGCATGATCTTCCAAATTTGGCACCTTATCTTTAGGTGTCTCTTCCATATGTGCTGCAAATATTTGACACCCCTTCCTATAGCATTTCTTCAGTTGCAATGCTGAAATTTCTCTGATGGTTACTGCCTTGGGAATTCCCTACACTTTCCTTAGTTTCCCTTCCTCATCCAAGCAAGTAAATGCTTTGTTATGATAGTCTAGGAGAGCGTGATGTGGGTCCAACCAATCCATCCCAATTAGACAGTCATAGGAACCTAAAGGCAAGATGTTGAAATTTGCCTTGGTATTCATTACATTCATGTCCATAAGGCATGACTTAACCATCTCATTAACTTTTCTTCTGGCTCCTGTGGCCAGCTGTACCAACCAATATTTTCCATGCTTTCTTCTTGGCAAATGTAAACTTTCCAGCATCTTAGGATCTATATAACTATGACTAGCTCCTGAATCAATTAAAATAGCAATGGTTTGGTTGTTGATCATACCTTCCACTTCAATCATGTGGGACTGATACTGTGCTTTCTTGTTATCCAGGGCTGCATAAATCCTTGGCACATTTCTACCCATGTCCTCCACAGTTTCATCTTGTTTTACATTGTGCACAGTCCTTCCTTTTTCACCTCTGTGAGGACAATCTCTGAACATGTGAGCTCCTTTACAACCCCAACATTTAATAGGTGGTTGCCTTGGCCTTTGACCCCCTGTGTCAATCACTATGGTTTCTTTAGGAGTTTGTTGTCCCTGAGTATTATTTCTGAAGAATGGAGGCTTAGATCCCTTCTTCCTCTGATCCATCTTGAACTTCTTTTTGTCTTCCCAAGCTTTTTGGAAAGTTGGCCTTGATTTTTGCTGATCATATAGGCATTTATCTTGCCTTATGGTCTCCTCTAATGTCTTATGATCATCATACTGTATTTTTTCACTGATAAAACATGGCAATCCACTCAAATACCTTTGAATATTCACTGTCTCATCCTTGATGAAAGAGACATACTTCAACAATTCTAAAAACATTCTTTCATATTCATCTATTGTCATACTCCCAAGCTTGAGTTCAAAGAAATCTTTCATGTTCTTGTCATAGTATCTCTTAGTCAAGTATTTATTCTCAAAATACTTCTTGAATTCCCTCCAAGTGACACTTTTCTCTTTAATGTGTTGCACATGCACAAGTTGGTTCCACCACATGAATGCTTTTCCCTTGAGTTGATAGATGGCAATTCTACCTTCTGCATGAGAAGAATAATTATGCAATTGGAAATACTTTCTCATGCCCAACAACCATGTCTCAGCATCTTCATCCTTCTTGTGCTCACCATCAAAAGTAGGAGGTTTGATTTTGTTCATTTCTCCTCATAGCTCATCCACCCCAGATCCCTTATGCTTCCTGAAAGGGGATGGACTTGAGTTGTTGTATGATCTCTTATTGGAATGCCTCGGGGAGTGGTGGTGATGCTTGCTAACACTTCTTGATTTTCTTTTCTCATCATGAGACCTGTGACTTCCAGATTTGCTTGAGCCACTCTCCTTATCCAATTTATTTTATATTTTGTTCAAGCTCTCCAATAACTTCATGTTGAAGTCATCCTGCTTCTCCTTGTCTCTCATAAGCCTTTCATTATCATCTTTTTGGCTTTGGACATCCTTCTGAAATTTTTTAATGGTCTCTACCATATTCACGTTTTCATCCCTTTCTTCTCCATGTCCATTGGAGTTTGTTTCTTCAATGCCCATATGGACATCATTCCTCTGATTTCATCTTCCTGGTTGTAAGTCCCCTGTGCCTCTTCCATTAATATGGATTCTTTTATGATCCTAATCTGATCTATTTGTGTTCACTATGCAAAATGTGCATCCAACAAAATTTTGTCAGGCTAACTGTTTCAACAATTTCATGAAAAATATGAACCATTTTGGTTCAATAATATATCAGAACTTTTTATTCTGATTTCCTAGAAAATGGAATGCCCAGATCAATTTTCTGGGTGGATATTTACATTCCACTGTCCAAGACCTTTCCAACGCCTATTTCCATGCTCAATTCCGAGTCTTGAAAAGAAAGTTATGGCCATTTGAAAATTGCCCATTAACTTTTTTGTTCACACTTCAACTAGGCATAATTTTGCGTTGTAATTATGCATTTTTGCACCTAATCCATTGGATTTTTTGTATGAGCTCAATTGGGTTTAATCATATACATATTATGGACACCCTGTCCAAGTTTCACCTCATTTTGGGTTTTGGGATGCTAGTTACAACCTGCTGAAATTCCAGACCAAAATACCATATTGTAACTGATATGCTACAGGTACTTTCTTTTCCATATTCAATATCTTTAACATGCCCAGAAATTTAATTCAGCTCTGGGACTGTCTTCTATGGCTTAATATATTTCCATTGACTTCTCCTGCACCTCAATCTAATTCCGGAGCAGAGAGTTATGGCTCTTGGAAGTTAATTGGGTCTTAAAAATTACCCTCCACTGTTTGTGTTGTAACTTTCTCATAAAAGCTTCGTTTGACAAACGGTTTACACCATTAGAAAACTCTCTCCGAGCTATTTTATTTGGGCTACAGAGACAAAGTGTATAGCTCTATCTTGTGGTTTTTGAGTTGCTAAAAAAATTGTTAAGGCCCTCAAAAACGCGCTGCAAAAAGATGACGTTCAAATGATATAAAACGTCACAGAAAATCACTAGTTTTATGTTGATGTTCGCCTTCCAAACGACTTCACGTGCACAAAATTCATCATGTGCACCCATATTTACCATGAACAACACCACCACAAGGTAAATCATGCTTCGCGCACCTATAACCACTGTGCATTTCTTCTATGTCATGCCAATAACTTGCGCGCACTACTTTTGTGTCACGCACCATTATCCACTGTGCACAGTTTTGGTTCTTGCACTAATACCTGTTGCGTGCAGTTTTTGTATCATGCACTGGTATTCCACACACAATTCACTCTACGCACTGCGTCATGCCAAATTTTAGTACGCCCTTACCGCGCACCAACACTCTGCACGCATCATTAACTAATTTGTCATGCGACGACATATACCCCTTTTTCGCGCGCACCAACTAAACTCCTCTGCACTCTGCCAATACTGCATACACCCCGTGTGTCATTATTATGTATATGTACCCTGCGCACACCTTCTTATGCATGTGCACACCACACAATGCTAAATTTAGTGCACTCATCCGCACACCAATATTTTTCCGTGCGACGCCAAAATTCACCGCGTGCACCCGCACACCATATTTTTCCGTGTGGTGCCAAAATTTACCACGCGCACCCGCACACCATATTTTTCACGCAATGCCCAATCTTTTACATATCAATATTTTCACCGTGTATTGTTCATTTTTTTAGTGTGCCCCCCTGTGTACACTTCTTTTTATGTACATCCATTTCCTCGTGAATTCCACTACATAATTTGGGGCTTTTTCCTAACTTTTTCCCAATTACCATAGACATTCTGCAACTATGAAATTCATTCAATTTCACCCCGATAACTCCAGTTCAACCTCTATAATAACAATCATTGCGGGTTGACATTTCTGGAACGAATTTACCCAAAAATCAACTCACGAATTGAGAATTTTACTCAACTAATCTCGCTTCATCTATCATGGCTTCACTGTAACTTCAAATTCGACCAATTCCAGGTCCACATTTGCTAGAACAGATTTTAAATCCATAATATCTCACCAATTGGCCGAATTTCCCCATTTTCTCATGAATTTAACAACAAAAATTGGGGCTTTTCCCAATTTTGCATCGTTGCTTCTAAAGTTTACCATGGACGCTCTGTAACTCGAAATTTTGCCACTTCAAAATAAATTCTCAGTGAAATTTCACTTCAACTCAACTCATTCGGCCCATCCAAGCTAAGTGTTGAAAAATGAAGCTCTGATACCATGTTGTAACGTCCCCGACCACCCATGGTCGGGCCACGCTACATGAGAGAATGCTCTTGTTCTCTCACTGCGAAACATACTATAACATACCCAGTATCCAATTGAGCTATGCCACATAAATGTTTCCCACTGCATGCAATTAAAATATATACACACATAACTCTTGCGAAAGAATTATATATAAAACTTCAACATACAAATACATCTGTAAATACACGGATTCACACTGAAACAACAGTAACATATACATGCAGCATATACAGGAAATACCCATAAAAATAAACACAGTTTTAACCGCACATATGATAACCCATAAAAATAAGCACGTAAATAAAAATGCAGCATGTAAATTTATCACACAATTGGCACTTATCTTGGTAAGAATGTCACCAACTGCGTACATACCTTCCACGAACCTCCCAGCCTTAGAACACACTGTTCATCACTCTCAACAGTGAGTCACCCCTGAGCTGGGACTAAACTCCACCTGGGTAAAGGGATTGCTAACCAGGCTAAAGGCTCATAGACAACAGGAAAGACTTTGTCTCAAGTGCCTACTCAAACTAACAACCTACAGTTCCTCATTCCCCACATGCCTCTACCACTTCAAGAAGTGTTCCCTTTCTCTGATCAACAGTCCTTTGGCTGCCCCACTTCCTTTCTGGGCTTCAAAAACGGGCTGGACAGGAAGTCTCAGAGCACTGTAGCTGCAGTTTAGCACCTTCAGGAAATCAATTCCCAGCAATTCTCTCACCCAAATAATTTCTCACGGGCTTGACAACCCGCCTCTTCAATATCCCACGGGCCTGAAAACCCGCTTCTTCAATCCAGCTTCCAAGCTAACTAGGTACACCAACACAAAATGGCTATGGATACAGGTTCAGGTACAGTGAAATGAATGTATGAAGGATAAATGACTGCATGAGTGAAATGGTCATGGAGTCATGGCTAAATGATGGAAGGAATGATGGAAAGATGATGGAAATGAACTAAGTCCCAACAATATGTATGCATGTCCCCAACTTGACGCTTGTCATGTTGGGAGCTACTTTGACCCACTTGTCCCCAACTTTAGAACTTAGGATAAAATAATTATCTATACTTTATAATTTAAATAAATATTAATATAATATTCCTTTTTGGCTTAAGCTCCCTATCTTATCCCTTTTCCTTAACTTTGAGCCCCCACCCTTTCCCTAACTAGTGGAGTTTAGTCCCCCATCTCTTTTATCGTGGTCGGTCTGCGCGCAATGATGTATTTTATATTAATCATGAGACATGTACAAAAAGAGGCGCACTGGCCTTTAACATCTAGATGCTCTAGCCTAATTCAAAAACATAAGCATCCCAGCTTATAATAACTGGCTCACTAGCCTATAAAACATATCCTATACACAAAGGCTCCCTGGGCTCAACATCACGTGCACTTAAGATGTTGCACGCGGTATCCTGGAATGTGCACACTTCATCCTTTTACTGTGCAGTATATGCACACACTATGCCATGAAAGGTGCATACCAAAATGATATCAAACAGCTCACCAACTTAAGTATAATTTCATTTACATTTACAATTGGGTTCAGCCTAGGGATATTACACCATTTCCAGTTACCGATAAGATACGATGTCAACACCAAGTTGCTGGCCAACTTTGAGCAAAACGAATTCATCCATATCTTGGATCACATCCGAGAATGGCATCAGCGAAAGAGCTTGATCAAAGCTAAGGTCCCTCCCACATTTTTTCTCAAGTGGTTCATAAAGTCCTTGGTGCCTTGTGTATCCAAATACATCACGACATCCAGGGTTTTTTCCAAAGAAGAGGCTATCATGAGAGCCCATCAACTAGAGTTTATTTACTCTCAATCCGGTATTTTGTATGAGATCCTGTTGAACGCACCATGGTTGACTTTCGAAAAGACCAAACAAAAGTCTGGACCTCACGTCAATGGCATAGTAGGCTCAACACAGAGCAAGCCCACAGATCAGTTGACTAATCAATTATAAAAGTTATCAATTCAACATATTGTGGCTAGACAAACTCCTAGTTCAGCTTCCCCCGTAACCCAAACATTGGATGTACACAGTGTAATCGACGAATCCCATGGGTAACCAAAAATCCGAGGGAAAGAGGAAATCTAAAAAAAAGAAGGGTAAGGGGGATAAGAAGGTTGTGAATAATGTTGGCCAGGGTAAAAACTAAAAGAGGAAGGTGAAGCTTATGTGTAAGATTTGCACGGAAGACCACTTGACTCGCCAATGCCCTCATCTTGAGGAATCCCAAAATATATTGGCACAGCAACAACCTATAGTGTTAACCAACCATTTTCCACAAGGGTAAAATATGGCCCAAGTTTCCTCATGCACAAATGCGCCTGGGGGAAATCAGGGATCCCCCGCACCTAATGCTAATAATGGAGTTGCAAATGTTTATATGATGGGATTCGATGCTCATCTGTAGAATAGGGCTCATAATTAGAGAATGCTAGAATTTACTGAGAAGGGAAAAGAGGCCTCCAACCCACAACCTCCTCTTCAAATTGAGAATACTGTGGGAGAAACTTGTTGGAGATATGGCTATAACAGAAGACTGATGCAGATGGTTAAGGTTGTCATTGATGGCAATCGGTTGGTTATGGAGCACGCACAAGAAATGATGGAACACAGATGCTGGAACACGAATGCTGGAACACGACTGTTGGAACACAGATGCTGGAACACGAATGTTGGAACACGAATGCTGGAACACGAATGTTGGAACACAGATGCTGGAACATGAATGACACAGATGCTGGAACACGAATGCTGGAACACGAATGCTGGAACACGAATGCTGGAACACGAATGCTGGAACACGAATGCTGGAACACAGATGCCGGAACACGAATGACACAGATGCTGGAAC
>ML778301.1:732045-795642 GCA_009831015.1 Picea engelmannii | reverse complement strand
AGTAAAAAGGAAGTCGGTGCTTCCACCCAGTGGGTGCTGGGATTCTGTGGGAGTTGGTGCTCTCAGCCAGTTGGTGCTGGCAATCTGAGGTTGTAGCCTCTATGAGTTGGTGCTCATAAAAGATGAGATGTAACGAAGTTGAATCTTGTTGAACATCTTAAGAAGACGAGGTTTTTTCCCTGGTTGGGTTTCCTCTTGAAAAATATGTGTCTCATACTTGTGAATGAATGTTGTGTGTGATTGATGTTCTTTATACTATCTGCTTTATGTTTATAACTCTGGATTTCACAGTAAAGACTCACTGCCACTAAGATTAATGATTCAAAGTTAAAAATGAGAGTAAATGGTTAATAATCTACACTAACTGATTCACCCCCCCCCCTCTCAGTTAGTTCATACATGTAACAAAACTATGACTTGCATCCCTAAGGGTGCTTTTAAAAAGGCTTCCCACAACCTGAATGCAAGGGATGCTCATAATTACTCTGTCGTGGAGGATCTGACATAGGCTCCTTGTGCAATGTATTCTTTGGAAGTCCTCCAGAGTTTTCCCTCACAAAGGAAATAATTGTTGTCCGCCATGGGAGCGGTCAAGAATGCTAACTCGGGAATGATTATTTTTGACCCTACAGATTATAAACCTTGTCTTCCTCACCATGTCAATTTTTAGATAGTACTGGTATATGCCATGAAATCGTTGACACGAAAAATTTTACATACGGTGGTTGATGAGGGTGCCTCAACTTACGTGATGTCATTGGCATTTTGGAATTCCATTGTCCAACCTGAGTTTTCTCTATCGCCCACATTGCTAAATATGTTTGATGGTCGATATTTTAGACCACATGCCATAATTCCCTCCTTCCATATGCAGTTGGAGGGAAAAACCATGTGCATCGAGGTATAAGTAGTCGATGAACCTCTCGACTACAATCTTTTGTTAGGGCGTAGCTGGACCTACGCTATGACATCGGTTGTATCCACCATTTTTCAGGTCTTATGTTTTCCTCACGAAGGCTGGATCATAACCATTGATCAATTATCCTTCTTATGTCTTGACCCTTCATCGGGGTCATCCACGGTCTTGATGATTAACAACCCACAGCCAAGTACCATCAAATTAGGTGCCATATTGTTTCCATCTTTAATGGGGACTTTTGATTATCGACCTCCTGCCAATGATGTCAAGTTTATTTTGGTTTTCCCTGACCAGCCGAAGGTTGCGATCTTTCAAGTCACTTCTTTTAGAACGAGTTAATTTAACGACCTATGGATTTTACCTTCCCCATTGGCTTTGATGGAAGGGGTAGGGCACCCTGGAATGGATATTCCCTTATCTGTTGTTGAGGTTGCATACAGTATTGTCTGGCAAGCCTCGGCCAACCTTGATCCAGCTCCCCCACAGGAGATAGATCCCATTCTCGAGCCTACTTGGGATTAAGACTCTCTTTCCAGTCACGATCCATTGGACTTAGTCTTTCCCTATGACAAGGAGATTTTGGAGGCAATGACTGGGCCAAATAGACCTTGGGATGATCTTCAACATAGATCTTATTTTTTACTCGAGATGAGGAGAATAGAGGCAGGAGAGTTCACTACGACCGTGAATGGAGATGCCCCTTGTCCTGTTAATCCTCTGGCCATGCAAATAATCTATGTCAAGAGAAACATGGAAAGAATAGATAAAACTATTCCTATCGACATCTCTAGAACCCCTAGCGTCGTGGAAAACGTTTTCGTCGGAGCAGATTGTTCCCCCAAAGAGATTTAGATCTATACTAAATTATTTAGAGAGTTTCACGACGTCTTTGCCTGATCTTATGAGGAGATTCTAGGCATTGAACCACGTATAGTTGAACACGAGATCACAACTTAGCCCGATGTTAAGCCTGTCTGACAGAAGCTTCGCCCAATCATTCTTCATAAGGCAACAATGATCAAGGTTGAGGTAGATAAATTCATCAAGGTTGGTTTCATATATCCAGTGCAATTGACAGAATGGGTGTCGAACCCTGTTCCTGTCAATAAAAAGCAAGGTATGATCCGCGTGTGTATGGACTTTCGTGACCTGAAAAAAGCTTTTCTGAATGATAATTTTATAACCCCATTCATTGACCATATTATCGATTAATGTGTGGGTTGTGAGGTCTTTTCTTTTATGGGCGGTTTTTCTGGGTACAACCAGATTTAGATCAAGCCGAAGGACCAACATAAAATGGTGTTTATATGTCCTTGGGGTACATTTGCATACAGAAAAATTCATTTTGGCCTTAAGAATGTTGGAGCCACTTTTCAGCGGGCCATGTCATTTTCCTTCCATGACCTCAAACAAACAGTTGAGGTGTATCTTGATGATCTTTCATCACATTCTCGTAAGAGATTCAATCATCCCACCCATTTACGACTTATCTTTGAGAGGTGTCGCTAATATCAGATTTTCCATAATCCAAATAAGTGTAGTTTTTGTGTAACATTGGGTCGCTTGTTAGGTTTTATCATGCCAACTAAAGGGATCATGGTATAACCTCTAAAGGTTGAGGAAATATTTCAATTGCCTCCCCCATGTACAATTCCCCATCTTCAAAGTCTATAGGGGAAATCCAACTTTATTCGGCGTTTTGTTGCTAACTATGCTGAGATTACTAAAGGGTTTATGCATCTATTGAAGAAAGGGGTCCCATTCTGTTGGGATGAAGTGGCTCAATGCTCTTTCGAAGCATTGAAATGTGCTCTGACGTATGCCCCTCTGCTCAGTGCTCCGGATTATGGTAAGGATTTCTTGTTGTATTTGGTTGTTGTAGAGTCTACTATTGGCATGGTCTTGGTCTAAGAAGATGACGCGCTCGAAGAGCATGTTATATAATATCTTAGCTAAGGCTTGGTAAGATCGGAAATCAACTCAACTCATATTGAGAAACTTTCTTTGGTAGTTGTTCATGCTATGCAACGGTTCTGTCATTACATATTACTTCACAAGACCACCGTTGTAGCTGTCATGAACCCTTTTCAATATTTGTTATCATGATGGGTCATCGGCGGGAAAATCAGTCGATGGATAGTCATCCTGCAAGAATTTAACTTGGATTTTGTTTCAATGAAGTCTAAAAATTCCTTGGTCTTTGCTAAACTAATTTCGGAGCTTTCGGTCGAGAGTGGTAATGATTTTCCCGAAGAGTCACTGATCAATGGGGATATTATCCTTATTGAATCTCCAGACCCTTGGTATGGAGATATACTTATGTATCTTCATAATTTGAAGTGTATTTCTTATGCTTCTCGCGATGAGAGTCATCGAATACACCATCAAGCGCAGAACTATCTTATCATCGATGATACTTTATATCATTGAGGAGTGGATTGCAGTCTCCATCATTGTCTCACTCATGAAGAGGCAAAACTTGTGTTGAATGACGGTCACACTGGATCATGTGGTGGTCATCTATCTAGGTTGGAAACAACCCATAAAATTCTTCGCACTAGATACTTTTTTTCCTCGTTGATCAAATATTTTGTAGAGGCAATCAAGAAGTGTCACTTGTGTTGGTTGTGGAGCCTGATTATCTTCCTGTTTCATAGGTCTTTCTTTTCAGCCATGTTTATACCCCATGAATATTGTACACCACAGAATACTATACACCCCTCCACGCAGGGGGTTGTAGGGGGGGCTTCCCCCCCCTATGGGGTCCGGGGGCAAGCGGGTCCTCGAAGGGGGTTTGGGGTTGAAGCCCCCAAAGGAAAAATTGCCTTGTAAATGTATATTGTAATTGCATAGTAAATCTAGACCGTTCATTATAAGGTCACAGATATAATGGTAGAAGTTATGTTAGAGTTTTTTTCCCTAAAAGGAAACCCTATTTTATGAAGGAAATGTATTGTGGTTATGCATCATTGCGAATATTGTATTCTGAGAGAGGAGGTTGTGAGAGAAAGAAGATGAAGTTACAATGGATGTGTTGTAGGTTGTATCCCTTCATTTGTTGGATAATAAAAAGGAAGGAACTGGCAATTTCTCTCGTGGACGTAGCCCACATTGGGTGAAGCACATATATATGTGTCTCTATTGTATTGTGTATCTTATGTGTTTTATTTCTGCATTTGTCTTATTTTATTTCTCTGCGATCCTGTTTTTCTAACAACCCATGCCAAATCTTCTCTCAGAAGATGTAGGCACACCCTGCTCCCATGTTTCCAGTTATTGTTGTTGGTCCCTTCACCAAGTGGGGGATTGATTTTACTACATGCCACTCGGTTTCAGCTAGGGGGCATCGCTATATCATCATAGCAGTAGACTACTTTACTAAGTGGATCAAGGCTATGTCGAAATTAAGCAATGATGGAGAAACGACTGCACTTTTCATTTTTAACCAGATTGTAGTCAGGTTCGGTATTCCAAAGGATATTGTCACAGACCATGGCAGTCACTTCCAGAAATAGATGATGTCCGAGTTAACATCAAAACTGGGGTTTAAGAAAGAAAATCCGTCACCTTACTACCCACAGACGAATGGTTAAGTGGGGATTTTTAATAAGTCTCTCAAGACAATTCTTCAACAGACGATCAATTCGGCCAAGTCGAATTGGCATTTGATGTTGTACTCGACACTTTAATCTTATCGAACCTCAATCAAGACTGCTACCGATATTTCCCCTTTCTAACTTGTTTATGGGCTTGAGGCAGTCTTTCCCATAGAGTGAAAAATCCCTTCTCTTAAGTTGGAAGTGGAACTATTTCTCGATACTGCTCCACTTGAAGAGTGTCTTCTATATCTCGAGCAGCTTGATGAACAACGTCGAGATGCAACCTTGGCCAACGAGGCTCATAAACAATGTGTCAAGTGTCAATATGATCATTCCATCCACCCTCGATTTTCCTCCGAAGGTGATCTTGTCTTGGTCTATGACCAAGATAAAGATCCCTTGGGGGCAGGCAAATTTAAACCCATGTGGCTCGGACCGTTCATTGTTAAGAAATTTTTAGAAAAGGGTGTCTATCAACTAGTTGATTTTGAGGGTAACGCTTTATCGGAGACTAGAAATGGGCTCTACCTTAAGAATTATTACGCTTAGATCGGTCACCTGGGCGTGACTTCTTGTATATAATGTATATCTTTATTTATACATTTTTGTTTGTTTTTTTTATGGACGTGTAGTTTATTGTGTTTCTTTTCATTGTGGCAAATGTCAAGTGAATCTGAGGTCTATGTTGGGTTCGCAGACGATGCTAACCAACACACTTGGAGGCTTTCTTCCACAGCTTATGTGATCTTCACACCCTTTGGTCAGTTGATTTCTTTTGGAGGTATTTGTCTGGGAGAAGCAACCAATAATGTTGTCGAGTACAGTGTCGTAATAGAATTACTGTGTGATTCCTTGTCACATGGTATTTCTCACCTCCGGGTATATTTAGATGCTCAACTGGTCGTGTCTCGGTTAAATGGAATATACTGTGTCTACGATCCCAATATCCACCGATAATTCCTTAGGGTACGTCTCTTAGAACACTATTTTTATTATATTACGTATATTCATGTTCCTAGGAGATCTAATTAACTAACTAATACATTGGATAATCATGTATTAGACTGGCATATTGCCCACACATAAAAGTAAAAGCACACACATACACACATATGTAAATAAATTTGTACAAAATGTTTATCCATAAGGAAAATATATGTATATATATAATAATGTGTCCAAAAAATAATGTCATATGTACAAAAGTGGGCCATAAAGCCTCAAATAGAGCTGGTATACATCGTTGGGCTCAAACCCTCACTACATAATAGAGTACAAAAGGTGCCCTTGGCACATATGTGGTCCAGTACTAGCTATGGCATAGGCTTGTTGGCCCTAGTATAATGAACTACGACGTTCAAAAGATATCGAAACAGCTAAACCCAAGTCCTAGGTACCCCTATAACATGCGGTTGCATGGCCAGGGGAAGGTCATATATCTCTGCCATCGGCACTGCATGAGTGAGAGATGTGAGGTTCCTCTCTACTCGTCGCAGTACTCTCTCATCCTCTCCGACTGCTGGTCCTTTCGTGTCTATTGGTCCTATTGTTGTTGCCGGTCCGACATCCACTCGAAGACAACACCTGGTCTTGACGAAGTCGGCTGGTCGTACTAGTCCCACATCTATATATAATAGATCACTGAATTAGTACTTTGACATTACCATAAAAAGGATAACATTTAAAAATTTAAAAATAAAATAATTCTAAAAAATGTGTGTACCTATCTCTCCATGCTCCTCGCTAGGGGGCATAGGCCTATCAAGATCCCTTAGGAAAATGATCCCTGCGTAGGGGTATTCCTCGATCACAGGAATTTGATGGGGCCATCAGTCAAAGAATTTGCCATCGAAGGCCTCCTGTACTCTCCCTGCACCCTATCAAGGAAACAAATTTTCCCACCTGCATAATGCTAGAAAAGAGGCAATATGGCCTCGTACAATCTCTCGCAGGCTAAGGCTTGGCACTCTCTCGAAAAAGAAAGTGCACAACACGGTCCCAAACTCATAGTTCTTGTTTGTTCTTCTTCGAAAGTCAGTCAATTATTTTTTCATATATGTGAGCATTACAGTGCTCCAATCAAAGATGGTGGCATCTAGACACTGAGTTGCACAATGAATTTGTGCACGTGAAGCCTGATGAAGTGTTGTAGATCTCGTGATCTTCCCAATCATGTAAAGTAATATCCAGAGGCTAAGGCCTATGATATTATGAATTGGTACCTAAGATACCACTTTCTCGGTGCCATCCTCACAATACATTCCAATGTAATCTTCTATTTTGTGTGGTCTTGGAGGAAGGGTCCTCAAGTTAACTGGTTCCCCCCTCCTAGAGAGGCTAGTCAAAAAGTATATATCCTCAGTCGTCGGAGTCAATGATTGGCCCTCTAGCATGAAGGCCTCTGCGTCTGGGTGCCAATACTCTATCAAATGGTTGAAAATCCTGGGTTGTGCCCTCATGAATGGAAATTGAAAGAACTTCCACATAGCACATTGCCTAAACATGGAAATGGCCCCTGGATCCTCCTCTACCAAGACATCTAATTCCTCATGTTCTCTCTCTCGCTAGTGAACATACATCCTGTCGCATAAAAGTTTGTGAGGTTAGTCCCTTGTTTCTTTTTTTTTGAAAGCTTAAAGAGATGTACATGGGTTGTATTTAATATAGTCGTGTATGTACGTGGGATAAGTGTTACTTTACCCACATACATACATGTGTTGAGTGTGGACATCATGTGTACACGCAAACCCGACCTTTTTACTAGGGCGCGCACCCTCTAAACAATTAAATAAACAATAAATGATGAATGAAAAGGATGAGAGAGGTCATTTGTACTTACTTGGTTTCGGTTTGAAGATATTTCATCCACCGTAGCTCCTCGAATTCTCGTTTTAAAGAAGAGGGTTTTCTGGATTTTTGGTTATTTTCCAATTTGCAATGGTTAAAATGAGCTATATACCCCTATTTATAGACTTTTTTGGCTCTTTTTACTCTAGTTTGGTCCTCTTTTTCCCTATTCTTGGCTAGGTGGGTACTTGAGTTTCTTTTTGAGATATCTTTAGGTCATTCTTATGAACTTTTTCTTTTGGCTTGGTGTTTTTACGAGATGGGTTACACTCACATCATCCCATGGTAAAGTTGTTTTTCGTCACTTCCATATAGGTTAGGTTTTCATCACCTTGCATATTGTTGACTTTTTCCTCTTTTCCATAGGATCAATGCCACTGAAGTGTGACACATAACCTTCTATGCTACTTTAGAAGTGTCGTAATTAGGTGGTAGAGCCTTCCTCTACATGGATTCCCTAAGTAGACCCTTTGTTGCATTTTGGCGTCTATGCTATGAGTTTTTTCCATAGGCTTGGGAGTCCTTTTAGTCCCGCCATGACTGTGTGTCGAAGCCCCATTCTTCTTCATATTTTCTGGCTCATACCCGAGGGACTCCCTAGGAGTGTGGTTTGTTGTCTTTCAAGCTCACTTAAAATTTGAAATAAACATATAACGAGAGATTATTTATTTTTTTCGGTCTTGTTTGGATTAATTAAGAAAAGAAGCCCCCCTGGAGTCTTCTTTAAGCCCTTTTCAGACTCTCTAAAATTGAAAAGATTGTCGAGCGATCTTTTTTCCCTTCATGCTCATCAAACTAAAATTTGAAGGCACATCTTTCTGACAATAGTTTATCCCTTTTTCGGTCTGGACGGTTAATTTACGAATAAAGGTATGCCCAAAGTTCCTAGGAGAGTATTCTCAGGCATAAGTTTAACCCTTTTTCGGGCCCGAGGGACTAAATTTTTGAAAAAGGGCCATTCTCCCTAGTTTTGGTTTATCTCTTTTTCGGGCCTTGGAGATTATCTATGAAAAAGGAACCCCCTAAAAGTCCACAGTAATCTATTTTTAGACTCCCTAAATATGAAAAGATCATCCAGTGACCTTGTTCCTTTCACACTCATTAATTGGTCCAGAAGGAATATTTATTTGGCATAAGTTTAACCCTTTTCTAGACAATAGATTATCCAGGGAAAAGGTACACCTCGAGAGACATGTCTCACCAGGAGACTTCTCCTAAGTTATATTTTATACTTTTTCGATCTAAGGGGACTAAAGTTAGAAAAAGGTTGTGAGTCCATAGTTAAGCTCTTTTCAAACTCCTTAAAATTGAAAATATAGCCAAGTGATCTTGTCTCGGTCACACTCATTAAAATGGTTTTGAAGAGACGTCCTTTCGGTATAAGTTTAACCCTTTTTTGAACGGACTAGACTAATTACGAAAAAAGGAACTCTCTGGAGTCTTGTTTTAGTGTTTTTTGAGACTCTCTAAACATGAAAAACCACCGAGGTTACCTTCTCTAGGCTCGTAAAACTTCACATGAAAGGAGTCTTATTGTGACATCCTTAATCGCATCACATGTCTCATCCTTGCATCTTTTGCCTAATGTTGTCTTCATGTTGCTATTAACTGAACCTTCAAAGCATTCCTTAAATGCAATCCTTGCAACACTTTTTTCCCTTGTGATATGACACCTTGACCCATGGAGTGTCCTTATCCTGCACATGTCTTCTTGCACTGATCATCAATATGTTCCATGTGCTTGGAAATAGTTTGCTTGCCTGTGACACTCGTTCCTCCTTTGTAACGTAGCATTCTTTTATTCTTTTTCAAGATCGTTAAAATTTTGAATAAGACAAAAAAAAAAAAATATTCCAAAAAGAGGGGACGGGATATACATTCCCTTTTATCGGCAGCAATATAGTCACCCTTGGACAAAGCACATCCTTATCTTTGTTCTCCAAGCATTGGGATCTAGTATGATCTTAGGAAGCTATTCTCATTATGTAGAGTTGGGTCCTCCACTGTTTGGTTACTCTTCCAAACATATGGAGAGTTTGTGGTGCCCCCTGTATCACATGCTTATGTCAATAATATGATGCCTGAGTTTCATCATTTTTCCATGATTTTGTCCAAGGTAAGTTTTATCCAACCTGAGTTGTCCATTCTGCATTTGATCTCTTGAATTTCATGAGTTGTCCATCCCGAGAGTCCAGTCAAGTTCAGACTCAAAATCAATGAAGTTTTGTGCCTGATGATCGAGGTCCTCCAATCTTTCCCCGACAGTATGTCGAAGACCTCAGAGTAGTGAGTCTTACACTCATATTGTACTCCTACCTGAGTTTTGAAAATCTTGCAGTTGTTGCTCGAGCTATGAAGTTCTCATATCCAGCCACAGGTGCCGATGCTTCCTGAATATGCATATCATATTGTACCTGTATATCTTCAGATGATTTTGATATGTAGATCCGTTGTGTATTATTCACGGCTACACTTTTATTGCAATACACATTAGTCATGTAGTCATGATTACTATATATATGACATGGATCTGCAGTGTACTTTATTGGCAGCCATCCTTAGTTCCTTCTAAGCATGGGTATGCCCTCCTCAGAGAGATTATCATTATTTTGTAGATGACACACTCACAAACACTCGTCTCGAGCTCTCTCAACTCTGTGCCTTCCCACTGTGTAAAGATATTGTAATGTATTTCGACCATCAGTTTCTCTTTTGACCTCACACATTAGGGGGCATCTATTATATTCCAAAAATGCCATATATGTGCATCCAAGACATTGGCCCATCCATTTTCATACTTTTCCAAAAATATCGTTGAGGCTTCCTTCTAAAAACCTTTTTTTGGATAGTGTACATGCCCTGTTGCACTAATATCCTGCGTACATACACGTATTGCATGTTAGTTAGCTCGTGTACACACACATGATGCATGCTAGTTAGCCCGCGTTTACCTCCAAAAGTTGAAAATGAGAAATCCTATGACTACCAACACTTGATAGTGATGTGTCTTTTCCTCTTGCAGTAGTGGCAAACAAGGGATGTTTTGTTTGAGGCGATCTTCTTAGTCTTATTCTCCTTATTTCCTTGGATAATTGGCTTGCTACTTCTTTTAAGTGATAGTCTAGGCCGATTCTTTGAGCTCTTCTCATCATTACCCTTCTTCAATCCGCCACAAGAAGGATGAGGTGGTAGTGGGTTTCCTCCTTCATTTACTATTTCTCTCTCTTATGATGAGTAGGCCAACTCTGTCATATCTTTCTCCTTCACAAAAGTGGTCTTCGTGGTCATAGAATTTTCCCCTCTACCATTGAAACCTAGGCCTCCATGCTTGACACACAATGTAGCTACAATGGGGATTAGAATGCATTTTCTTCTCTTTCCTAATGCTTGTCCATCATATGCCATCTTCCTTAAGAGCTTGGAACCAATGCCTCTAGTATGATTTTCAAATTCACCAAGCTTTACTTGAGAAATGTCTATGGAAGGAGAACTTACCAAAATTGTATTGGTCATGGTTCTAGCCTTTATAATGGCAATGGAAAGTGGCCTTGCTTCCTATGTCTCTTGGAAAAATCATTGGATCTTTTCCAAGGCATCCTCCTTCTCTTCCAACTCTTGTTTAAACTAAGTCTCCATCAAAGGTGATCCTATATTTTTGTCAGTTATTCAATTGAATGACTTTATCTCCCAAGTGTGTAAGCTAAAGTATCTTCTTGTCCCACTATTCCATGACTATAGTGAGGGAGTCTTGAAAATATTCAAATAGATTATTTAGCAATGGAAACATTTTGGTAGAGGTCTCAAGGTTCTTCTCCATCTCTTCCATCCTTTGGATGAACATCTAGACCTGCTCCTTCAAGTGTTGGTTCTCTTCTTGAAGTTGAGCATTGATGGCCCTCAAGTATTCTAACCTCTCTTTATTTCCTTTACCCATGATGAGGTGTGAAATGTTATAGTAGTTGCATCATTGTTAAGGATTCAACTACACTAATACCATGTGATTCATAAATGAGGGAATTATATCCCACTTGCTTCACCAACACGAATCCTTTGTAGAAGTGAAAATCTATTCTCTCTCTTAATCTTGGATAGAGGGATATGTCTTTAGAAAGGACACTAGGCATTTGTTCCTCTACCATATATAAGGATCTATGTTATCATTCCTATATAGAGATCTCTATCTCAATATTCTTCGGATAACTATAAGGCCTACAATATATCAACTAATGAACTACTATTGTCCAGTGCAACTTGCACACAATAGTTCACTTTCAATGTAATAATAAAATGTACTTTTTTTGTAAAGTATGCCAATGGGGTCTTCTATGTTCTAGATTGTGTGCTCAATCCAATTCAGAGTGCAACTTCTCTTCTTTCGTATCCTCCTGAGGTATTGAAGGATGGCTCTACTTGTTGGGCTTGTAATGCCAAGGAAATTGCTCCACAAAAATGTGTATCTCTATGGTCTCTTGACTGCAAGCAAGGTAACGGAAAATGGATGTGTTTTGGTTCTCAAATACATGAAATACAACCTATCAACATCAAGAAACACAATGAATTTTGTCAACAACTCACTAATACCATTTTTAACTTACTGAAACCATCATTCAACAATACGAACCATGAAAGTATGAACATCAAGAAATTGATCCTCCTCCTCAGCAAGTATCTAGCACACAATTGTAATTACCAATGCATTCCAACTTCCAAGCTTCTATATACAGCTGATGCCCATTCTTATGTCCCAATTGCTGCTATATTGTCATTATCAAGAGAGATAAAATATAGTCAACTGCCAAAGTCATGTATTCCCTCCAAATGAATACAAGTATTAAACAACTGCATTCTTTGACATGTGTACATCTACTCCAAATAAAATCATGCTCCTTCTTATCTAGATTCAAAATATATAAATAGACCTCATCCTTGGAGATAAACCATAGAAATTACCATATGATTAGTTAGATTAGTTTTAATGATGATCCAACTAAAATTTACCATCTTCTAAACTCCAAACAGAATGAAAGACAAAGAAAGGATATTTTGAGATCAACTCTTCACATCTGTCCATGATGAATATATGCCTAACATAGATCTTGGTGTTATCTAGCTACTTCTTTGTATCAAGGAGATCAAATGATTCCCTCTTGGAACAAAGAGAAACGCCATGTACTCAAGTCATCCCTCAATCAATAAATGTTTCACTGCTAAGTTATGTTCCTATTCATTCATCAAACTCTTATTAAGTGAAGTATATTCTTCCCCAAACTATGGTAATTAAAAAATTTGTGGTCTGTTTATGAGTGAGTGAAAATGACCCAATCTAAGGAAAATACAACTAGACTATGGCACGTTGGCTAGAGGGGAGTGGAAGTTAAGTTGACTTAGAGAGGAAATTGACCATCTTATGATTAAGGTACTCAACAGAGCTACATACAACTCGAATGGTTGTGTGGATGAGATAAAATGACCTAGGGAGGAAGGGATTTTCTCTAGAAATCATGCTAACGAGGAAGAAATTCACCTTGGAAAATAAGGAATTAACCAAGCAAGTGCTAATTCAACCCAGGAAAGAGAAATTCGACCTAGACAAGATAAATTCGACTTAGGGAGAGAGTTGTAGTCTGGAGGAGTGAGAAAATTCGCCCAATAGTCTGATTAAATTGAAATAGAAACTCTCTGTATAAGTGCAACGATCAATTGATAATATCCATGGATCTCCAATTCAGAGAGGAATCATGATGGAGATGATCTTGGAGTTGTTGAAATTCATCAAAAGATAGTGGAATTTAAAAAAAAATCAAATTAATAGGAATTTGATTGGTCATTCTTATTTGTCACCATTAACACACTCATAACAATGAATTAAAAAAATAAATAACAACATTTCACACACAGAAATTACCCCACAACCAAATCACAATGTACACAATGTTTACCTTGGAAACCCAAATGAGAAAACCAACTCCAAATGGTGGCTCAGTTCTCATTTTCAACAATCTTTGGTACAGTGCTTTCATGGCTCTCTACACCTCTTCCTCTCCTGGACAAAAGACCCATTCATAATGAAATTGAAGGAAGAAACTGGGAGAGTTAGGGTGGGGTAAGGGGAAGGCCAACATACATGACCCTTCATTTCCCATTCCTTAGCCTTCTCTCACTTTTTTTTTTAATACTTAAATTAATCCATTTTTCCTTCTCATTTTAATTTTGTCTTATTCAACTTTAACATTCACATTTCTTTCCATAGTTTGCTAACCTTCATAAATTTCCAAATGGGCTTGCAAGTACTAAGTATTACAATCGTTCTTTGGTTCGGATCCATTTCATATCATGATTAAATAAATAGACATTTCAAGTTAGGTTTAATTCATCAAAACATCAACAAAACCCCAATTAAGAACAACAAGAAATCAATGAAATAAAACAATCCATAAGGAAAACATCAAGGAATTTAAACAATAATCAAAACATTTCAAACAATATGATTGTCTAACAAAGTCTTCATTTGAAACTCAATCGATTTATACAACGAGTCGAACCTCATTCAGCCACTCCAATGGATCAACAAGAAGAAAGAGGAGAACCATACCATTGTATAGTCTATTATATACATTTGTAGGATGTTTGTAAGCACCTATTCAAATTTTTCCATGGATAGTCATCAATCCAACCACATTCAACCTTGGTAGTAGGCACTAAGACAAAATTTTATTTGTTACTCCTCTTCTAAAAATACTTCTAAGAATAACTACCACCATTCCAAGGATGTCGATTCTTGGAAATTGAACACATTGCTTTGATCTCTATGATGAGGATGTTGATATGGCAAATAACTTTGCTCCTACTGAACAAAAGGTGAAAATTCAACTTTATGCTCAACCAAAGGTTCAAGATATCCCTACACATTAATAACAATGTCATCGATAATAAAAATGTCAAATTATAGCACATTATGACCAACCAAATATTCAATCAACTCATCAAAATCATCAACAATTGGTTTTTAATCTTGCAAATCAATCAAATGATATCCACCTGCAACAAACAAAACAATAGTTGATGTAGAGTCACTTCTATTTGTCAATAAAATCTAATCATATACAATACCTACTCTAGTTGGTCTCAACATAGGAATAACTAGAACAACAATACCCTATCCACTCTTCCCAAGTCCACCTTTACTATATCCCATCTTACTCAATATTCAAGTCCCAATACCTATAGTATGTTTCTCAACTCTCAGAGAAATCATAGCATTAGTAGCTAACAAGACATTGAAAGATGTTAAACCATCAACATCCTTCTTATAATGATCCTGGTGGATATTGGTGACCACCCAGCTATTCCAACTGACTCCTTTTGACAATTTTAGTTCAACACGTTCTTCTGTAATTATTTGGAATTGTGGGTTCTACACTTCCGGGGTTTTCTGAATCCCTACACAGCTACCAGGTGGATATTGGTGGCCGCCCACCTAATCCAACTCACTTATTTTGGAATTTTTCATGTCAGTGGATCTTTTTGTACTTCTAGGGCCATTTTGGGCCCTAAACAGTGTTTTTTTTGTCTTGTCACAATCAAACTATAGACAGAGACAGAGTTTGATGACACAATGTGTATTTCTCAAAAATACATTTCCAACGGGCTATCATGCGCCTAAAACGGAGGTTGTCTGCAAACGTTACAACCCTGGAAAGTTGAGGTACCAACTTACCCATCGGGGCCCACATAACTTTTGGCATTTCATCTCCTATGGGTTAGGCTTTTGGATGTCTAGGGTTTTTGAATTCATGATTAATGTTAAAAACGCCTCTGGAGCCTCATTGTAATCATTCTTCTCAGACGGATGCACGTAGCAGCCACATATCTTCTCAGAGATAGCTACCACCATTTTAAGAGGTTGTTTCCAGTTCTGCAGCTTTACAGTTTCAACCTATTTTATTTAATCAATAGAAGTTATTGTTCATTGGATATCTTTTGTTGTTCTTTGTATCTCTATGTTATTGTATTCATTCTTCTATTTATTTCTTTCCACTCATAAAACCATATCATTGGTATCAGAGCGGTCTGCTCTTCATTTATTTTTCTTCATGCATGTCCCCAACATGATCTGGGTACAAGAAGTTGGGACTCTAACCAGTCGATCCTTTGCAATATCGATCATGCCGAGCCTAAAAAAAACTCATGGGGGATGATAAGAAATATGATGGAGCAAGATATCCTTTTAAATTATTGCTCGAGGAATCCCTTACGCGACAAAGGAACAAAAGGATGGAAAACTTTGCATATATCCTTCGTCGGTTTCCCACAGGAGACGCATCTTCATCAAGAGGTCATGCAACCCCCTTCAAGGTACAAGTAAATTTTGATATTCCATTATTTGAAGGACTAATAGATGCAGATGTTGTAGATAAATGGTTTAATCTGCTTGAAGGGTATTTTTTGGTCCACAATTTTTCCGATAGGGAAAAGATTACTTTTGCACTCCTCAAGGTCGTCCCCCATGTTAAGGACTGTTGGGATACTTACTCTGAGAAAAGGGCCATAGAGGAATCTGCAATATTTTGTATATCCCCCACATGGGATTATTTTAGGGATGCCATTAAAGAACAGTACTACCCCGTTGGAAGCTACGAGGACCAGTACACAAGATGGACCACCCTGCGTCAGGAAAGGGACTAGACAGTACCATATTTCACCAATATTTTCCATACCTTGTGCACCAAATTGGGTATCAAAGACTATGAACGACATATGGTGCTCAAATACTGCGGCTATCTACATAGATACATTCAAAAAGAAATGGATTTTCTAGAAATCACATCATTGGGTACAACTTATAGATATGTTGTCAAGATTGAGCAAAACTTTAAGCAGAAGAGGCGAGAGTTTGTATCTGCAAAATCCTCACAGTTGAAGCAGGGAAAAGGCGGCCCCAACCCACACAACAAGGGAAAGATCAAAGATGGACACTCTAAGGACAACCATTCCAATACTCAACATAAGAAGGGTAATGAGAAGTCGAAGAAAGACATGGGAAAGAAGGATATGTCGCTCCAAGCTATCACTAGTGGTTGAGATGAAAGCTTCAAAGTCAAAGGAAGATGATGACTCTGAATCAAATCTAGAAGGAGGGAATCCTATTATCGATGTTGAACCCAGTGCCACTATCACTACCACCAAATTCCAGCCAAGCGAACCAGAAGAACCAGAGGAAGGGGAATGCCTCTTTCACTCACAAATGTGGGTAAAGTGGGAGCCGCTTCATTTCATTGTCTATAGCGGCAGTCAAAAGAACTTGATAACAACAGAGGTCATCAAGTGGTTGGACCTACTGATGAAACCACACTCGTTTCCCTACACCATCGGCTAGCTTCGCCAAGGAAGTGATCTTTGTGTCAGCCAACAGTATTATTAGCCCTATGACATCAAGCCCTTCAAAGATGAGGTATTGTGTGATATTTCTCCCCTTGAAGTTTGTGATGTTCTTTTAGGAAAACCATATTTGTGGAAGTGACATGCTATGTATGAATCTAGACCACATAGTGTTATTATTACTTTGGGTAGACAATTATATAGGATACCAGAGGTAGCGTCGCCTACCATTGTTTCTTTAATCTCTGTTAAGCAATGTAGTAAGGTAATTTCACAAACCGGAAAGTTCGTATTCTTTGTGATCCATGCTCATAGAAAGAAGAAGGTCACTGCCACATCCCTTACCTCTACACAAAGCCTCTCTTTTCAACAGAAGAAAGTGGACAGAATCGTGGAAGAGTACAGAGACATATTCTCCTCACCCACCGGGGTACTGACGCACTTCCAAGTCAAGAATCCAATTGATCTAACCCCAGTTCACCTTTGCCTAATGAACCAGTTTATCATCACTTGCTGATGGAAAATGACAAAATCAAGCATCAAATCCAAGAGCTTCTTCAAAAGGGGCACATCAGACCCAACTCCTCCCCTTACAGAAGCTCGATTGTAATGGTGTAGAAGAAAGACAAGACATGGTGGCTCTGCATTGATTACAGAGCATTAAACAAAATCAAAGTCTGGAACCAGTACTAAATTCCTCGAATTGATGACCTTCTTGACCAACTCAAGGGGGCCAAGTTCTTCAGCATGATTGACCTAAATTCTGGCTACCACCAGGTTACCATCAAACCGACCGATGTATGGAAGACAAATTTCAAATATAAATAAGGTATCTTCAAATGGTTGGTCATGCCCTTTGGCCTAACAAATGCACCAACAACTTTCATAAGGTTGATGGATGATGTATTGAGACCCTTCACCAACTCTTTTGTGGTGGTATATCTGGATGACATCCTCATCTTCAATAGAACTTGGGAGGAGCACATGCAGCATATTTAGCAGGTTTTGATCACTTTGTGGCAGCACAAGCTATATGCAAACTTGAAAAAATTATCCTTTAGCATGAAAAAGGTCCAATACTTGGGCTACATTGTTGATGAACATGGGGTACATGTGGATCCAACTAATATCCAATTCATCCGTGACTGGCCAGCCCCGACCACACTAACCAAGATTCAAATATTCTTGGGACTTGCCAACTTCTACCGATGGTTCACATTGGGATTCTCACATATTGCATGGGCCCTCAGCCAAGTGACCAAGGGCGGTGGCAAGGCAAAGTTTTCATGGGAGAAGGCACAACAACAACTATTCGATGATCTGAATAATCGCTTGTGCTCAACTCCATTACTCTCCTTACCTGATATGCAATAATCGTTCAATATTGAGACCGATGCATCTAACTATGTTGTAGGCACAATTCTCACTCAACATGATCATCTGGTAGCATACCATAGTGAGACACTCCCAAATACTATCCAGAAATACCCCACCTATGGAAAGGAAATGCATTCCATTGTACAAGCCTGTCATTAATGGAAACATTACATTATGGGAAAGGAGACAATCATCCACATTGATCACAAGCCTCTGCAGTTTATATAGACACAGGGGAATTTGAAAAACGACCGTTGTCATAAGTGGTCCACATGCCTGCAACAGTTCCATCTCAACATCAAGTATAAGACGCATAACACAAATTGTGTCACTAACTTCCTCAGTCGACCTCTCGTGGCTGCACTCACCACCGTGCTCCATTCCTATGGGCATGAGGCATCTGAGTGGCCCCAACTTTATCAACAAGATCCTGACTTTGCCACCACCTATCAGCGCTTGGGTACAGGCATGAATGTCACCAATTTTCACATTCAAGACAGACTGCTATGTCATCTGGGCCACCTCTGTGTTCCTGTAAGGGAGCATGCAAAGTTGATTTGGGAGGCTCACTACAGTCGGATGGCAGGACATTTTGGCGTCGCAAAAATTGTGGTCATTCTACAAAAACATTTTTATTGGCCAAAACTTCAACAGGACATCAGTAAGTATATCAGATATTGCACTACCTATTCCATTGCCAAGTTGTTGTAGGAAAATTCCCCTGTGGATAGGTGAATATCCTCTTGGATTCTAGACCCCTATACCAAGACAGAAAACATGCTAACATTGGACACTAACATTCCTTTGAATCTAACTAACTAATCATAAAGAGAAGGAGAATGAAGAACGTGCAATTCACTTTATTCCGATGTTTGTCCTCACTACTCCAACTTGAGCTTGACCTTCGAGCTCCTTAGCATTGTTTGACACCTGTAATACAATGGACAGTAAGGCAAAGAACTCCTACTCTACTCTATAAGATTATTCCAATCAAATCCATCAATAAGACAAACATATGTAAAGATACATAGGTTAGAAGGAAATAGGCCAAGCATTATATTAATATGAGAACTCAAGAAGATTACTTACAGACTGTAGATGCAGTTGCAACAGCTTCCCCAAGTCCTCCTTGTCCATCCCTTGCACAAATCTCCAAAAATAATAGGTTTGATATCCTAAATATTTCTCCCAAGACCATAGGTTTGATACCTCTAATCTCCACCATTGCCCCTTCTCCATGGAAATCCCTCATTATATAGGATTTGGAGGCTTAACCACCATGAAGAGGATCACTCATCAGATCGACTAAAAAAGGGATCTGAAAGATATTTAGGGAGAAAATATCTCTTAAGGGTTTTAGGGAGGAAATATCTCTCAAGGATTTTAAGGAGGAAATATTTTAACCATCCATGAGATCCTCCACCTTCCCTAAAAAATAGGAAACCAAATGTGAGGTGGATTATCACACTTAATTAATTTCTTTTTCAAGAATATTAATAATAATTCATGTGCACTTGGAATTTTTTCCTTCATGTAATATATCCCTCATCCAAATTGACTAGGGATTGTGACATAGGTTATCCCATGGCGTCAAGGTGTATGAGACACTTATATAACACTTAGGGCAAAGTACCTAGGTGTGCAAATTTCATGTGTAACATAATGCCCCCTAAAGTGTGAGGTCAGAAGAGAGAATGATGGTTGAAACAGTTTACAAATATTTAATGCAAGGGTGTGGAGTTGGAGAACCTGGAAGAAGCTGCAAACAACCATCAAACAGTGTTAAAAAATGTTCCATTTCTAAGGCAGCCATACAACCATACCTATGCTCGGAATACGAGATGACTCAAAGCACGACTGCCGACAAATACACTGTGGATCCATGAAAAATATTGTCTAAGGATATGGCCACCAAAGATACAATGTGGATCCATACCTCCATGACATGAACTGATCGTAGCCACGAGAAATAGACAGTGCAGTTATGAGATGATAAAACATAGCCACTGACCAATACAATGTAGATCTATGTGACAGTATATATATCATCATGCTCAAACGATCTCCTTTCATAACCTGGGAAAAGTAGATATCAGAGTGAACGCTCAACCCAAGGTCTTTGTCCCAATCCCAACGTGGTATGAATCTATCCATGTGAATAGATGTTTTGATGTTGAACATGGTAGAAACCACTTGATTACCGACCATTGAGGTAAATCATTAACAAGTGCGAGGGAAATCACCAGTGATGTCAATGACTCCCAAGGTACCCTAGTACATTCCAGCGAATGTGAATAAATGAGCTGAAGTCAAACATTCATGGAATCATCCGATCAAAGGTCAATGATGTAAACCTACTGTCGGAAGTGAGGAGGCCTGCCATTGAGGCATGCAGGTCCCAAGGTACTAACTAGTTTCTAAGTCTAATTCCCGGATGATGTGTTGAAGTTGACAGGAAAAAACTCGTCGAAGGAGGGCCTTAATGTATCCCCCATCAGTGACACGAAACTGAAATAGGAAAGTGATGTAAGATGGTGAATCAAATGAGTATTAACTGACACAGCAGATGGAAACTGACAATACTGCAGATGGATGGTTTGAAGTGAAACTTCCCTTGAACATGATGAGGCACGACAACTGACTTGGTAGCACTGACTCGACGAGTACCAAAAATGTAATGTGACGAAAATAAGAGCACTCTTTGACTTGACGAAAAAGTATGGCGACACATGGAATTGGTATGACTCAGAGACAAGCAGATTACCCAACTGTAAGATGAGACACAAACAGGTGCCATGTTCAAGGGAGACAAAAGCTGCCATAAAGGATTCTCAAAAAACTTGACCCACTTCCTTCAATTTTTCCCCCACCTAGATAGATGAGCACCTCTTTTTTATTTAACAAGCTCGAGGAGGGTAACACATGCTCGATATAACTCATCTTCGGTAAGTTCCTCTTCTTTTTTTTAACAAACTGGAAGAAGTAAGGTTTCATCCCCATATGGGCCCTTCAATGTGTAGTTTAGTGAGTCCAGAGAAGGAAAACTCGGTAGTTTTCCATGTTTAGAGAGTCTGAAAAGAACTTAAAGGCGACTCTATGGTTTTCCTTTTTCGTAATTTTAGTGTCGCGAGGCCGAAAAAGAGATCAAATGCCACTCGAAAGATGCCCTTTCAAACCTTTTAATGAGTGTGAAAGGAAGCAAGATCACTCGACAATGTTTTCATGTTTAGAGAGTCTGAAAATAGCTTAAAGGAGACTCCACAGGGTTCCTTTTTCGTATAACCTTTACGAGTCCAAAAAAGTGATAAAAGTATACTCGATTACATTCTCATGTATTTACGATCATGAGAAAGAGAAAATACTAAGCTCGGTATTGTTTTCATTTTTACACAGGCTTGAAACAATATTAAACATATTCTTGTAAATTCCCAACGTAATTTCCAAAGGTTGGGATACCCATGGATGGTTGGTACTCTGCCCCTAGCTTGAAAATCTAGTGGCTTAACTCCAGAATGATAATCAAAAGCTGGAGACATGCCAAATGATAATCAAAAGCTGGAGACATGCCCCCCCCCAAGCTTCATTTCATTCACCGACTTTGAGGTTGTCACCAATTTTTGTACTAGATGGAGAAAAAGGATAAGGGTGGATGAAAGGAATGTTCAAATACGAGACCTAGCGAAAGACTCGACTTGACATCTACGATATCTAGCTAAATACTTGACTTTATATATACGATATCTAGTGAAAAGACTCAACTCAATGGGAGAGGTGACTGTTTCATTTTTTAACGAGCTTGTCACAGGAAAAGAACTATGCTTAGAACCTCTATTTCATTTTTTAACGAGCTTTCCACAGAGAAGAAAAAACTATGCTCATGGCTCCGAGTTCAATCCCTAGATTTATGTTTCATTTTTTAATGAGATTTTCAAAGAGAGGAAAACTATGCTCGAATATTTTGTTTCATTTTTTAACGTTCTTGCCACAGAGAAGTAAAACTATGCTCGTAGCTGGTTTCATTTTTTAACGAGCTTGAAATCAGAAAACCATGCTCAAAGCTCTCTTCATGGTCATGGCTTCCAAGAGGACAATGCTCTGGAAGGACACCATGTCAAGGGACAAAACTCGGTCATGGATTCTAAGAGATCTTCACTGGATGGAAGAACAATTCTATGGAAGCAACACATGTCGAGGGTTGCAAAAGAGGTAAGGAGATCAGGCTCTACAATCCCTATCGAAGAGATCACCATGTCAACTATTGCATCTAAGTCATAAGAGACTGAGCTTACAGTGAGAGGGTCATCTTCATCGACAATTGAAGGCATGGGAGATAACGCCACATAATTGACCTATGGCGGGGGTGATACCGTTTGCATATAAGAACCATTTAGGGAGGTCATTGAGTTGATGATCAAGTCAGGGCCAACAAATGAAAGTTGATCAAGAGCCATAATTATTCCATAGTGAGGGAAATATATCACACGAAAAAGAGTGGACACAATCAAAATCCAAGGGGTCTTGGACTACCATAACATCAATAAAGATAGTTTTCCCTCCCAAAGTTACGGGAAATAGAGGAAGGTTCCCTAAAGGTTGACTGGTTCTTCTATTAAAAGATAACAGATTATGTGTAACCAACACAAGCTGAGGATAACCCAAATCTTGCCAAGCAATAGAGGAAAAAATACTAACGAACACACCTTCATATATCAACGTCTGAGGAACATCTCGACCACAAGCCTAATTTGTAATATTGAAAGGAATGTAAGAGGGAAGACGAGGTCCAGTTACAACACCCCAATCAAAAAGGATGGCCTCGTTACTTGGAGGGGGTTCCACGGTAGAAGGAGGAATGCCCCCCAGCATGATAGGTGTTGTATCAACAAGAAAAAAGTGGGCAGTATCGGGTTTACTCTCTAGCGAGAGAGTATGATCGATCGATGATGAGATCATATCAACCACTTGGGTTACATTCTCTAAGGGGAGAATGGGGTCGACAGATGGAAACAGATCGACCGCTTGGGTTTCACTCTCTGATGAGGGAGTGGGATCGACTGAGGATGGGATCAGATCTAACACTTTGTCAACTGGTTCAACTAAGGACATGACCAGATTGACTACCTGATCAACCGGACTTACCGACGAAGGGACCGGAGTGATCATTCCATCAACTATAGGTGGGTTGAGAGTAACGCTGTGGAAAGCAACCGGAAGATGAGGCTGGGAACAATCATGTCTTCCAATAATTTTGAGGCTTCTTCCATACGAGGGAAAAGGTGAGTTTGATGACTCCCTTCACATAACCTACATGGGAACTTGACTCTACTTTTCTTCTTCCCATAGGTATCCTAACTAGTTGACGGGAGGTCAGCAACATGTTATTCATAGGATGACAATATGGGCTGATGAGGGCATGTATACCATGCCTCTATAACCTTGGATAGACCAGAGTAATCCTTAATAATATGGCTACCATTACAAAGCCTACAAGGGTACTTGGGCTTACAGGTTGTTTGGGTGATCTTGGCATCATCAACACTCCCAACACGATTATCAATAACTAGTTTTTTTCCAACATCTCTGGAAGTGGTTGAAAGTTTGGACCATTGTTTATTTTTCTTCTTCTTAATATTCCTTTTCTTCTTCTTCTTAGCCACCGGGTTACTAGCTTTAGAGCTTTCACTCAGTGAAGAAGATGAAATGGAAGAATACCTTGCAAGTGAAGAAGGAGAAGAAGATCTTACTGGTGAAGAATGTGAATGATCAACATGAGGTTGATGTTCTTGGGGGGAAGTGCGTACAACCGAAGCACTTGCTACATTTGGGATTACCGAAGTGGAAAACAACCATACTGGTAACCCAATTGTGAGACTTGGAAGGCTCAAAGTAGGGATGTAAGGAGGACCAACGTTTCTGTAAGAAGGAAAAACAAAAGGTTCCCCTGGACCAGGGGTTGCTTCATTGGTCGTTCCGGGAACTGATGCCATAAATAAAGATCCAACTTAAGGCCTGTTAGGGAAAAAAAACAACACATGCTAAAAATCTAGTAAGCAAGCAAGCAAACAAAACCTTCTCACAATGAACGCATTAGTTGGTGATGAAATCCAACGTCGCGAGAACAATGTAAGAAGGAGATGAGATAGAGCAGGTGGAAAATTTATGTTGATGACATGCTTAATGGACTTACGCCTTGGTGAAATCTTCCACACAATAAATGTGGATTTACCCTCCAAGGATCTCGAGTGAGTTTGGCCATCATCAATTCCAGGTACAACGAAGACTTCCCCTTCACCTTCACCTCATGTATTACCCTAAAAATAAATGCCACTAAGGTTACCAACTACCACAATGATGCCTGTGGAAATAGTCGATAGTCTGATACACGCGCAAGGGTAGGGTAATTGAGCCCAAAATCGACTTGAGAAGACCCGCATAGGTTTTTTTTCTCAAGTGACCCCCAATAATATGTGTAACTACTACACCGAGAACAACAAAGCAGGGTTAGTCACTCTGCTAGTCTCAATGCGACCTCGTGATTGACCCTTGTATGATAAGGGCTTCCCGAGACAAAACGTAGTAAATGGATTTCACCTCTCCCTAACTCAAGATTCTATGTTTGTTTATAGCTTTGGAAAGTTATCTTTCACACCTATTCCAAAGCCCTACAACTAATCTAATGTAGGTTTGCTACCAAAAAATATAAAAATGTCTAATCAATTTTTATAAGCTCTTAATTTTAAGGTTGTTGTTACTCAAGAGGAAAATGGTGTGGACTAAATGATGTTTTGACCGACTCTAAACAATGCAAAGAAATGAGAATGCAAATATTTCACTTCGATGAAAGCTATATTATGAGAAGGTGAAAACGTTTATCATTCCTAGATGCATAATGTCCCAAAATTTTATTAAACTCTTCAATATCAATATCTTCAAGAACTGAGCCAAAGAGACTATAAAAAATGCCAAAAACCATGCAATTTCGCTACTTCAAATGCAAGGATGCCCCCAATCTAATGCAAAGCAAGAAATTAATTTTTTTTGTTTTCAAAGATACACTAAAAGAAATGAGAACTGAAGAAAAACAAGTAGTAGATAACCTATTCAAACAAGAACTCAATCAAGGATTCGAAAACCAACAAGCATCCAAAGAGTACAAGAAAATGCAGAGAAGAATCCAAGAAAAGACAGGGAGAAAGAGGAATCACTCAAACTGTCCCGACAAACCAAGAAACAAGAAATGGAAATTTCACAATTCTGAAAAAGTTTCAAGCTCCAATATAGACAATAGGAAGTGATAAGTACCAAATCTCAACCTAAACAACTTCACAAACCAACATATAGAGTCTACGTAAAGACTTCTGCAAAACAGACTGCAAAAGTCTGAACAGAAGAAGGCAAAAAACCTCCAAGAAAGAGACTAGCGCTCCATAACTCAAGGGCATTGTTGACACAGGAGCAGACCCAGGGTTTAATGCTTCAACAACACACCAACAAAACCATAACTACCAGCCCTTTCGGCAACACCTACAAAGCAGATGAATTCTCACCCGAGCTAGAGGCAAGGGGGTTGTAGGACTCAAGTGTCTACAACCTAGCTGGGACACAGATCTGTGATCACAATACTTAACAGAGCACTTAGAAATTAACATTCATTAGTCCTTGACCCTTATTCACATCACAGGTAAAAACCCTAATTACAGATGCAATATTCATCAAGATCTAATCACATCTAACCAATCATCACATAGAATCAAAATAGATCTAACCTTCATTCATATTATTAAGCACTAAGCTACTATATCAGATGCATCTAACATAAAGGTTACATTACTACGCATAAATCACATCAATAACATATCAACCACATTGCACAAAGCAACTAAAACACATGATATACGTGGTTCACCCCCAGCGTGGGGCTACATCCACCAACTCTTATCCTTTTTTATTAGATTCTTCCAATATTATTCATGCACAGAGCCACAAAGCCAACTCTGCATAGTAAAGGAGATCTGCATGGACCTCGCTAGATCCTCATTCCCCAAGTTAGGTCCAAGCACCAAGCCTTTACATAGTCTGTGCACAAAGCACTTACAAGACACTTGCACTTAGCTCTGCAAGTCTTAACACATCTTCTTACACGTAGCTAACATTAGCACTAAGCCATCGGCCTACTAGGTATAGTACTTCTTACATCGCCTAGATATCTATTTAGACATTACAAAAGGGGCCTAAACATGGGTAAACCCATGGGCCGACATCCCATACCCATTACATAAACCCTAAACCCAAAAATCCTGCAAAAGGGGGCGAGATCTCACAATCTCTGCTTCGCCCAGGTGCTCCGTCTTCGACCAGCCTGTCGAAGTCCCAAAAATGGTCAAACACGACCAAGGTTCTTCAAAACTTGGTCAAGGGCCAACAGGCCCCCAACACTCACCTATGACTCGTCCCGAGTCACTCTGATCTGGGAAACTCTGCTTCGAAGGCCTCGATCTTGGCTCAAGCTGCCTCGACTTGCTGCTTCGCCAGAGCCTCCTGCTCAGTGAACTCTTGAATGACTTTCTCGATGACAGGTCCTTCCAAGTGTTGTTCCACTATGGTGACCACTTGTTCCAACTGTGTGCCTCGTCTCTCGATCTCCTCAAAAAGTGTGTGGGATTCATCCTATACTGGCTGGAGTCTCTAGGTCACTTCCATGACTTTACTCTAGATGGCATGGACCTGCTATTGAACTGCGTGTTGTTCTTGTGACCTTTTCATATTCTCAACCACTAAAAGCAATTTCAGCTGCGCTTGCACTGTCGATGCTTGTTTCTTTGCCTCCTGGAGATGTGCTTCTAATGTTCTTAGTTCTGGGTCCTCTACAAGTCGCTCATAGGTCTACGCACTTCTGTTACTGAGTTTCTTGCATTCTAACGCCAATGCCTTGATTATTTCTTCTGCGCTCCGGGAAGTTTCTTCCCTCTGATATCGCACTTCCCACAGAGTGCTCAACATTTCTTGCAATTCCAATTCTGCTACTCTTGCTTGGAGCTAATGAATGGCTTTAGTGAGCTTCCCCACTTGGCTCTCAGTTGTCTCTTCTTCCATCGGTGCCAATCCCAGCACAAAGTGAAGTGCTCGAGTGACTACTTCTCTAACTCCAATCTTCTCCATGAGCAACTTATCTTTCTCTCTCTGGATCTGCTCTCTGTCCTCTTCAAACTTCGCCTGGAGGTTGTCTTTCTCTTGCTGTGCAAACCGATGTTTCTCTAGGGCTTCCTCCTTTGCTTGCTTTAGAGCCTTTGTGGCCTATTCTTTTTCCTCCTATAATTGAAGAAGGTGAGCCTCTATCGCATCTGCTAATTTGCGTAGTTGGGCAAGCTCATCTCCTACTTCTATATCCCTTGATGACAACGACGCAGTAGACAGTGCGTAGCTCGAATAGAGAGCATGTTGTACCCCTTTCATCTCCACCTTGATCCTGTCATACATTGTCTCCTGTTTGGATTCATTCCACTGTAAAATATCCTTCGAAGTGTCTGGTTATAGTGGCGATGATGAGGTCAATATCATCCACCATGAGCACAGTCTGTAACTGGGGCTTATTGGCTTTTGACTTCTTCCACGTTGAAGGTTTCTTCGGGGAAACCTTTCTTTTCTTCGACGTCTCGCCCTCTATAAGGGGATCTTTTGACGGTGTCACTTCTCCCTTTTCCTGCTTGTATTCTTCCCCTTATTGGTTTACTTCGTCGCCTTCTCCTCCTCCAGGTGAATCAGGTGCAATTTCCTCTGATGCGTTGTTTAGTTCCTGCACCTCTTCCTTCTTTTTCTTCTTGTTGTTGTTAGGTCCATCATACTCTTCTCGAGTGACTACATGACTTCCGATGAGGTCGGGGTCGGAGAGTTATGTCTGTTCGACTGGTACAAGGAATTTTGTAGGCCATTCCTTGGTTATTTCCCCCATATCTTCCTCGATGAGTTCATAATAGGACTGGAGCTCTTCCTTGTGTTCTTCCCTGCGCGCAGTGATGTAAATGAAGTGCTTGTCTATGCAAAACTTTGCAAGTGGCCCGAACCTATGGAGTGTATTCGGCGTCATGCGAGGGAAGGATTCAATGGCCCTCTTCAGTTGCCAGTAATAGGTGTGGAACACTGCATTGGAATGCCATTGCTTCTCCATGTCGCTCGAATACCAGTGGGTAGTGAACCTCACAACCAATGGTTCGGACGGCTCAACTTCAGGTAAGGTTGCTCCCTCCGGCATCTCCCAAGAGATGAAGGAAACAAGAATCAACAACCAGCAAAAGTGAAACTCGTAGCCCTAGTCCTATGCTTCACGACAATATTGCTCCAACTAGTTGACGAGGTAGCTCACCCAGTTCATTTGCATCCCTTCAACACATTTTCCTGCGAGGTCGACAACGAACCCCGTGACCTACATTGGTCTATTATTCCTGACGATCTTGCCTGCTATCAGCTGACAGGCTAGGTGCACTAAACCATTTTGGATGGAGGCTACCTTATAGCCCCACTTCCCCTTCTCTACATCGTCGTAGGTGTCCTTTATTCACTACACCAGGGTGCAATCTGCAACCCTCCCTAGGTAAAAATATTGAGGGTATGGTCCTTGCATACTCAATCCAGTGATCCAGTGGATCAGAGATAGATCTACAGTGATGTGCCTATCCAACCACAGGTAACCGCCATGGTAGCACGACAGGAGGAGTTTAATGAACACGTTAACCTCCTTATGTATGCTGAAGTGTGGTATCTTCATCACATTAAGGATTGTTGATATTGCGATGTCCAAGGTACACGGTTGGGGGACTATCTTCAACTTCTTCCCCATTGTCTTTGTCAAGTACTTATGTGGTGCAAGCATTCCATAATTATTACAATCTCCTAAGTTGAAATCATTGATCTTGTGCGTCAAAATCTATCCCAACTGTGGTCCAACTGTGCATATCCCCTTCGAGAGGTACGCAATGATCAGTGTATAGTCGAAATCTCTCAGGACGTTGTCACGAATAACTGTGCCAGCTATAGGCAGGATGTAGTTGGGTAGGACTAACAGGATGAGCTTCGCGTTCACCAAGTCGTCGCGATGCTTGCTCTGTTTCTTTGTCGCAGTTCAGGAGGGCCCAGATCGACGTGCAGTCGATGGGGATGCTTGCAATCCTCTTGTCAACGAAGCCAATGCGCCTGCAAACATGACCTTTTCAGCCATAAGGTCTATTAATATCTCTTCCACATATTTCTCTACTACACTACATTCACTTGACATACACGCTCGAGATCGGATATCTCAGGTAGGCGGACAAACACTCAAGGTAGTAGAACGGGTGGAGAGGTCTCAGTAAGCACTGCGTAATAGCAATCAATTCTCTGTGGGCTCATATAATCACAATTTTCAAAAGTGTCCTCAGTGAGACATTCGACAGGTTAAATAGACAATGTCGTAACGGACTCCTCCAACGGGCAGGAATGCCTCAATCAATACAATTCCACCCGTTATGGCGCAGTCCCATTGGTCCAATGGCGATCTTTCTAGCAATAACTATGTTTCTAGTCATTTTGGAGCGTCGTTCTAACGGTCGAGACGCCTCCAACGGTCATATTTCTTCGTCGTGGTGAAGTGTCAGTCTGCGTTGTTCTGTTATTCCAGCGAGGTTCAAGTTCTGCAAGCCTGCTTTCTGCGAAGTCCTCTCTGGAACTCCCTGCAATTTTTCTATCTTTGCTTTCTTCTTACTGATCTTTTTGGCCTTCTTTCCTATGATCTGAGTCACTGGGTTCCTCTTTCCATTCTTGTTCTTATCTTATATTAGTAAAGAGGCTTCGTACTGTTGAGTATCTTTCAAAGGGTTCGAGTGTAATACCTCTTCTCCTATTACTTCTGGGGTAGGTGCTCTTCTCTCCTACATGGATAGATTTTTTAAGCCTTCTTGCATTCTTCCAACTTCAAAAACCAAGTCTTTGGCCCTCAGTTGCTTCGACTTGTCCTCATGTTCTTATATTAAGTGTGTTATTCTCCTAGCCATGAAATCCCTTAATTCTTGTTTTTTTTGTTCTATAGCTTCCTCTTCTTCTTTCCTTCGGATATGATCTCTCTCAATCCAAGTCCTTCCTAACAAAAGTGCAAAAGGAGAATTGTTTTCAACAAACCTAATGACCTCAAATTATTCTTATGTCAATGTTCCATGAGCACTCATAGGTACATGATTAAGTCTTCCACATAGGGTTATCAGCTTTCCTTTAAACAATCCTATTCCTCCCAATGAAGGAATCATAGCAGGATTTTCTAAAATTTCCCAAGTACTTTCTGTCATGATATTAACCTATGTTTCTACATCCAATACACAGTCTATGTCGAAGTCTCCTATTCTTGTTTATATGTACTGCTTCTCTTTTAAGATCTCTGGTAAACTGATGTCTCTGTGATCATTCAATGTTTCTTTCATCTGCAATAATATAGTCTTTGATTCTTTCTAGTGTTCTATCATATCCTTAGTCTCTTGACCTTCCTCATGGTTTTCTTGTCTCATGTTCATCTTCTCAACTTTAGCAATCATTCTAGGTCAATCCAAAACTTCATGTCCAGTAGCTTTACAACAAAGACAAATAGGACCTCTACCAAGGAATTCCTTAGCAAGATGTCCCAGTTTTCTGCAACTATAGCAAATATTCAATCCTCTATTTCTATTAAACAATCCCCAACCTTTCCTGTACTGTGCATTGGGATGACAATGATGGACCTGCAAAAAATTCTTTTTAGGATCCTACATCCACTTGTTAGTCCAAAATTTATTTTTATGCATAGGAATAAAATATCTTTCATTATATTTATCAGGTCTATTCATATCAAATATTCTTTCTTCTAGTTGTGCCCTAGTTGTTAGACTAGGAAAAAATCTATCAAACATACCAATCTCCATTCTTTTGAAGAAAAAATTTCCAGTTATCTTACCTTTATCAGAGCACAAAGCTTTAAGGTCTTACCTATTTTCTTCAAATCTGCCTCCCTTCTTAGCACAGAGCTTCACAAGTCAAGTAGAATACTGCACACTAGAGCAACAGATCTATACACAAAGCTTTCTCTTTTCTTCAGGTCCTGACAATCATAGTTTCAGGGCCCGGCAATGGAACCATTTGTTGGATCAGGGGCAGACCCAGGGTTCAACGCTTCAAAAATGCACCAAAAAAACCCTAACTACCGGCCCTTTCGGCAACACCTATGAAGCAGATGAAGTCTCACCTGAGGTAGAGGCAGGGGGGGTTGTAGGACTCAAGTGTCTACAACCTAGTTGGGACATAGATCTGTGATCACAATACTTAACAGAGCACTTAGCAATTAACATTCATTAGTCCTTGACCCTTATTCACATCGCAGGTAAAAACCCTAATTACAGAACATCACAGTATTCATCAATATCTAATCACATATAACCAATCAACACATAGCATCAAAATAGATCTAACCTTCATTCATATTATTAAGCACTAAGCTACTATATCAAATGCATCTAACATAAACATTACAACACTACACATAAATCACATCAATAACATATCAAACACATTGCATAAAGAAACCACAACACAAGATATACGTGGTTCACCCCCAGCGTGGGGTTAAATCCACCAAATCTTCTCCTTTTTATTATCTTCTTCCAATCTTCTTCATGCACAGAGCCACAAAGCCAACTCTGCATAGGACATGAGATCTGCATGGACCTCGTCAGATCCTCCTTCCCTGAGTTAGGTCCAAGCACCAGGCCTTTACACAGTCTGTGCAAAAAGCACTTACAAGACACTTGCACTTAGCTCTGCAAGTCTTAACACATCTTCTTGCACATAGCTAACATTAGCCCTAATCCATCGGCCTACTAGGTCTAATACTTCTTACATCGCCTAGCTATCTATTTATACATTACAAAAGGGACCTAAACATGGGTAAACCCATGGGCCGACATCCCATACCCATTACATAAACCCTAAACCCAAAAATCCCACAAAAGGGGGTGAGATCCCACAATCTCCACTTCGCTCGGACGCTCCGTCTTCGACTAGCCTATCGAAGTCCCAAAAATGGTCAAACACGACCAAGGTTCTTCAAAACTTGGTCGAGGGCCAACAGACACAGAGAGCTATAGTGCTCTTTAAATCACTGTAGGGGGGTGCTAATCAGATATCAACACTCTGATATGCACTCCAGGGGAGTGCTACCCTTCCCAGAAATCCAAAACAAAGCCAAAAAATTGAAAAAAACTAACCTAGAATTCACAAAAATTGGTGAAATTGATAGTGAAGATGGGAGAATGGTAATGGATCATGAAAAAATAGTAAAACTAATCTAAAATGTTGGAAAAGGGTTGGTACAATCCAAGGAAATAAAAATCAATGTCAATCCCCAGTGGAGTCGCCAATTTCTATTGTAGGAAAATTCCCTTGCAGACAGGTGAATATCCTCTTGGATTCTAGACCCCTATACCAAGACAGAAAACATGCTAACATTGGAAACTAACATTCCTTTGAATCTAACTAACTAATCATAAAGATAAGGATAAGGAATAAAGTGTGATGCACCTTATTCCGATGTTTTTCCTTGCTGCTCCAACTTGAGCTTGATCTCCAAGATCCTTAGCACTGTTTGACACATGTAATACAATGGAAAAAAAGAAAAAGAACTCCTACTCTACTCTATAAGATTAGTCCAATCAAATCCATTTATAAGACAAACATATGTAAAGAGACATAGGTTGGAAGGAAATAGGACAAGAAATATATTAATATGATAACTCAAGAAGATTACTTACAGACTGTAGATGCAGTTGCAGCAGCTTCCCCAAGTCCTCCTCATCCAGCCCCTGCACAAAGCTCCCAAAATCATAGGTTTGATATCCTAAATATTTCTCCCAAGACCATAGGTTTGATACCTCTAATATCCATCATTCCCCCTTCTCCATGGAAAGCCCTCATTATATAGGATTTGGAGGCTTAACCACCATGGAGAGGATCATTCATCAAATCCACTAAAAAAGGGATATGAAATATATTTAGGGAGAAAATATATATTAAGGATTTTAGGGAGAAAATATCTCTCAAGGATTTTAAGGAGGAAATATTTCAACCATCCATGAGATCCTCCACCTTCCCTAAAAAATAGGAAACCAAATGTGAGGTGGATTCTCAAACTTAATTAATTTTTTTTTCATGAATATTAATAATAATTCACGTGCACTTGGTATTTTGGCCTTCATGTAATATATCCCTCCTCCACATTGACTAGGGATTGTGACATAGGTTATCCCATGGTGTCAAGGTGTATCAGACACTTATATGACACTTACGACACTAAGGGTGAGGTACCTAGGTGTGAAAATTTCATGTGTAACACAATCCATCCATCAAGAAGCAAGGCTTATACACCACTCTTCCTGCTCCTGAGAGGCCTTGGGAATCCATCTCGATGGATTACATGTCTGGCCTTCCATCCACCAAGCAAGGCAATGATTGTGTATTTGTGGTGGTTGATCGGTTTTCAAAGATGACCATTCTCACAGCCTGCAAGAAGAGCATCACAACGAAAGATATTGCCAAGCTCTTTTTCAAACAAGTGTGGGTCCATTATGGGATACCACAGACCATCATCTTCAATCGGGACAACAGGTTCCTCAACACATTTTGGTCAAGTCTCTGGTCACTGTTGGACACCAATCTCACTAAATCCACTAACTTCCACCCTCAAACTGATGGCCAGACAGAGGTCATCAATTGGATGATTGTGCACATCTTGTGCATGTATAAATCTAAGTATCCACGTACATGGGATGAGAGTCTTCCCTATGTTCAACACAGCTACAACAAAGCTCTCCATAGCTCCATCGACCATAGCCCATTTCAGGTGGGCCTGGGATTCCAACCCTTGGGTCCCATTGATGTTGCACTACATCTTGCGAACATACAGACAAAATATTCCCATGTTCAGTCTAAGGCTGAAAAAGCCACCAGATTGATCGAGAAGATTCAACACAGTCTCCAACGGGTCCATGAAATTTTGCAGAAAGACAATGCTAAGTATAATAAGCGCCATGATCAACACTGGGTATTGCACAAGTTTTATGTGGGAGACAAGGTATGGTTACATTTGCATAAAGAACACCTTGCAGGTCCCCATTAGAAGCTTCGTCCACTTCGTTATGGTCCTTACACTATCACCAAGGTTGTGCAAGACAATGATTTTGAGCTCAACACTCCCCCCTTCCTTGGATTGTGCCCAGTGTTCAATGTGGACCTCTTCTGGCCATATTTTCCACCATTATTGGACACCTCAGAGATTGCAGAACAGTTGCAACCAAAAAATATCAACCTTGAATGCATGGAATAGGCATCCACTAATCAGATAGCGGACACATAGGTCAAGAGCACTCGACAACAGAGGATCTAGCTTTATCGGGTTGTCAAGGCAGGGCAACTCCTGCACCAAGGAAAATGGATTATCCAGGGTCAAATTCAGTAGAAATTTACTCACCTTATGGGGGCACTCAACACAATGGAGACCATTTCTTCCTAAGGGGGGAGGACTGATCCAGGTGGATATTGGTGGCCACCGACCTATTCCAACTAGCTCCTTTTGACAGTTTTAGTTCAGTATGTTCTTTTGTAATTATTTGTAATAGTGGGTTCTACACTTCCAGGGTTGTATGAAGCCCTACACAGATTCCAGGTGGATATTGGTGGCCTCCCTCCTAATTCAACTGCCTTATTTTGGAATTTTTCATGTTAGTACAACGTTTTGTACTTCCAGGGCCGTTTTGGGGCCCTAAACAGTGTTTTTTTTTGCTTTCCAGAGTCAAACTATATATGGAGTCATATTTTAATGGCATAATGTGTAGTTCTCGAAAATACCTTTCTAACGGGCTATCACGTACCTGAAACGAGGTTCGGATGCAAAATTTACGACCCCGTAAAGTTGAGGTACCAACTTACCCATCGGGGCCCACATAACGTTTGGTGTTTCATCTCCTAGGGTTAGGTTTTTGGATGTCTAGGGTTTTGGCATTCATGAGTAATGTTAAAAATGCCTCTGGAGCCTCATTGTAATCATTCTACTCAGACGGATGCGCGTAGCAGCCACATCTCTTCTCAGAGATAGCTACCACCATTCGAGCAAGTTGTTTTCAGTTCTGTTGCAATTTTACAGTTTCATCATATTTTATTTATTCAATAGAAGTTATTGTTCACTAGATATATGTTGTTGTCTTAAGTATCTCAGTGTTATTGTATTCAATCTGTTATTTATTTTGTTCTGCTCATAAATTTGGATCATATAATCAACAATGCTACCAACAATTCCATCAAATGCAAAATCATACACAACAACAAAAGAAGTAGTCTAAGACACACCATCAATCTACAATTCACTGACTTCGTTCTCAAGAACTTGTTTGTAATCTTTCAATCCTTGAATAGTCTCATCTTTCTCAGCGATATGCAACAATAAAATAATGTAATATTTCTTTAAATCTTGATATTCATCAAATAATTGAACATTATCTACCTGAAGGGAAGCAACTTCTTCACAAATTTGAACAACAAATTCTTGAAAGAATGCAACCTCATTCTCCCATTATTTCATTTGGGGTTGAAATTTGACATTTGTAATGTCAGGTAAACATTGGATACAAATTTTTATCTCATCAAATATAAGTTGGGAACATGGTGTCGAAATAGTTGACTTCATTAAATTAGATGTCACTTTTGCAACAACACATCATCCCTTGATTGGCGTGTATCCAACCTCTTTCAAACCTAGGACACAAAGAAATTAGAAATAAAAATCAAAGGATGTTGCTTAAGCAATGTTAGACTAACGCTTATGTCAGATAAGCAACCTATAATATGCATCTAAGATGTTGCTTAAGTGACCTTGGATATAAATGGTGTTGTTTAAGCAACATGGGACCAATGTTTGTTTTATAATAGCGATGTCTAAGATGTTGCTTAAGAGATGTCAGATCAATGTATCATTTTTTGCACGTATTCAACTCGACAATGAGGACGTCGCTTCAGTGACACAAAGTTTTTGTAAAACAAAAACAAAATGTGGTGTGGTAGCCTTAAATGAATGAACACACCTAAACCAAGAAGAGGCTACAACCTTTGGTGAATCCAACAAAGAGGTTGATCTCCATCCAAGCTCGAAGTGATGATTGATCTCCTCTATTGTGCTTGAGCAAGGTGACCAAATTCATCTATAACACCCTATTCTTTCTTGTTTTAGTCTTATAGTTTGAATATATAGAGCTAAAAATGTGAGATGTTAACTATATCATACTTCATGAGATGAGATTTAAATTAAAAAATATGTAAATACTATATTTTGAAGTAGCATGCTAGATTGGGGTCAACTTATACACCCAATTAGTGTCAACATTAGATCATTATTTATTCATGATTATCTATGTTTTAAGAAATCGAGTGAGATATTTATATCAACTAGATTGGGCTAGTAATGATTATGTTGATTAGTTATCTTAGCTAGTTAAACTATAACATTGGTTATTTATGTGCCATAACCAGCAAGGGTTTGATTGTCTGTAGCATGTAGTTTGATCTCCTTGCATGTCTAGATGTAGGTCCAGTCCCTTTCATGTCTAACATTTGTTTTATTCTCAAAATGATGTTTTTTTCTATGGCATATGGGTTTGAATGTTTCCCCATGGTGGTAGATCAATAATGTATTGTCCTTTCAAATCAATGTATTCCCCCTCAACTATGGGGTTTTATGAATAGCATCATTACTAGCACCAGGAGGAAGAAAATAAGATTGTTGTACAACACCTTCCCTATTCCCAACTACCTCATCCAAATATTTACAACTCTCTCTATGAATTTGATGAATTCCTTGGATGTAACTTAGCTTGGGATTCAAATTCTATCTATTTTGATCCTATTAATGAACAACTTGTTTAATATTATCTAGTCATTATTATTGAGAAGTTGGTTACTTGTTCAAATGGTGATTCTTGCACCATAGGAGGAAGATCCTTCATCTAGTCTATATAATCCCTTATCTCTTATACCGATGCACACAATAGTGGTTCCAATGGATCCTATTACAAAAAAACAATATATTGGTAAAGTGGTCACTCCATTGTTCATGTCGCTCCCTACTACCAACCCTAATAATTTTGCACCCTTATTCACGGAAAAACATATCGGTAAATAACATCCCTCTTTCTCAATTTATCCTATATCACACCATAATATTTGGGCATTTACATACATTTTTGGTTGAGAAATTCTTGGACCTCTTATCCCCAACACAATGTTAAATAATTAGTCACTATTTAATTCACAATCACCCTCCATGGAAGGGCCCTACATTGATGGGAGGAAAAACCTATGCCCCACCACATTCCAAGAGGTATACAATAAAATTTTGAAGTAATCAATCGAGATAGTCCAACTATCAACAAGAATCCCCATACTCATCAACATTAATTTGAACTATGTGTTTCTTTGAATGAATTTGATCATAGGTTCAAAGAAGCATATGAATAAAGCATATCAAATCTTTAAAAAATACAATGCATACAAATGTTTGTGTATTATTTTCCTTTTGTTTCTAACATCATCATAATTGTTATGAATATGGAACTACCTATCCAAATGGTTAAAGGATATCAGATAGAGATATGATGGTTCTCTAGACTTCTTTGGTGTGCCAATGGTCATAAATTTGGTGTCAAAAAATGTATACAAACATTACAACAATATGTTTCCCTATTGTCTATTTAGAATCCCTGATAGATATTTTATTACCTTTGTTGATAGAATCATTTCACTGAAGAATGTCCATTTTAGAATGTATATGCATTCATGCACTAGCCTAGGCCAAGCCAATTATGAAAATAGAGAATTATTATTTCATACACAATTCATGGACACGCAATTAACATGTTTGTCACACCTTGTTCGCTTGACAAGCATGCTTGATTCTCATAGGGTAGGAACCTTTGAATCTCTTACTTCTAGTGTCATCCATTTTTTAATCGGCATGCATCCCAAACCCTATATAGTTCATAATGGTAATAATAATTTCCTCCAAACATAACAACTATTATGCAAACTCTACAACCAACCTAGTTGAATATCATGACTTAACATCAACCTTTGAGTCAACGTTTGGGACTAGGTTATAAAAACATTGCTCCTCTTGAATGAGAAAATATTGATGTTGTGCAAAAGGAAAAGTAGGGAAGAAACCATAATCGTACATAAAAGGAAATTAGCATCAAGGTTGTTAATGAGAAATGTAATCTGTATATGCAGTGGTATGTGGGTTCACACCTTGGTGAACTATCCACTCAAAAATGTCATTAAAATATTGTGTTTCTTTTGTGGACATGTAGACCAAAGTTATGCTCATTATCTAGCGATCAAGGCAAGAATGTAAACTACATTCATGTTGTTCCTCTCTCTTTGGAGAAATGAATTATAAATATTATTTTCATTCAAATAATAGGACATTAAGGTATGAAGGTGTACATAGTTACAACTATAAATCTTGTTCTAACTATTCTTGTTGGTGAATAATGTAAAACATAACCTATATGTGAGAAACAAATAGGTAAACATATTTCTAATAATGATAAATTGGAAAATATGTATGGAGTAATGATTTAAAAAAATTAATTCTCACACTCTCTAGATGATACCTCATCACGAATGTAATCCTTTATTGAGTGGTAGCACATAAAGTTGTGAATACACAAGCTCCATCAAAAACACAAAAGTTAGAGTTCCCTACACTCTACAAAGTCATTGAGCCCGTACAAAAACTCATACATGCCATAGTAATTGTGGACATTGATAATTTGTCATCGAAGAAGATGATTTATGTAATGATATCAAGTACTAGGAAATAGACTTTTGTGGTGGTTTTTGCATAGGTTTTTAGTCTTAATGTATTGGCCAAAAAGTTTTGAAAAGAATGTGCTAAAACCTATGTAATTGGAAGCATCAACTTTAATACATGTTTTATGGGAGGAAATTTTGAAAAAAAAATTCAAACTTATTAGCAGAGAATAAAGATTTTACAAAGGTTTTAGGATAGTGGCCATAGGAAATTTTTTTTTGTTGGTAATCTTGAACCATGTGACTGGCGAGGGACTGACATGTGGCTGAGATGCCACGACCCGGGGGAATCTAAGCCGTCAAAGTCACCCGAAGATTGCACCCGGCTTGGACCGCACCAACCCTTAACATGGATGGATTTTGAGGTGTCCCCGGGAGTTTCGATCCAGTGACTTTCACTTACGGAGTGAAACTAAAATTGCATAACAAACTCATTTTTTAATTGTATAACAAAAACATATATATATATATATATATATATATATATATATATATATATATATATATTATAAATTAGAAAGACAAGTAGGAAATAGATAGGCCAGAGCATAGGCCGGGTCCAATGCAGTGGAATAAATAAACTGAACATATATAAAACATATTCTCACAACCAACATTCAAACCACAATTTCAATTATAGGCCACATGAAAATTTGCATATTATAAATTAAGTATTATAATATGATCACCTGTTTGAGGAGCTTTGGAAATGCTTAGTTATATGCCAATATAGTCTATGTTGAGTGGCATAGGAAAGTCTTAAAATGGATTGAGAACTGATTATTATGATGGCCGTTTCGGAGCGGCAGGGGGAGACTAGTCTTACTACTCTGAGATAAGGAAGGACTTCCCAACTGAAGCCAGGAGGCTCTCACCTATCAAAATAAGAAGAAGCCTTTCACCAAGAAGGAGTCACCTCTCAATAGATGACATTCAGTCAATAGGGAGGGGCCTCTCACCTTTTGCCTTGGAACCTTTCTTTTGCCCAGTCCAACAAGTACAACAACAAAAGCCAAGTCCAACAAGGACCATAGGTGACAGTACCATAGATGCCTTGAACCTTTATCCATAAGTGTTTATCCTTTATCCTTCATCACCAGAATCACCTTTTCCAACAAGTCCAACCAGTTAAACAGAAGAAAGAAGCATGTATGTAACTTGGATCCTTTAGACAGAAGCCCTTCACCAGTAACCTTTCACCGTGGAACCCTGTAACCTTTTTCCAGAAGCCATTCAATAGGAAACAGATGCCTTTCAACCTTTGCCTTTCACCTTTAACCTGTAACCTTTTTCCCTTCAAAACCAGTCCAGCCAAGTCCAACAAGTCACACAGAAGGATCAAGCCTTGAACCAGGAAGGAACCTTATCCCTAAGACGCTTTCATTTCACTGCCTAATAACCCTTGTTTGTGAAAAGGGGGGAATTCAGTACAGTGACTTATAGTCAAAATATACCCCGCCAGAATCTGTGTGGGAACGTTATTTCCTTTATCAATTTAGAAATAAATGATAGCACTGATCTCTATACCTGATCGATTCTCGACCTACTCAACCTGGAAACCTACAAGAGGCAGAACGATAAGACCTAGGGACGTTCATTGAAAGCCCCAGTTAACCACCTGGTACAATAGAAAAATATTATGCCAAATCTCAGTGGAACCTACTGTAGTCAGTTATCTCATCAACCCACCCAAATGGCCTCAGTTACCTACTGCCCATGGTTGGTTCTCTCATTACCCTGTTTAGAATCATGTTGCACCTTACGGCCAACGTTACAACGACTGGTCTCTCATCACTAGTGGGAAATATGGAATGGAATAATTACATCTATAACTTATATTTATCTCTATCTCTTATTCTTGGGAAAAAGCAAAATGGGCATACATAATCTCATTTCTAATGAGAGAGGCACTGTTCAGTGCAAAAATAAGAATGAGAGAGTGGATAATATTGTTCGTAATGAAAATATAAAATACTCAGAGTTAGAGGAAGTACCTATCTATTAGGATGATTTATTGGGGTCCTCTACAAGACATAGCATGACTGGACAGCCTAATTAAGAGGCATGAGCAGCAGAGGGTCCTGGTCAGCCTTAGCATGAGTAGGTCCGGGCACACGTTTAGACGAGGGTTTAGGGTCATGCCTTTCCTCACTGGACCAGACCTAAGGCATAAGGTATCCTTGCCTTATAGAGATAGAGATCTATTTTTCTAAGAACCAGTTCTAGCATCTCTTTTCTCAGTTCCATATCACATTAATTTAGAAGCACCTACAGCGGGAAAGGCAGGAGCATAAGTGGAAGAAAGAAGGACATAGCCAGTTGGCCTTATTTACTCAGATCCATCCCTAGAACCCATGTATAGCGCACATCAGATAGCTCTCAATTGCGTAATATAGCCAAACATAGATAACATGGTTGGTAGGTAATTAATAATTCAAAATGGATTTTTCACCGAGCGAAGGTCTAAGTGTCAATTTTCTCTCCTAACAAAACTTTTATTTTTCATTCCCTCACTCTTATGGGTGAGAAATAAATACCTTTAAATTGAAAAAAAAAAAGAAATAAGGGTATTCCTATTGTTTAATAACTACAACAGGAAGAAAGCCCAATGAGAATGTAGAGAGAGAAAGATGCATTTGTATTTTATATATGAAACACCCTTGTCGATTTGTTGATATGAAGAAATGACAAGGTAGTATACAAGTATACCATATTATGCATAAAAAATGATGCCTAATTTCAATCGACCAAAATTAATCGTAAGCATAGATTCTACACTACCACATCAATACTTAAGGGTAAGTAGGCCTCAAATTTTGACCAGGATTTTCAAAATTTGAAATAAGTACTCAAAATTACAAAAGAGATGCCATGAACTTGAAACTATATGTCAAGAGAAAAATGTAGGTCAATATGTCAAGAACATAGATTTTGAAATAAGAACCTAAAATCATAACAGAGATGTCATGAACTTGTAGCAACGACACATGTGAAAACTCTTCAAATGATACATTTGATCCTGTTGATTTTTCAAGTTGCAAGAAGAGATTTTTTCTTGTTTCATCATGTAACTAATAACACCTATATTCCACATTCGATAAATATATAAATACCATTAAATTTGTTGATTGAGGTTGGTTTTCATTGATGTCAACCCTTGAAGGAAGTTGGAGAACCCAGGTTTGGGTAATGGACCCAAGTTTGTTTGATGGATAACGTTATGAGTTTTGATATATTTGTAGGTAATACTATTCTATATGGATAGTACATGTCATGTCATTTCTATTGGTATGTGGAACTTCACATAACTCCTCATGGTTAGAGAGTTATGGCCATGTGAAGTTGGAGAACCCTCATGAGTCATCTAGAAGCCCCAAAAGGTCAAAGTAGTCAAAGTGGTTTAAGATATTTTTAGAAGGTAAATAATAAAGTGAAGTGATGAGTGTACTATAATTCAAAGTAAATACAAAATAAATTATTTAAATAATAATGTTAATGGAGAAATTACTAAGTTGACAAGTGGTTAGAAGTGGGTTAGCCCTAAAATAAGGAAAGGGGTTTAAGATGGTTAGAAGGTAACCCCTTGAGGTAAATTGAAGTGATGAGTGTACTATAAGTCAAAGTGGATGCAAAATAAATTATTTAAATAATAAATTTAATGGACAAATTACTAATTGGACAAGTGGTTTGAAGTTGGTTAACCCTAAAATAAGGAAAGTGGGTTAAGATGCTTAAAAGGTAACCCATTGAGGAAGCTACATGAAAGTACAAATAAGAGGCAAGGCTCTCTCATTTGATATGAAACTTGCGCATATTGAATATATATAGGTGACTGAGGTAACCAAAGGATATCTAAGCCTAATTTCAGAGAGAATTTGAAGTAAAGAAGGCCGAAATTCAAGGGAGGATAAATTCTTTTGATGATGCTTTCTAAGGTATGTTATTTACAGGTCATCTCACCATTTTTGCAATAAATATTTTTCTAGAATGATTTAGACGATGAAATTGATAGGCCATTGAGAAAACATATCCAAGTAGTTGTGGTACGAATTTCATCTTGTGGGTCGTCGTATTTTTGGAGTTACACTCCATGGAAAATAGGGTTTGTGGCTAGTCCTGAAACTAGTCTAAAACAGGTGTTTCGGGTAAAAACATCATAACTTCTTCATAACATATCCAAATTAAGTAAGAAAAAAATTGTGGGTTAGATTACAGTCTGTAGTATTCTGTGTAAAATTTCTATATCCATACAATAAATATTATGTGCGGGGAACGCTCTACAAGTTCGTTCTCTAGAATAAGCCAGAATTCAACAAGGTATGTCATTTTTGCTATAACTCCTTTTCTGAGAGGTTCTAAGTAGTGACACCTAGAGGAATTGCATAAAACACATTGAAGAACATTGTGTACTATTTTCAGATCTTTATTCATTACAGGTGCATAGTTATGATTATTTCAAGTTAGGGTTGTTGACTAATCCAAAACTAGTCATATGAGACTAAAGAAAAGTTTGATGAAAATTCTATTCTCTTGTTTTTAAAGTTAAGGAAGGTTTACAGGTATGTGATCATATACACTAGGTCTATTATAGAGTTACAAATCATATTTGTATGATGAAATTGATGAGGAATTTTGGTTGAGGTACATGTTGGGTACATGGTTGAGACAAGTAGTTGATGAGTTAGCACATACATGAGGTGTACAGTTGATGATGTTGGTACATCTTGATGAGTCATAGTTGATGAGTAGTTAATACATGATTGGTACATACTTGGTACATAGTTGGATGCACTTTTTTATGGTACAGGTTGATTACAGGTTGTTTGGTACAGGCTGGTGCATGGTTGATGCACTTGTTTATGGTACAAGTTGATTACAGGTTGAGGTACAGGTTGATGTATGGTTCAGGTTTATTGGTACAGGTTTTTTGGTGCAGGTTTATTGGTACAGGTTTACAGCAGTATATCTCAAAGTGATAGTGTGGAAGTGGTTCCATCATTCTACTTATACGTCAGGGTGATTGGTCGGGGCAAGGATAGGTGGTTGTAGCCACCTTCTGGTTGTAGCTAGAGAACATAGGGGGTTGTAACCTCCTTCTGGTTGTAGCCAGAGAATTGGGGAGTTGGAGCTTCCCTCAGGTTTTATCCTGAGAAACTAGGGGGTTGGAGACTCCTTCCAATTGCAGCTGGAAAACAGAGGAAGTTGGTGCTTCCAATGAATGTAATTCTTCAAGACATATAAGAAAAATGATTCTGTGGTTTTCTCCCGCTTTGGGTTTCCACGTAAAACACGGGTGTACTGTGCATGTGTATCATTGTTCATTTGTTCATTTCTTATTTACTCTGCAGTTATTGTATGATAATTCTACATTGATATAACACTTGGATTATATGGTTAAAAAGGATTAGATTTCTCTCTTACTGATTCACCCCCCCTCTTAGTAATCCAACAATTGGTATCAAAGCAGGTTCCTTCATAAATAAGTTTAACCACTGAAAGGTAGATCATGGAGAGAAAAAACTTGTATAGAAATGGAATACCACAGTTTGATGGATAGAAGTATGCATTTTGGAGCATAATGTTGGACACACCTACCACACTTAGAGGGGGGGAGTGAATGAGTGTGGGGCTCTTTTTCAAAACTTCCCTCTTACAAAAAACTTCTTAGTTAACATTCAATATTTACTCATTATTCATTGCTGTCATTTATAACCAGTTAGATGTGAACATATATTAGCAACATGTATCAACAATATATCATCAACAAGACATCACCACAAGGAACACAAAGAACACAAGATGTATGTACAATTTTTCTTTTATTACGGACTACAATCCTTGGGGTTTATCAGCAACAACTAAATAGAGTACAACTTTACAAGAGCACCAGCTCTATAATGCAAGACTCATCTTACACCCTCAACACCAACTAGGACGAGGCAACATTCCTCAACAGATATCAATCTGTCAACAGGTACGCGACCTGTCAGTAGTGCAGCCCGCATATGTACACACCCTGGCTCACTACATCCCGCGTATATACGCGACCAGTATACACAGCAACCTACGTATGCCTTCTGATCAATTAGGGTTTATCCTTTTCCTCACATACTCAAATCCTTTTCAACCTGGAAGCATAATTTATTTTGTCTTCCAATGTCCACACTAACCACTAGCTAGTCACAACACATACAAGCTCTCCAATAGCTTACTCATTCTCCATAACCAATCAATATGAATGCTAACTCAATCATGTATAAGCACTAGTATAACATAGTAATCATATCACAATTGAATCATAAGAGTATTTCTCACTCCATCAACCAACATGAACTACATCACAACAACCATACCAAGAATGCCCTAAGAATTCACAACACAAGAAGCAATACTATCCATCAAGACAATAATGTTACCATACCAGTGTCTCAATGACAGATCTGAGCCCATAGAATGCAGATCTAGAACCTGCCTCATCATCCAAGAGCTTGGCACCAGCTCAAACACAAGTCTTCATCATTCCATCCATTGTACGTGCCCTGTCCTCATACAGCCCGCGTGTGTACGCGTCTTGGCCCATTACAGCCCGTGTACACCTCAGAAACTAGGGTTTCTGAAGCTCCGAGACTTTTTCCTTCAAGATCTCCAATATTGTCGAAACTTTGATGCGTCCATAAGATCCTCCTCACGCTCGCTTTCTCATAATAGATCTTCAATCATGCTCAAGAGATCTTCACCAAATATGCTCTCACAAGAAGCTCTCCCAAGAAGCTCTCCATCAATACTCCCAAAAGATATTTTCACAAGAAGCTCTCCATTGATCCACACAAAGGATATCATACAAGAGACCATTGCTATATTATTTATACTTTCATCCTCTAGGTCACTTAACCAATTTTTAGGTCACTTAACCTGTTTCTAGGTCACTTAACCTAATTTCCTTATTTTAGGGTTAACCAGTTTCCATAAATAGAAAGTTCTCCAATACTTTATCATTTAAATATTCCTTCTTGATTTTGTCACTTTACTTTATCATTTAAATAATCATCATTGACTTTGTCACTTTACTTTATCATTTAAATAATTTTTCTTGACTTTGTCACTTTACTTTATCATTAAATAATGATTTTCTTCTTTTCAAGCACTTTGACTTCTTTGACCATTTGGGGATTCAAGCCTTCATTTGGGGGTCCTCCAACTTCGTAAGGCCATAAATCTCAAACCGTGAGGAGTTATGTGACATTCCACATACTGCTGGAAATGGCATGACAAGCACTATCCATCTAGGATAGTTTCACCAACAACTTCATTGATCTTAATCTCATTATTCCACATACAAGCATGGGTCCTCTAACCATTCTTCTAGGATAAATCAAGCCGCAAATCATCTTCCCGTGAGGGCTTTCACATAAGGGGACCACTTTGGAGTTCATCCATTTGTGCACCTTATCAATCATGATAAGACTATAATGAGTCATCTATACATTTTTCCAGCAATGCATCATATATCAATGAAACCACATCGATCCATGACAACTCATTGATCCATCTTCATCTATGCATTCTTATCAAGGACAATTCATCAATCATCAATCAATCAATCCTTTGACATCAATCAATCACTTGACATCAATCAATCAAACCATTGGCATCAATGACAACATGATCCAACAATATCCCCCTTTGGCATCGATGGCAATACCAATATTGATGTCAACACCAATTACCAATTATTGATGTCAACATGTAGATAAGGCATGCTCTATATCAATAGTCAATGTGACTATTTCTCCCAATCAGTAATCATCAATCACATGTGACTATCTCTCCCAAACACATCAATGTGACTATCTCTCCCAATCAATAATCTTCAATCACATCAATGTGACTTCTCTCCCCCTTTGACATCAATGGAAAAGGTACATTCTCCTCTTGGGGATGCTCCCCCTGCTTGAACTTTCATTGGGGTTTCTCCCCTTGTCTGAGTGCCTTTGATCTTCCTCTGAATAATTTCTCCGCTTTTTAGCAAGGGATATCAATCTGATGTAATGCTAAAGATATATCGCTCATACTCCTCATGTGACCATCGCTCCCCTTGGAATTATGCCTATGTGCTCTTTCTTCAAGTATAGGGATCTTTTCTCAAGTATTTATCTTTGCATCTGATAAATCTCTCCTCTTGGAATCATGGGAAGAAGAATGACTCCCCCTATGGATATGTCTCCCCCTAACTTCTCTGCAATATGCTACCATATGACGATCCTTGGACCTGTCCATGCATCAAACTCATGCAATACCAAACATCATGAAGCAAATGATATGTCAACAATGAAATAGAGAATCATGAGCAAAATATCAACCAAGTACATCCTGTACCAAAATGTTTGCTCATCATGCACAACACCCATGTACATCAACATCATACAATGTGCCAAAAGATATCATCCATGGAATGTATCCACCATATTCCAACATATGCATCTACCAATATGAAAACATGTGCATCTACCAATATGCCAACCATGTGCATCTACCAATATGCCAACCATGTGCATCTACCAACGTGCCAAACAATGTGCATCTACCAATATGCCAAACAAGTGTCATATCACTCATGATATGTCTCCACCATGAATCAAGTGCCATAACCATGTATCTCAAACAAATACCAATTGTTGTGTTAATCAAGTAATACCAATGGTTTACTATCATCAAATATATGCCATATATGAGTGTACCAGATATCACCATGCACCAATACCAAATCATGAAGAATCCTCATACATGTATGCCAAATCCTCCATAAAATATGTGCCAATCAAACTGCTAGTAGGTGCCTCTATCAATGTATTATAAATGTACCAATCATGCATCAAATGATGTACAACATGATTAACTCACCAACTACATGCATGCATCAAGTTTTCCAAGTAAGCTACCAATACATTATATAACCAAGGTGCCATAACTTCACTGTTATAACCAGCATTGTTTTTCAACTGAAAATGCATCCATCCATACTTATGGGTTAGTGTCGTGCACCCGAGATTTTATTTTACATAATCCAAATAGATGAACACTTAAATCTGCAGCAAAATAGTGTCAGAACCTGCAACAAACAATGTCAGACCCTACAACACAGAGTTATACCATCACATCAAACTGCAATCCCTGTGCATACCCCTTTTCCTTAGGCTTCATCACATGTATGTGGCCTATTGCACAACAGCTCGTGTATGTACGCGACCTATACAAGGTCAGCCTACGTATATACATGACTAATACCACTGTCACCTGCGTATGCTTCAGTAGAGGACACACTTGAGCCTCCTTTAAGGCTTCCATTCTACTCTGGCTATTCAGTCTTCTTCACCCACTTCTGGAGGTGTCCCTGCTTCTCAGAACTTGAGCTTTGAGAATCCATCTTCTCAAAGATGTCTCCCTTCCTTACTTCATTCCTTATTCTAGCCATGTTATGTGAAGTCCTCATCATGGAATTTCTTCTTGTGTTCCAGCAATCCTGGGATTTGTGGCCAAATCCACTACAGCTGTAGCATCTCATGGTGTTACAGTGAACAACAATGTGTCCTACTTGATCACATCTCCAACACCTTATGGTGTTATAAAATCTTCCATTGTATCTCCTTTTATAAGCTTTACATTCAAAATATTTGTGACCATATTCACTACATGAATAACAATGCCAATAAAAAATATTTTCATACCTTTGCTTTGGTGTCCCAAAGATAGCTTCTTGATGTCTTCCTTGCTTTGTTCTTTTGAATTTTTTTTTCCTTGTGTAGATGGTTGTTTTGCAACATTGAATTCCTTCTTTGATGGACTTACCTCATGCTTATTTGAGGTGCTTGCTTCATCATGTGTAGCTTCTTCTTTGTATCCAAGATCTGATTTATCATATGGTTATCTTTGATTTTCCAAGATCTCATCCAAGATTTTTGAGCTATTCAAGAATTTGTTTGACTTCTCTACCTTCTTTCTAAGATCAACAATTTCATCTTCTAACTTGCAACATGACTCTTCCTTTTCATTTATTTGATCCTTCAATAGTTCCTCTACCCTTTTGGCTTCTTCAATTTGGGTCTTGAGATGGACAATAGTTTCAAAACTTTTGTTAATCTCATCATCTACCTTCATATCTTCTTTTTCATTCTTTAGTCTTGTGATTTCTTCTTCATTTTCTTCTAATTGATTCTTATTTTTCTCTTCTTGTTCTTTGAGCATTCCCTTTAACTTCAATATATGCCTTTGACTCCTCCTAAGAAACTTCTTAGTGTTATCCGAAAGATAGTTATAGTGTGTATAAAAGTGATCACTTATATATCTATATAAACCCTCTTCAACTTATTTTTGAAGTTCTAATAGATCTTCTTCTATTCTTTCCATGGGATAATTTCCATCAAACTTTACACAAACTGTTTCTAGATCATCTTCTTCACTTGAGAAAAATTCAACATCATCACATTTTGACTCATTGAAATCAAGAGTCTTTGGAGATTCTTTACCTTTATTTGAAGTATCTTCAAGATCTTCCTTTTTGCCAACATTATCACATGATTATTTTCCCCTTTTTGAAATGTCTTCAAGATCTTCGTTTGTGCTAACATCATTACTTGATTCTTTGTCTTCACTTGAAATGTTTTCAAGATCATATTTAGAAATAATGCATTCAAGGGTTTTTGGAGACTCTTTTCCTTTGATAATCTTGACGGAGTGATCTTCAACATCTTGTTTCTCCTTCTTCCTTTGATATGTCTCCTCTAGCTTTAGCCATAGATCCTTGGCAGAAGTGCATTGTCCCATGCTCTCTTTGATAGGGCTTGAGAGTCCACTAAGAATGGTCTTGAGAGCCAATGCATCATTCTTCTTTCCTTCCCTTTGAGTTGAAAACTTTGACTTGTTATTCAACGGAACTGATCCACCAATGGCTACCTTCCAAATAGTTGCTCCCATTGTCTTCAAATACACTCTCATTTCTATTATCCAAGTAGAATAGTTTTCCTCATCAAGGATTGGTATTTAATCATCCATTTGTGTGTCTATGGATCTCCTTCAAGCTTGTTAAGGCTTGTAGTGAAGGCCCACTCTGATACCAATTGTTGGACACACCTACCACACTTAGAGGGGGGGGTGAATGAGTGTGGGGCTCTTTTTCAATACTTCCCTCTTACACAAAACTTCTTAGTTAACATTCAAAATTTACTCATTACTCATTGTTGTCATTTATAACCAGTTAGATCTGAACATATATCAGCAACATGTATCAACAATATATCATCAACAAGTCATCACCACAAGGAACACAAAGAACACAAGATGTATGTACAATTTTTCTTTTATTATGGACTATAATCCTTGGGGTTTATCAGCAATAACTGAATAGAGTACAACTCTACAAGAGCACCAACTCTATAATGCAAGACTCATCTTACACCCTCAACACCAACTGAGACAAGGCAACAATCCTCAACAGATATCAATCTGACAACAGGTACACGACCTGTCAGTAGTGCAGCCCACGTATGTACGTGCCCTGGATCACTACAACCCACGTATATACGTGGCCAGTGTACACAGAAACCTACCTATGCCTTCTGAGCAATTAGGTTTTATCCTTTTCCTCACATACTCAAATCCTTTTCAACTTGCAAGCATAATTTCTTCTTTCTTCCAATGTCCACACTGACCACTAGCCAGTCACAACACATACAAGCTCTCCAATAGCTTACTCATGCTCCACAACCAATCAATATGAATGCTAACTCAATCATGTATAAGCACTAGTATAACATAGTAATCATATCACCACTGAATCACAAGAGTATTGCTCACCCCATCAACCAACATGAACTACATCACAGCATCCATACCAAGAATTCCCTAAACATTCACAACACAAGAAGCAATATTATCCATCAAGACAATAATGTTACCATACCAGTGTCTTGGTGACAAATTTGAGCCCATAGAAGGCATATCTAGAACCTGCCTCATCATCCAAGATCTTGGCAGCAACTCAAACACAAGTCTTCATCATTCTATCCAGTGTACGCACCCTGTCCTCATACAGCCCACGTGTGTACGTGCCTTGGCCCATTACAGCCCACGTACACCTCAGAAACTAGGGTTTATGAAGCTTCGAGACTTTTTCCTTCAAGATCTCTGATATTGCTGAAATTTTGATGCGTCCATGAGATCCTCCTCATGCTCTCTTTCTCAAAATAGATATGCAATCATGCTCAAGAGATCTTCACCAAAGATGCTCTCACAAGAAGCTCTCCTGAGAAGCTCTCCATCAATACTCCCCAAAGATATTTTCACAAGAAGCTCTCCATTGATCCACACAAAGGATATCATACAAGAGACCATTGCTATCTTATTTATACTTTCATCCTCTAGGTCACTTAACCAATTTCTAGGTCACTTAACCCATTTCTAGGTCACTTAACCTAATTTCCTTATTTTAGAGTTAACCACTTTCCATAAATAGAAAGTTCTCCAATACTTTATCAGTTAAATATTCCTTCTTGATTCTGTCACTTTACTTTATCATTTAAATAATCCTCCTTGACTTTGCCACTTTACTTTATCATTTAAATAATCTTTCTTGACTTTGTCACTTTACTTTATCATTAAATAATGATTTTCTTCTTTTCAAGCACTTTGACTTCTTTGACCATTTGGGTGTAGAAATTTCAATACAAATTATGTATTTCCTGGATTCTCCTGATCTAACAATTATATGCCATTGTTAAATACAAAATCGCTTCTTCAAATATTCTTGTGGAATTTAAAACACGATCACCAATTGCAATATCAAGAAGAAAGATCAATCGCACATAACACAGATGTTTTACCGAGAAAGCATAAAGCTAAAAACCCCACTATCATATATTATGTATATCATGGATCATAAAACAATCTCATACAAAACTCTAATCCAAGAGCTCTCAGTACAATACAATCATCTCACACTATCATACAAAAATCAACAAATACATGTGCCAATTATCTACCTCCAGACAGCCTGCCTCCTCTGCGCAATCCCTGTTGATGGAAAACCTGCAAATGATTCGAATTCCTCTTTCCTAGGCTGTGCATTTCTCATGGGAACATCCACTGTGTGTGTGATTGTATGAGTGCACTTCACTCAAATCACAACTGATAGCCAAACTACCCCTTTCACCTGTTATCTCAACTGTGTCTCCACTGGATCTGACATGCATGTAGTTAACATTGGTAAATCTTTAGTTGCATGTGAGATCACTGATTGTGAATTAATTAATAATTAATTCACTGAACTCTCACTAGTGTAAGTTCAGTTACAACTAGTACAACTGAGCGTAACTCACTTAACTGAGTTAAACTACTTCACAACTCACATAACTACACTTATAACTCTGTTACAACTTCAAGTCACTTAGTTGCAACTAATTTGACTTCCATGTCCCACCCGTCAACCTTTGAACTCGAATTTCCTACAGCTAACTGATTTTCCATTTCAGTTAACTATTTTCAAGTAATTATGAGATAATAGATTAATATTTATTGTTCAATTTATTTAAGGGAAAAATAAATTAGACACACATTTCTTGTTGAATTTTAAACACTCCCTCTCAATAAGAAAGGGATTATCCTTCACCCCGATCCTCTCTCTATGGTATTCGAATTTGCTCCTGGTGAGCGCCTTCGTCAGAATGTTTGCATCCTGATCTTCCATAGGAATGTACTGGAGCAACATGATCTTCCACTGTACACAATCTCTGATATGATGATACCAGATATCTATATGCTTAGATCTATCATGAAACACAGGATTAATCGAGAGTTTAATGCAACTCTAATTATCACAATGAATCGTTGTCGGATCTAAATGAGAACCAAACAAACCAACCAAGATCTTTCTCATCTAGATAGCCTCACATGTAGCTTGACTTGTTGCCATGTATTCTTCTTTCTCTGAACTGAGTGCCACGAATCTTTGTTTCCTGTTGTACCAAGAAACAGTTGTAGATCCAATACTAAATATCCCCCCTAATGTGCTCTTTCGGTCCGTTGGGATTCCCACCCAATATGCATCCATGAAGCCATGCAACTTCACCTCATTCGTCTGTCTATACCATAATCCATACTCAGATGTGCCCCTCAGGTATCTCAGGACATGGTTACCCGCCTTCCAAAATATCTTGGTAGGCTTAGCCATCGCTTGACTCATATTTGTAACCGCATAGCAAATGTCTGGTCTCATATTCACTAAATACATTAGCGAACCCACTAACTATCGATAGACAGTAGCATCCACTACTTCTCTAGAAGTAGCATCCTGTTTCCTCCAGTTTCCTGTAAGAGGATTATCCATGGGTTTGCAACCCTTCATGTGAAACTTACCTAGTATCTCCCTTGCATACTTTCCTTGAGACAGAAAAAGTTCACCATCTTGCTACCATATTTCCAATCCAAGGAAATAATGAAGGAGACCCATATCCTTCATATCGAACTCCTTTGCAAGGTCCTCCTTGCATGAGTGTATCATTTGCTCATCACCAGTTAGTATTAAATCATCAACATAAAGAACAATGATTAAAAGCTTACCCTCCACCACAATTTGGTATAGGTTTGCATCCGCTTCACTTTTGTTGAAGCCTAGTCCGGTGAAATAGTTGTCTATCCGAGTGTACCAAGCACGAGGTGCTTGCTTCAGCCCATACAACACTCTCTTGAGTCTGCACACATGCGACTCCTTGTCAAAGGTCTCAAAACCTTTTGACTGTTCAATGTACACTTCTTCCTCAATGATCCCATTGAGAAACACCATTTTTACATCCATCTAATGAATGTGCTAGCCCATCTGCGCTGAGAGAGCAAGGATGGTCCTTATGGAACAATATCGTGCGATAGGTGCAAAGGTTTCTTCATAATCTATCCCCTTGATATATGAGAATCCCTGAGCCACAAACCTGGCCTTGTATTTCTCCACACTCCCATCAGTGGCTTGCTTTACCTTATAGATCCATCTCGAACCTACCATTGATTTGTCGACCGGTCTTGGGACAATTTCCCATGCACTATTTTTGACAATGGAGTCATACTCCTGCACCATTGCATCAACCCAAGTGGGGTCATGCACTGCTTCCTGAAAGGAAGATGGCTCAGTCACAATACATTTTCTCATGAGATCCATGTATCCAGTAAATCGATCAGGAGACTATCTTTGTCTGCGCTGTGAAGTAGGGGCTCCTACATTCTATGCAGCATCTAGTCTCAATCTATCATCTTCCGTGGTGTGCTTTCTGCCATTTCTGATGGATGGTTCTGCATGAGTGATTTCCTCCACTCCATGAACCTCCTCATGTGGTTGATCCACATCTTGAGACTCATCTTTGGGAACCAGCAGTTTCTCCTCTATATGCAAGTCTAGTTCCCTCTCAAGCGACAACTGCATGGCTTTCCCCTCATCGAATTTTATATCCCATCGCATAACAATCATCTTACTGTTAGGAAAATACACATGATAATTATGGGTTGTTTCTGTGTACCCCACAAATATCCCAACTTCAACAGTCGGTTCTAGCTTCTTCCTGGCATCCTTGGTTACATGCACATAAACAAATGAGCCAAAAATCTTAAAATGTGAAACATCAGGTTTCTTACCAATGAAAGCTTCTTTAGGTGTACTCATGCCAAGTACTCTATGAGGACAATGGTTTTGCACATAAACCGCAGTGTTGCATGCTTCTGCCCACAAATGCATTGGTTGGCCCTGATCATGCAACATCGCTCATGCTGCATCCACGATCATTTTGTTCTTCCTCTCCACGACCCCATTTTGTTGTGGGTTATGAGGTACTATGAGTTCTCTTCAAATTCCTTCTTTGCTGCAAAAGTCTTTGAATTTGTTAGATATGTATTCTCCACCATTATCTCTCCTCAGAGCCTTCACTTGCTTCCCTGACTCTTTCTCCACCAATGCTTTAAACTCACAGAACTTTGAGAATGTTTGATCCTTCTTCTGCATGAATAAGATCTAGCATTTACGAGAAAATTCATCAACAAAAATAACATAATACTTATGTTTTGTCATTGAAGCAACCAAGAATGGTCCACACACATCTGTGTGAACTCTCTCCAGGATCACCGAAGCACGGTTCTCCTTTTCATGAAAGGTGGACTTTACATACTTCCCCATGGTGAAACCCTTGCACTGCTCTAACTAAGAAAGTTTTCCCATTGGAAGTCCAGTAGATATTTGTTGCATGATCTTCAAGGCTCCATGATGAAGATGGCCCAATCGCCTATGCCATAATTCGCCCTCATCCCGGCTCACCACTTTTTCTGCCTTTCCCATCATGGAAGCGCAGCCATCTACCTCCAACTTGTAGATATTCTTAACTCGAATCCATATCTTCTTGACTTGACTTGTTGTTTTATGTCACAGAAAATATTTTCCATCACTGAAAACAACATCATAGTCTCTATCCTCCAACATTGCGACTGAGACCAGGTTTTTCTTCAAACCTGGAACATGCATAACATTTTTCAATTGAAATGGTTTACCTGAACCCCTCTGAAAGGTAACGGTACCAATGCCAATCGCACTATATCATCCATCGTCGCCCGTCTCTATATGCATTTTGAGATCTCTCTCCTCCAAGTCACTGAAAAACTCCTTATCTCTCGTCATGTGGAAGGAAGTGCCACTATCCAAATGCCACACCGATCCCAATGAACTTGAATCCATGCATGCGATCAAAGAGAATTCAAGTTCAAATTGTGAGGCAAGGGCCTCACTAGCTGCAACTCCAGCAATCTTCTTGTTCTTCTTATTCTGTGGACAGTTAGTAGCGAGATGCCCATGTTCGTGACAGTGAAAACACTTTACTTTGGAAAAATCCAGATTCTTTCCTTTAGACTCAGATTTTGAATGGAATTTATTTCCCTTCCCTTTCCTTGCCTTGGCAGCCAAAGCACAATCCTCTTCATCATCATGCTTTGATGAAGATCCATCTCTGGTGTTACGCCTGAACTCCTCCTGCACTAGATCCGACCATATTCGTTCCCAATTTGGCAATTTTTCCCTTCCATTGAAAGAGTCTTGATAACTGTGCCAACTCTTAGGAAGTCCTAGGAGAGCCAATCTCACCAAATCATCATCAGCGACTGTTATTCCCACACTCCCCAGCTCATCCTGACATTAGACAAACTTCGTGAGATATTTTGGAATAGATCCGTCAAAGTCTTCCACATTGCATGTGGTGTGGCTTTCCCATGGAGGCTTGAGACAATGTGGTCTTTTACTCCCACCAACATAATCCTCCTCGCCTTTGCCACTTTTTTTTTCCATGCATCAAGATTTGCAACATCTACAACATATGTCTTAGGAACATCTTTGTCAATGAATTCCTTCAAGCCATTGTCTTCGAGTACTGCCTCCATCCTGTCCTTCCAAGAAATGTAGTTCAAGATGCCCTTGAGTGCATACTCCAACCTCAAGCCATTGAAATCCATTTCGATCTTGAATCAGCTATAGCACCAAGAAAGTCTTTCTGCAAATTCAAATTATATCCAATCACAAACTCAACTTCTGCAATCTTCTGCGCTCTGATACCATGTAGAAATTTCAATACAAATTATGTATTGCCTGGATTCTCCTGATCTAACAATTATATGCCACTGTTAAATACAGAATCGCTTCTACAAATATTCTTGCGGAATTTAAAACACGATCTCCAATTGCAATATCAAGAAGAAAGATCAATCGCACATAACATAGATGTTTTACTGAGAAAGCATAAAGATAAAAACCCCACTATCATATATTATGTATATCATGGATCATGAAACAATCTCATACAAAACTCTAATCCAAGATCTCTAAGTACAATACAATCGTCTCACACTGTCATACAAAAATCAACAAATACATGTGCCAATTCTCTACCTCCAGACAGCGTGTCTCCTCTGCACAATCCCTACTGATGGAAAACCTGCAAATGATTTGAATTCCTCTTGCCTAGGATGCGCATTTCTCATGGGCACATCCACTATGTGTTTGATTGCATGAGTGCACTTCACTCAAATCACAACTGATATCCAAACTGTCCCTTTCACCTCTTATCTCAACTGGGTCTCCACTGGATCTGACATGCATGTAGTTAATAGTGGTAAATCTTCAGTTGCATGTGAGATCACTGATTGTGAATTAATTAATAATTAATTCAATGAACTCTCACTAGTGTAAGTTCAGTTACAACTAGTACAACTGAGTTAAACTACTTCACAACTCACATAACTACACTTATAACTATGTTATAACTTCAAGTCAATTAGTTACAACTAATTCGACTTCCATGTCCCACTAGTCAACCTTTGAATTTGAATTTCCTATAGCTAACTGATTTGTCATTTCAATTAATTATTTTCGAATAATTATGAGATAATAGATTAATATTTATCGTCCAATTTATTTAAGGGAAAAATAAATTAGACACACATTTCTTGTTGACTTTTCAACATTGGAGCTTCAAGCCTTCATATGGGTGTCCTCCAACTTCGTAAGGCCATAAATCTCAAACCGTGAGGAGTTATGTGACATTCCACATACCACCGAAAATGGAATGACAAGAACTATCCATCTAGGATAGTTTCACCAATAACTTCATTGATATTCATCTCATTATTCCACATACAAGCATGGATCCTCTAACCATTCTTCTAGGATAACTCAATCCGCAAAGTGTCTTCCTGTGAGGGACTTCACCATAAGGGGACCACTTTGGAGTTCATCCATTTGTCCACCTTATCAATCATGATAATACAATAATGACTCATCTATACATTTTTCCAACAATGCATCATATACCAATGAAACCACATCGATCCATGACAACTCAGTGATCCATCTTCATCTATGCATTCTTATCAAGGACAATTCATCAATAATCAATCAATCAATCCTTTGACATCAATCAATCAAACCATTGGAATCAATGACAACATGATCCAACACATAAGGATGAAGACATATATACAGGCACAGAGATTTGAAATTTGGAAATCAATTGTAGATGGATACATAGTACCAGCAGTTTCGCCAACAAATGACAAATCAGTGAAACTTGGTTAGAATAATTCCAAAGCCACAAATGCACTTCTGAATGGTCTTGGTGAAATGGTATTTACCAAAGTTGCACATTGTAAATCCACTAAAGAGATTTGGGACAAACTTCGAAATATTTATGAAGGAGATTCAAAAGTCAAAGTAGAAAAGCTTCAAACTTACAAAGGTCAGTTCAAACAACTAAAGATGAAGGAAGATGAGAATATTGCAGCTTACTTCTTATGAGTCGATGAAATAGTAAATGAAATCATGGGATTGGGAGAAGAAATTCAAGAATCTGTAATTGTTCAAAAGGTACTAAGATCTCTTCCTATGAGATTTGACCCTAAGATATTAGCACTAGAAGAAACAGCAAATCTAAACTCAATAAGAATGGATGAACTACATGGAATCTTCATAGCATATTAAATGAGAACTGAACAGGAAAATCCAGATGTAAAAGAAGCAACCTTCAAAGCATCCAAAAGATCAAAGAAAAAGGGAAAGCAACAAGAAAAAGAACATAGCAGCAATAGTGATGTCTCGGAAGATGATGAAGAAGTGGCCAACTTTGTCAAAAGACTGAACAAGGGAACCGACGACAAGTATAGAGGTAAGCTTCCTTTAATTTGTTTTAATTGTGATGGTATTGGTCATTTTGCTAACAATTTCCCTCATAAGAAAAAGAGAAATGATGAAGGTTATTCAAAAAACAAACAAACATATAAAGGCAAAAAAACCACAAATAAAGTTTTCAAGAAAAGCTTATACACCAAAGAAGACATCTCGTCATCAGATGAAGATGAAGTCAGTGACAGTGAGACAGAAAGAGTTCTACTTATGGCAGTAGAAGACTTTGATAAAGAATACTTCGAAGAAGAATATGAATAATCCGAAGAAGAAATTGAAGAACCAGAAGTTGACTACCGAGAGGAACTGTTGAGTGCCATAGAAGTTATCAGAAGAGAAAAGAGGAAAAACGAGAAGCTACAAGCAGAACTAGACAAGAAAGAAGACACTCAGGAATTAGAACGAATGATCACAAATTTGAAGGTTCAAATTGAAGAAGATAAAAGAATTGAAGAAGCACTCAAACAACATCTAGAAGGAAGAGACAAGATCATTGAAAATTTGGAAGCCGAGATTGTCACATTAAGAAAGGATATTCAAAAAAAAAATATGCAGAACAACTCAAAAGTTTTGAATGACATTATCAGCAGTCAAAGGCCTAATCATGACAAGTTCAAACTTGGATACAATCAGACAGAAAAGGGATCAAGCTCCAAAACAACAGAACAAGAAACATATCCAAAAATATATGCAGAAACAATCAAAGGGGATAGGAAGGTCTACAAAGAAAATTACATGGACACTCCTCCACCGAGAAGATTCAGATTTCAGAATGAACGACCGACAGAAACAGATAGGTCTCAGGAAGAAGAAGGATTCATAAGAGAACCTAATTTTAGAATATATTCAACTCCCAAGTATCAAACTATCTTTTTTGGTTTATGTTATGCATGTAATAATTTTGGACATAAAGTTGTGAATTTCAGAGCTAACAACAGGAACATAAACAACTTTGAAAGTCATACACAAAAGGGTTATCCAAGAAGGCCTAGTGAAACACAGAGAAGAAGTTACAACAGGATTGAATCATTAAGCACTGAAGTGCAATGCTACAAGTGTAACAACTTTGGACACATGGCCAAATATTGTAGAATGACAATCCCTCCTAAAGAACCACAACAGAACAACAGCATTCACAGACAGGAACCTTAGAAAAGGACATGGATAAGAAAGCAAAATCAGTACAACAATGAAGAATGCGCACTCGCTCTACAAGCTAAGTAGAAGAAACATGGTTGGTATGTTGACAATGGTTGTTCAAAACACATGACAACTGATAGATACAGGTTTCTTACATTAATAAAGGAAATATATGGATCAGTCTCCTTTAGAAATGATGATTCATCTAAAATCATTGGAAAAGTCACAGTCAGAATTGGGAACAAGAATACAAAAGAAGAAAATGTTCTACTAGTAGAAGATATGAAACATAATTTTCTAAGTGTGATTCAAATGTGTTACCAAGGTCATAAAGTTACTTTCGATTCACAAAAGTGAGAGATAAGAAAAAAAAGTTCAGGAAAATTGATTGCTACAGCTACGAGAACTTCAAGAAACATATATGTGTTAAGTGAAATTAGAAATGAAAAGTGTTGTCTAGGAAAGGAAGATGAAAGTTGGCTATGGCACAGAAGAATGGGTCACATACATTTTGATAAACTTGTCAAAGTCAACAAAAGAGAAGCAGATAGAGAAATTCCCCAGATCACGAAACCAAACAACACTTTATGCAAGCATTGCCAACAAGGAAAGCAAACAAATACCAGGTTCAAATCAAAGGAATATTCAACAACAAGACCACTAGAAATTGTGCATACTGATCTAGTTGGACCAGCTACAACAAAGGGTTTAAAAGGTGAGAAATATTTTATGTTATTAGTTGATGATTATACACGAATGACTATAGTTTTCTTTCTCAAGAATAAGTCAGAAGCTTTTGAAAAATTCAATATCTACAAGGAAATAGTTGAAAATGAAATGGATTCAAAAATAAAATGCTTGAGATCTGATAATGGAGGAGAGTTCACTTCAAAGGAATTTATGGACTACTACAGCAGTCATGGAATAAAAAGGCAATTCTCCATTGCTAGGACACCTCAACAGAATGGAGTTGTTGAAAGAAAGAACATGACAGTACAGGAAATGGGTCGAACAATGCTAATGGATTCCAAATTGACAGATATTTTTTGGACACAGGTAGTGCATACAACAGTTCACATTCAAAACAGAGTAATGCTCAGAAATAAAACTGACAAAACTCCCCACGAGCTATGGAAAGGAAGACCAACAAATGTGAAGCACTTCAGAGTTTTTGGAAGAAAATGCTACATCAAAAGACAAGATGGAAGAATGGGAAAGTTTGAATCTCGTGTGGACAAAGGAGTATTTGTTGGTTACTCAAGTACAAGGAAAGCATACAAGTGTTACAACCTGAGATTGAACAAAGTTGTGGAAAGCATCAACGTAACAATTGATGAAACGGGTAGACAAGAATTAAAGGAAGAAGAAAATGAATCAATGGAAAAGTTTTACAAAGAAGAAACAGAAGATGAAAAAGAAGTAGAAGGGGAATATGAAGAGGATTTGATAGAAGCAGAAGAGCAAGTTCAACAAGTGCCTCCAAAGACACCTAGCAGACGAGTATAGAAGAATCATCTTTCAGATCAGATTATCGGAAACAAAGATGCAGGAGTTGAGACTAGAAGAAGAATCCGTTCACCAAAACAAACGCACCTAGCACTCTCATCTACGATTGAACCAACCTATTTTGAAGAGGCCAGCAAGGATGAATTTTGGAATAAGGCCATGGATGAAGAATTGGATCAAATAGAGAAAAATGAAACTTGGGATTTGGTTCCAAGACCAAAGGATAAGAATGTGATCAACACAAAGTGGGTATATAGGAATAAATTGAATGAAGATGGATAGGTTACAAGGAACGAAGCTAGATTGGTATGTAAAGGATATGCACAGGTTGAAGGAATCGACTTTGAAGAGACATTTTCCCCAGTTGCTAGAATAGAAGCAATCCAATTGTTTTTAGCTTATGCATGCTCCAAAAATATTAAAGTGTATTAGATGGACATAAAATCAGATTTTCTGAATGGATAAATTGAAGAAGAAGTCTACATTGAACAACCAGAAGGATTTCAGTTGTCAGAGAACGCAGATCGTGTGTGTAAATTAAAGAAGGTCGTGTATGGTCTAAAATAGGATCTTAGAGCATGGTACTCTAGACTGGATAAATATCTACAACAAGCAAGGTTTAGAAAAGGAAGTGCAAACAACAACCTCTACATCAAGGTAAGTCAAGATAGTATTTTATTAATTGAAGTTTATGTTGATGATATTATTTTTGGTAGTGATGATGACAGGTTAAGCCAGAAATTTGCAAAGGATATGTAGAATGAATTTGAAATGTCATTACTTGGAGAACTATCCTTCTTTCTGGGACTTCAGATGCGTCAAAGCAGCCAAGGAATTTTTATTTCTCAAACCAAGTATATCAGAGAAATGCTAAAGAGGTTTGGAATGGAAGATTGCAAATCAGTTATCACTCCCATGCAAACCAATTGCAAGTTGAGCAAAGATGATGATTCAAAGTCTATAGATCATAGGCAATACAGATCAATGATTGGTAGCCTACTATATGTGACAGCATCCAGACCAGATGTAATGTAGGTTGTTGGACAGGTGGCATGATTTCAAGCAGCACCAAAGGAATCACATGTATTAGCAGCGAAGAGGATTTTCAGATATCTCAAAGGAACATAAGAGTTTGGATTATGGTATCCAAAAGGAAAGGATCTATCACTTATTGCCTACATAGATGCAGATTGGGCAGGTTGTATTGATGACCGATGAATCACTAGTGGAACAACGTTCTACTTGGGTGAGTGTTTAGTATCATGGCTAAGCAAGAAACAATCATCAGTATCTTTATCTACAGCTGAGGCAGAGTATATTGCAGCAATAGAGTGTTGTACACATGTTCTTTGGATGAAACAAACTCTGATAGATATGCATGTTGAGTATGATGAGCCCATTCCAATCTACTGTGATAATACAAGCGCCATCAGTATCTCAAAGAACCCGGTGATGAACTCCAAGACGAAGCACATTCCAATCAAGTATCACTTTCTACGGGAATAGGTTGCAGAAAAGAACATCAAAGTTGAGTATGTGGGCACAAAAGAACAATTGGCAGACATCTTTACAAAACCACTTCCACGGGAATCCTTTGAGTATATTCGCCAAAGAATCGGAATTATTTCTACTCCAAAATGAATTCTTTTGAATGATTATCTTATATGTCTTATATGTACATGAGGAAGCACCATAAATGGGACAGTTCGGTTAGGGGGAGCAGCCTCTGATGGAAAAATACATTTTCCATTGATGACAAAGGGGGAGAGATTTATCAAATGCATAGGACAGAGGCATGGTTCTAGGGGGAGCATGAGCGATATAACTTCAATATTGCATTACATGATTTTAGTATTCCATCAGAGTGTTTCCATCAATGCCAAAGGGGGAGATTGTTGATTAAGGTTGGTTTTCATTGATGTCAACCCTTGAAGGAAGTTGGAGAACCCAGGTTTGGGTAATGGACCCAAGTTTTTTTGATGGATAATGGTATGAGTTTTGATATATTTTCAGGTAATACTATTCTATATGGATATTACGTGTCATTCCATTTCCAGTGGTATGTGGAATGTCACATAACTCCTCACGGTTAGAGAGTTATGGCCATGTGAAGTTGGAGAACCCTCATGAGTCATCTAGAAGCCCCAAAAGGTCAAAGTAGTCAAAGTGGTTTAAGATATTTT
>ML778301.1:703714-731995 GCA_009831015.1 Picea engelmannii | reverse complement strand
AATTTAATGGATAAATTACTAATTGGACAAGTGGTTAGAAGTTGGTTAACCCTAAAATAAGGAAAGTGGGTTAAGATGGTTAAAAGGTAACCCCTTGAGGAAGATACATGAAAGTATAAATAAGAGGCAAGGCTCTCTCATTTGATATCACACTTGAGAATATTGAATATCTACAGGTGAATGAGGTAACCAAAGGATATCTAAACTAAATTTCATACAGAAGGTGAAGTAAAGAAGGCCGAAATTCAAGGGAGGATAAATTATTTTGATGATGCTTTCTAAGGTATGTTATTTACAGGTCATCTCACCATTTTCACAATACCTTTTTTTCTAGAATGATCCAGACCATTAAATTGATAGGCCATTGAGAAAACATATCCAAGTAACTATGGTACGAATTTCACTTGTGGGTCGTCGTATTTTTGGAGTTACACTCCGTGGAAAATAGGGTTTGTGGCTAGTCCTGAAACTAGTCTAAAAAAGGTGTTTCAGGTAAAAAAATCATAACTTCTTCATAACATATCCAAATTAAGTAAGACAAAAAAAATTGGTTAGAGTAGAGTCTGTAGTATTCTGTGTAAAATATTTAGATCCATACAAAAAATATTCTGTGCGGGGAACACTCTACAAGTTCACTCTCTAGAATAAGACAAAATTCAAAAAGGTATGCCATTTTTGCTATAACTCCTTTTCTGAGAGGTTCCAAGTAGTGACACCTAGAGGAATTGCATCAAACACATTGAAGAAAATTGTGTACTATGTTCAGATCTTTATTCATTACAAGTACATAGTTATGATTATTTCAAGTTAGGGTTGTTGACTAATCCAAAACTAGTCATGTGAGACTAAAAAAAAGTTTGATGAAAATGTTAGTCTCTTATTGTTAAAGTTAAGGAAGGTTTGCAAGTATGTGATTATATACACCAGGTCTATTACAGAGTTACAAATCAGATTTGGATGATGAAATTGATGATGTCTTTTGGTTGAGGTAGATGTTGGGTACATGGTTGAGACAAGTAGTTGATGAGTTGGCACATACATGAGGTGTATATTTGATGATGTTGGTACATCTTGATGAGTCATAGTTGGTGAGTAGTTAATACATGATTGGTACATACTTGGTACATGGTTGGATGAACTTGTTTATGGTACAGGTTGGTGCATGGTTGATGCACTTGTTTATGGTACAGGTTGATTACAGGTTGAGGTACAGGTTGATGCATGGTTGATGCATGGTTCATGTTTATTGGTACAGGTTGTTTGGTACAGGTTTATTGGTACAGGTTTACAGCAATATATCTCAAAGTGATCATGTGACAGTGGTTCCATCATTCTACTTATATGCCAGGGTGGTTGTTCAGGGCAAGGACAGGTGGTTGTAGCCACCTTCCGGTTGTAGCCGGAGAACATAGGGGGTTGTAGCCTCCTTCTGTTTCTAGCTAGAGAATTGGGGAGTTGGAGCTTCCCTTAGGTTGTAGCCTGAGAAACTAGGGGGTTGGAGCCTCCTTCCAGTTGCAGCTGGAAAACAAAGGAAGTTGGTGCTTCCAATGAATGTAATTCTTCAAGACATATAAGAAAAAGAATTATGTGTTTTTCTCTCGCTTTGGGTTTCCACGTAAAACACTAGTGTACTGTGTATGTGTATGATTGTTCATTTGTTCATTGTTTATTTATTCTGCAGTTATTGGATGATAATGCTACATTGATATAACACTTGGATTATATGGTTAAAAAGGATTAGATTTATCTATTACTGATTCACCCCCCCTCTCAATAATCTAACAAAAGTTTCATATATCACAATCATAAACATAATTGAAATTGAAATATTTAGTAGAAAACAACAAAAATCAAAAAATTACATGTACTTATAAAATTTATACAAAATAGAAAATACATATAATTTGATAATTATCACATGCCAAATAGTCTTATTTCCTTTGTGTTGTGCCAAATCTCATCAACTCATTGTCACTCCACATGTGATATGTCAGGACCTATTAATGATACACACATTAATGCAAGTGTGTTAATTGACACTCTCGTTCTCCTTATATCTTTTATCAAATTTTGTTTAGAAAACCCTTGTTCACATGCAACAATGCTTGTTGCTATGACAAGCATTGCTTGCCATAATTTTAATATATTTGGATACCTAAAATTCTAATCTTTTGTTTGAGAAAATACTTTCCATGCATCTTTCATCGGGAATATTTCTCCATTTCAATGAAGCACATAAACAAATTCATATAGTTATATTTTACAAGGTGCAATGTCAAGCAATGGTACATTTTCACCTTCATTACATGTTTTATTCCACAAATGAAAAGAATTATTTCAAGCCAATGCTTTGCATTATTTTCTCTCACATAAATATTTGGCAGATAATGGAAAGGACTAAACAACCTTGTTGCATTAAAGAGATGAAGATCTATAAATATAGATCGAAGCTTTAAACCAATGTTGGGACATAATTTCTTGTAAGTTGCATTCAAATCTCGAGGGAGCCATCAATGCAAGTTGCCATTGGTTGTGACATTTTCTCATTATGTATTGGAATATACAACAAATCATGTCTATGGATAGTCTCCTCTTTCTCAACATTTTCAAGGAAACCATCTTTAGAGTCTTTCAAGACTTTAGTAAGATGTACTACACCTTCTGCAAAATAATATGTCCTACAAAAATATCTTTTAAGAGTATTTAATGTATGGTCAATAGCTATTCCAAGCAATGTGACATGCACATTATCTTCTTGGAATTTTTTGTTTAAATTATTCAACCCCATAAAAAATTAGCAAGCATGTTCAGACAAAATTGAATTGAGAAAATCATTTCCTTATGATACCATGAGTTCGTTCTTTCTTTCTTCCACAAGTTCAAAATAGTAGGCATCAATGCAACAAGTCTTTCAACCACTTGACCCCTACATAACCATCTAATCCCATGGATTTGAAGAACTTGTAAGGATTCTAATTCCATTATCTCTAGCAAAGAAATTGTTCATTATTTCTCTTTGTCGAATTCAACCCATGAGTACAACTTATTTACTATCTTCTCGACATACAAAAATTATAGTATCATCTTTGAAGCATACGATGTTGCAAGAGTGTTAGGCAATTAATTTATCTCACTATTGTGCAGCAAGAGTAATCAAAGAGATTGTCATTAAATTGTCAACCTAGGATCTTAACGCTTGTGAGATGGTGTGCATTGTATATGCAAGCTCCACGTTCTTTAATTTCCTAACATGATTTTACATAAAGGAAAATTGTAATCTATGAAAGGAAATGGCATTGCAGAATTGAAACAATGTAAAATAAAATTGAAGAAATAAACAAACATTAAATTTAAGGACTATTAAACAACAATTTGTTCTCATGGAGTGAGCTCTTCCTCCATAACAAGGCACCAAGCTTAAAATATAATAGCATGAACCAAATCAAATCATATGCACAGAAAACTAGCAAGTTGTAATTTAAATTGAAAAATCAGATCTCCATGAATTTACACTATGCCATGAGAGTTTGGATTGTGTGCTTTAAGTGTCCTCTCCTAAGAACACATATCTCACTCTCTTTTATACATGAGCTTTCTTAAAATAGATATATAAATATAAACCCACTTGAGGATAAAATGGTCCCAAGTAATTACAACAATTTTTCTAAATTTAACAACTCATTTCCAAGATTCCTGCTATATCCATAAATGCATTTGTTGATCCATGGAGATGGGAAAAATTGTTTTGGATGTTGTTGCAGTTGTTTTCCAAGTGTCAAGGACAAATTTGGTTATGAGACAACTATAGGAATCTATTATTAACCAATCCACATGAGTTGTAGCTACCCAAATGAATTTGTAACTCAAAGGTATATGGAAAAATAGAATTGCACATGTGGGCATGTAGAAATCTGCCCTCCAATAATTAAAATCATAAATTTTATCTTTTATTGTCTTCCCTAAATGGTTGTAGCATTGAATTTGTGGCATATTTAATTAAACCATTCCCAAAATGGCTACTTGATTTTCATACGCCCTATTTAGATGTGTGGCTTGCAAGAACATAACTAATCATTGAAACATGGGTTGGAAAGAAAGAAACATCTTCAATCGAACTCTTCAAACCAAGTAATTGTCTTATTCCCATTAATTATTGACTAGAATATTTAGTAGGATGCATTCTATGGTGACATTGCAAGTTATGTATCAATTGCTTGAAATCATGAGAACCCCACAACTATAATTTATGGTTCTGCAACAATATTTACATGGTAGAAATAATGACTTGGATATGTGGCAAAGGATGTGCAACAACCATGATTCACAGATCTGAAACAAAGGAAGATATGGAAAATAGGATATTGAGGATCTGTAACAATAGTTATGTGACAGTTGTAGTTCTTGGATGCATAAAATATGAACATTTGAAGCAATATCCTATAACAACTTGTCCACACATGAAGTATTACTTCCAAAGTAAATTTAAAATACACTACTTCCCCTAATGTTAGTTAGGCATCCAATAAATACTATGAAATGCAATGGAAAAACACCTTGAGCCTAGATTTAGCGTTGGAGCATTTAAAAGGTTTAAGACAGAGTTATAGGTAAACAAAAAGGGCTTTAAAATAGGAGAAAGAAGGTAGAAAAATATGGTAAAAACATGACTCGTCATCTCCCCCCAATTGAATATGTTGTGTGTCCTCATGCAACCCTATACCCGTGTATCTATCTTCCAAATGTAAGTTTTAAATATTATACAGTAATGAAATGTACACACAAATTCTTAAGACAAAAAAGAAAACAATTGAAATCATAGATATACATAGATATTCATCCTAGAAACCCAACCAAGAAAACCAACAACATCTTTTAGAGCCGCGCCTCTAATTATATTCATCTTCTTCATTGTTTACAATACAATATATATAGGATCCTATGGCATTCAAAAAACCCTTAATCCATTAACCCTGGATTAGAATTCAACCGCAATTCCTTAACTCGAATCACGTTACCATGGACCAAAAAATTGTGTGCTATAAAACCGCCAAAGGTGAAAACCATACCAATAAAAGAGACTACGGGTTCTTGTGGGGCATCAATCTCTTTATCATGAGGAGCTTCTTCAATTAATTTCTCTATTGTTGGTTCTTTTGTAAAAACAATAGGGTCTTCTGAGGTTGGTTCTTGTGTAGTATCCTCAAGGATTGTAGGTGTTGGTTCTTGAGTAACAACACCTATTTATTTTCCCTTACTAGTTGTGCCAACGTTTTTTAGCTGCAAAATCCCTTATGGCTATTTCTTTTGTGGTAGTCATGGGGCTTATTGGTGTTGGTTCTTGTGTAGTAGCACCAATATATTCCTCGGAACTTGATATTTTTGTTTCTTTTGTACCAATGGTGGATCTGTGAAGTGTTACAGAAAATAAAAACATATCACTGAACCTGTAGCATATTATTAGATGTTGAACATGAAGGAAGTGTGTTGGACAAGATCGGTAGAAAGCATGCAACAATAAGACTTTTAGTGGATTGGTAGAAACAAGCTCTTGGAAATATGTATTCAACAATTATTGAAATTAGAAAGGTAGCTCATGATTGTAAATGGGATGAGTTACTTTATTGGGTGGATTACAAGTGGGTGGAGAAGGAAGTTACAGAGGCCTTTGTAGAGGAAATAAGTAGGCTGAAGTTATGATTTGGTAGTAGTGGTTACACAATATTCTGAAAAAAAATGTTTTTCTTCAATGTCAACCACATAAGCAAGGGAAAATCATTGACTTCAACATGCAATTTTCTTCTAATTATCTTTGAGTTAGGAAGAAGAAAATGCATTGGCATACCATAGTTCTATAGCAAGTGGAAAAATAGTGACATGTTCTGTAGCAATTCAAAAAATAGTGCTAGGTTTCGTACCATGTATATCAGTAGCATGGTTCAAGGTACAGAACTGCAACAAGGTACAATAGCAAGGCCTTGTTGACAATGGTATCGATGATGAATAAGGATGATGGATCATTGACTCATGTTACTTCCATAACACTATTTATTGACTTCTCGAGCACTTATTTTGACTTCTGCAACATTTAATATTCAATGCCAATTCTTCATTTGTCTTATACTCTATCCATTTGCAACCTTATGAGAAATCTTGGTGTTGTTGGTTAGTAGTTTGAGTGATTTTGTAGCAAGATCCTAAGAAATTGAACTACAAACATGGTCATTTCAAGGACTTAACATCACATGACCATTCACTTTTTGTTTTCTCTTATGTCTTGGTGTCATAAAAATTGGTCTTAAAAAATTACTCCATGGATTGACCTTCTTGATCCTTCTGTGACCTGCAAAAAAACTAGCACTTGTATACAATAAATAAAGTGAGATTATGGAAGAAGAGAGGTGTAAAGAATTTATTCTTCCAATAAATATTAAAAATAATTGAAAATAGTGCATATAAAATAGATCTAAAAAGGATTCATTAAGTAGCTTTCATTTTTAACACGCCGAGGATTTGTGGCCAACCTAGACTACCCAACAATGTTTTGATGATAAAATTTCCATCTGATGTCCAATTGGAGTTCTTTCAAATCCAAATTAAATTATATTCATAGATATATATACAGTATAAATATGTTTTCAAATTTATTTGAAATGTTATATCAAATTTTTTGAGGAACAATATGCATGACAGAGTTGTTTTTTATTTCCAACCTAGACCAATAGTCACAATTTTGAGCATAACGTTTTTCGACTGATGTCAGATGGATATGATTCCAATGGGAGATGAAATTATACTAATTTACACATTTCCAATGGAAACAAGTTTTGACAACATGAAGAATCGATATGTCAAATGTGTTGATTATTAGTCTAGGAGGCAAAGTTTTAGTAGTGCAAAATTTAGGACATGCAAACACTCTTTAGGGCATAACTCTTTCATCCAATGTCACATTGGCATGATTTTAGTGGGAGATGAAGTTGTATTCATGTATATATCTCCAATAGAATATATTCTAAAAACATGACGAATTGATATGTCAAATGTGTTGATGATCAGTCTAGGAGGAAGAGTTTCAGTAGTGCAGAATTTAGGACAAACAATTACTAATTTGGGCATAAGTTTTTCATATAATGTAGAAATGAATTGATTCAAGTTGGATGGGAAACTATTTCTGAGAAGAATTTTACCTATAAACAGGTTTTGAAATTTCCTTCATTTGGTCCCTTAAAACATGATTGTCCCAGCTTTGTTTCTAGAAATTTCTTCAATTCAAAATGTTATAGGTCTAATAAATGGCCTCTTTCTCTTAAAATATGATTTGGGTATTTTATATTTTTGGTGGGTGTGTTTAGCACAATTTAATGATTCTCTCTACCAAAAATATACAATACCCATTTCATGGATCTTGTGATATGATTTTCAGAATATCTATAACACCCTAATGGATCTATAGAAAATTCTACATCATGACTTCATTATGCTAGATCCTATTCATATGCATGTCCACACGAGAAAAAATACAACTAAGTGGAAATACCAATGCACAAGAAAATATAATCATTTGTCATCAAAAGTTTCATGTGGGAAATGATTGATCAGGAAATTATGTAAGCTTATGCTACCAAGTGAGGGAAACTCCCATGCAAAGATACATAGCCAAATGATTCACTAAGTCATCCATGTAAAACCTAATGAGTTTTATGAAATAATTCATTCATATTCATTAATAAATATTCCAAGGAAGATAAATTCAAATTCATGACTTTCATGGGCTTACCTTGATGTGACTTTCATCTCCTTTGTGGCTAATGAAACATGCTTATCCTTCATTTCCCTCTACTTTCGTAGTGTTGGTCATTGGTCTAAAACAACATAATGCTCTCAAGAGTGCCTTAAGTATCAATGCATAGAGTTAGCATGCACTAATATTTCAACCAAACAAGCTTTTAGGACAAGGAGACAAGCTATGTTCTTATATAGGGCATCGAATGAAGGCTTGCAATGGAGGTTGCATAATAGTTTGATTAGGGTTATGGAGGCAATTCATTGAAAATAGAGTGTTTTCATGGCATAATTGTGGCTATGACTTGTAGGCGAAAACACGTGAAAGATTCTTCATCAACTTAATTCCCCTAATGTTAGTTAGGCATCCAATAAAATACTAAGAAATTCAATGGAAAAACACTTTGAGCCTAGATTTAGAGTTGGAGCATTTAAAAGGTTTAAGACAGAGTTATAGGTAAACAAAAAGGGTTTAAAAATAGGAGAAAGAAGGTAGCAAAATATGGTAAAAACATGACTCATCATCTCCCCACAATTGAAGATGTTGTGTGTCCTCATGCAACCCTATACCCGTGTATCTATCTTACAAATGTAAGTTTTAAATATTATACAGTAATGAAATGCACACACAAATTCTTAAGACAAAAAATAAAATAATTGCAATCATATATATACATAGAGATTTATCCTAGAAACCCAACCAAGAAAACCAACAACATGTTTTAGAGCCGTACCTCTAATTCTATTCATCTTCTTCATTGTTTACAATACAATATATATATGATCCTATGGCATCCAAAAAACCCTTAATGCATTAACCCTGGATTAGAATTCAACCGTAGTTCCTTAACTGGAATCAAATTACCATGGACCAAAAAACTATGTGCTATAAAACCGCCAAAGGTGAAAACCATACCAATAAAAGAGACTACAGGTTCTTGTGAGGCATCAGTCTCTTTCTCATGAGGAGCTTCTTCAATTACTTTCTCTATTGTTGGTTCTTTGGTAAAAATGATAGGGTCTTCTGAGGTTGGTTCTTGGGTAGTATCCTCAAGGTTTGTAGGTGTTGGTTCTTGAGTGAAAACACCTATTTATTTTCACTTGCTAGTTGTGCCAACTTTTTTTAGCTACAAAATCCCTTATGGCTAGTTCTTGTGTGGTAGTCACAAGGCTTATTGGTGTTGGTTCTTGTGTAGTAGCACCAATATATTCCTTGGAACTTGATATTTTTGTTTCTTTTGTACCAATGGTGGATCTGTGAAGTGCTACAGAAAATAAAAACATATCGCAGAACCTGTAGCAGATTATTACATGTTGAACATGAAGGAAGTGTGTTGGACAAGATCAGTGGCAAGCAGGAAACAATAAGATTTTTAGTGGATTGGTAGAAACAAGCTCTTGGAAATATGTATTCAACAATTATTGAAATTAGAAAGGTAGCTCATAATTGTAAATGGGATGAGTTACTTTATTGGGTGGATTAGAAGTGGGTGGAGAAGGAAGTTATGGAGGCCTTTGTGGAGGAAAGAAGTGGGCTGAAGTTATGATTTGGTAGTAATGGTTACACGATATTCTGAAAAAATTGTGTTTCTTCAATGTTAACAACATAATCAAGGGAAAATCATTGACTTCAACATGCACTTTTCTTCTAATTATCTTTGAGCTAGGAAGAAGAAAATGCATTGGCATACCATAGTTCTATAGCAAGTGGAAAAACAGTGACATGTTCTTGGAAAAATAGTGCTAGATTCTGCATCATGTATATCAGTAGCATGGTTCAAGGTAAGCAACTACAACAAGGTACTATAGCAAGGCCTTTTTGACAATGGTATTGATGATGAATAAGTATGATGGATCATTTACTCTTGTTGCTTCCCTAACACTTTTTCTTGACTTCTGGAGCACTTATTTTGACTTCTACAACATTTAATATTCAAATCCAATTCTTCATTTGTCTTATACTCTATCCATCTGCAACCTTATGAGAAATCTTGGTGTTTTTGGTTAGTAGTTTGAGTGATTTTACAGCAAGCTCCTAGGAAATTGAACTACAAACATGGTCATTTCAAGGACTTAACATCACATGACCATTCACTTTTTTTTTTCTCTTATGTCTTGGTGACATTTCCTTTTAATAAAAATTGGTCTTAAAAAATTACTCCATGGATTGACCTTCTTGATCCTTCTGTGACCTACAAAAAAACTAGCACTTGTATACAATAAATAAAGTGAGATTATGGAAGAAGAGAGGTGTAAAGACTTTATTCTTCCAATAAATATTAAAAATAATTGAAAATAGTGCATATAAAATAGATCTAAAAAGGATTCATTAAGTAACTTTCATTTTTAACATGTCGAGGATTCGTGGCCAACCTAGACTACCCAACAATGTTTTGATGATAAAATTTTCATTTGATGTCCAATTGGAGTGCTTCCAAATCCAAATTAAATTATATTCATAGATATATATACAGTATAAATATGTTTTCAAATTTATTTGAAATGATATGTCAAATTTTTTGAGGAACAACATGCATGACAGAGTTGTTTTTTATTTCCAGCCTAGACCAATAGTCACAATTTTGAGCATAACGTTTTTCGACTGATGTCAGATGGATATGATTCCAATGGGAGATGAAATTATACTAATTTACAACTTTCCAATGGAAACAAGTTTTGAAAACATGAAGAATTGATATGTCAAATGTGTTGATGATCAGTCTAGGAGGTAGAGTTTTAGAAATGGAAAATTTAGGACATGCAAACACTCTTTAGGGCATAACTCTTTCATCCAATGTCACATTGGCATGATTTTTTGGAAAGATGAAGGTGTATTCATGTATATATCTCCAATAGAATATGTTCTGAAAACATGACGAATTGATATGTCAAATGTGTTGATGATTAGTATAGGAGGAAGAGTTTTAGAAGTGTAGAATTTAGGACAAACAATTACTAATTTGGGCATAAGTTTTTCATATAATGTAGAAATTAATTGATTCAAGTTGGATTGGAAACTAGATTCCGAGAAGAATTTTACCTATAAACAGGTTTTGAAATTTCCTTCATTTGGTCCCTCAAAACATGTTTGTCCCAACTTTGTTTCTAGAAATTTCTTCAATTCAAAATGTTATAGGTCTAATAAATGGCCTCTTTCTCTTAAAATATGATTTTGGTATTTTATATTTTTGGTGGGTGTGTCTAGCACAATTTTGTGATTCTCTCTACCAAAAATACCCAATACCCATTTCATGGGTCTTGTGATATGACTTTCAGAATATATATAACACCCTAATGGGTCTATAGAAAATTCTACATCATGACTTCATTATGCTAGATCCCATTCATATTCATGTCCACACGAGAAAAAATACAACTAAGTGGAAATACCAATGCATAAGAAAATATAAGCATTTGTCATCAAAAGTTTCATGTGGGAAATGATTGATCAGGAAATTATGTAAGCTTATGCTACCAAGTGAGGGAAACTCCCATGCAAAGATACATGGCCAAATGATTCACTAAGTCATCCATGTAAAACCTGATGAGTTTTATGACATAATGCATTCATATTCATTAATAAATCTTCCAAGGAAGCTAAATTCAAATTCATGACTTTCATGGGATTACCTTGATGTGACTTTCATGTCCTTTTGTGGCTAATGAAATATGTCTATCCCTCAATTCCCTCTACTTTCGTAGTGTTCGTTATTGGTATAAAACAACATAATGCTCTCAAGAGTGCCTTAAGTATCAATACATAGAGTTATCATGCACTAATATTTCAACCAAACAAGCTTTTAGGACAAGGAGACAAGCTATGTTCTTATATAGGGCATCGAATGAAGTCTTGTAATGGAGGCCACATAATAGTTTGATTAGGGTTATGGAGGTATTTCATTGAAAATAGAGTGTTTTCATGGCATGATTGTGGCTATGACTTGTAGGCGAAAACGTATACACATGAAAGATTCTTCAGCAACTTAATTCCCTCTCATATTTTAGCAACCTAAGGTAACAGTAGGTGTTTCCACAATAGATTTAATGCAAAACCATTATATAGTAACATGTAACCATGTTCTTCTTGATTTTAATGTATTATAGGAGATGAATTGGGGTTCAAAAGTTGATTCATAACAAGGCAAGTACCCTAAATGATCTAAAAATATGACGAAGACTTGATAAACTTGATTAAATTAAATTGCAAGTGAAATGTTATGTGCTTAAGGCAACTGGATCAATTTGCAACACATAATAATGGAATACTTATGTAGAAATGAACATAGACAGCATCATAAATCATTGCACATAAGACATAAACACAGCAACTTGATAAAGGAGTTCACCCCACTTCGGGCTACATCTCCTGGTCCAGCCTCCAAATGGATCTTTTATATTAAATTGCTCAAAGTGCTTAAAAACAAGTATTACAGTGCTCAAATCAACAAAATGACTGCTCCAATGGCTCCGCAGCGTGCCAAAACCCCTGTCTAGGCTCTGACGGCACCTGAAACGGTCGAAAAATGAAGAAGATAGCCTCCTCTGAAGTCTCCCTCCTTCTTTGCTGTCTCTGGTTCTACAATCTGCACTTTTCCACCCATGAACCTGGAACACGCTCCAAACGTGCGTTATAACCTAGCACCGGGCGCAACCGCGCCAACAGTGCAAACCGTAGGACAGTTAGGGCGCCTCCAGCCCCCAACCGCCTCGGCACGGGGTCATATGGCCACATGACCATAGACTGGGCGCAAAGGTCGTTTGACCGTTGTGTAACGAGCTTAACCGTGCAAGTTACAACCGCAAAATACAATGGTTAACCATAACATAAAACCCCGCGCGTTGGTTTAATACACGGTCCATACATTAGTGTTATGTGTTAACAACATTGCAATATATACTGCAATGTATACGCGCCACAATATACAACGGTTATATATATAAAACAATGGGTCGGGGCTAGGCCCCGACCCGCCCCTTTTCCACATAATACAACCCATACATTTAAATATTTATGCGTTGATATATGAATCAAGTGGTAAAGGTCGGCCCCATTGGCTAGCGGAGTGTTGTTAAGTCATTGCATAGAGGGGAGGTCCCGGGGTCGAACCCCGCAGACTCCCAAAACTTTTACAAATACACCCAACTCATAAACCAATAGGATAGTGACACGTGGCACGAAATGATTGGGCCACGTGTCCAAATTCTATTCGTTGCCAATGACACGTGTCCACACTGTATTCGTCCACAATTGTCCAACCAGCAGTCGCCACGTCACCCCTCTGCCAAGTCAGCGAAAGGTACGGCCCTCCACGTGTCCGTACGGACTGTACGGACAGGTACAGTCAGCACCCAACTTTGACCTTTTTTGACCCGGTGATAAAATCGCGATATCGCCTCCATACGGACTCCATTCGCGAAAATAAATATACCGCCGGAATCAGGAAAACGAGACGGACGCAATGGAACTGTTTTCGTCTTAATCCGAGCACTTTGAAAATTGAGCAAATTTTCATCCCCTAATCACTAAAAAAAAATTCTCATGTTTGTCATTCACTCTTAAAAACAAGGAAATGGTTGCCAACAATGAATGTAAGGTGGAATGGAGCAAGGTTGAGTGACCCATTGTTCCTAGAATAAAAATTAGATTGTGCACACAAAATGCGAAGGAAATAGATCGGGGTGGAAGAATGATAGTTCACACACAAAAGCCATATTTTCATTCAAGACTATAAGTATCCATATTGATCATGTAAAACTAAAGAAATGAAAGAGAGGTTCTTCCATGATTTTTTCCATTGTTTATCGTGTCCTTCAGTGAATGTTTTCTACATCCTTCTGGCTCATTCTTTAGTGGAATCCTCATTCAAAAATGTTTTTTTCCTCTCACCAATTTTCCTGCAGAGAGTTTAGTACTTCTGGTGGCTCTTACGACACCATGGAAATATTCTATATTTCTAAATTAATTCATGCATATATGTGAGTGCATAACACTACGTATGAGACCCCACATAGAGGGTATTCGACATGTCCTACTTTCTCATCCCTGTACGATGTGTTATATAAAAACTATTGAAAAAAATACTATTGTGCCTTTGACATCTCCCCAACAATGACACCAAAATCACTGGATATTTAATTACCTCATTGTTGTGCAGCAAGAGAAATCAAAGAGATTCTCATTAAATTGTCAACCTTATAAGTTCATAACTAGTAGAATGTGTTACTTATTTCCCAGTGGTCTCATGTAGATGGATATGGCATCTTGTAAAGTTATTCTTCAATAATTATCCATCTTGTAAACAAGATTTATCCCACATGGATCATGGGAATTGTTCTCCTTTCACTCTCTCATATATAATAGAGGTGAAGGAGGCCCTTTAGAGTGTGAGAGACTTGTGAGTGATTTATGGTATTAATATTTAGCCTAAACCCTATGTGTCCTAAGGCTAGATCAAGAGTTTTCCTGAAGAAAAAAAGACCATGTTACTGGACAAATTGGTAAGTACTGACACAAACTAATCTCCCTAACTTCAACAAGAAATTAGAATAAAACATGACATAATACAAACTTTTCCTTATGTTTCCATTATAATGTATACTATCTTAATGAGGGATAAACGACATACCGTCTAAACGTTGTTTGATCCTTGCTAGTTTTTTCCTTTCTCCATCTCAAGGTTTATGGGATGTTGAACCTGTTGAGAAACACAAACCAACAAAGAGAGAGAAATGATATATATATTATAATGAAACCTATGCATAAGACCAAGGAGTTATGCAATAAAAATGGAGACACTTTTATAGGAAATAAATGTATTACTGTATTATATTGATTAAAGTGGAGAATACAACCTATGCCTTGATGTTGCAAGGTCCCTTCTGATGGCCCTTTGCCTAAACACACACACACACACACATTTTCTCCAATGATTTTGATGAAGAGTACACACAACCTGACTTGGAAAGCTAAAGAAAATCTATCACAAGCACAATCTTCAGCAAAATTCTTCGTACATCAGCCAGCCTAACTCTTCTCTTGATAGATCCCTCCTTATATAGAGTGAAGGGGACGGGATGAAGGGATTAGGATGATCCCACTAAATCAAAAAAGCGGGTGATATTAAAACCGATCGGAGGCCATCTCATCCTTTCAAAGATTCCATTCTAGAACCTTTGAGAAATTTCTCTTTTTCCTTTGTTTAAACATCGTCACACCCTTAACACTGAGCAATCTGTGATGATGTCGCAGGCCACTATGGTGCAGCCTGTGTCGATTCTAAATCTTCGCACCCTTAACACTGAGCAAGGTGTGACGATCCTTCTTTACAAGGTTTTGCAATAAGGAAAAGTTGATTCCATCTCTCATGGAAATTTTTATTTATTCAATATCCTTTAGGGAATAGGGAAAATGATATTTCTTCTAATAGGTGATACAAATATCATCATTGGTCACGAGAGTGATGAAAATAATGTGTAACAGAATGCCCCCAAAAGTATGTAGTTGGAAAAGAATGACAGCTGAAATACTTTGTAGAGTGTGTGTGTCGATAACAAGGAGCACATCAGTCAGAAACCTGTCAACAAACAAGCATCAACATAATATCATACCATTACTAAGGTAGGAATTCCCATACTCAGAATACAAGTGACCCTAAGCATAAGTGTCAAGTGAATCATGGCCACCAATCATACACTGTGGATCCACGTCATTATGATTCAACATAGCCATGAGAAATACACAATGGATCTATGTGTCAGTACAGACTCATGAATACTCCATCGCAACCTAGATCTATGTGAAAGTATCCAGGGTCTTCATTTCCATCATCCCAAAGTATGAATCTATCCATGCAATTACAGATGTTGAAGTCAAACATGGTAGAAACCACTTGATTACCGGTCATTAATGAATATTGTTAACAAGTGCGAGGGAAATCATCATTAATGTCAATGACCCACAAGGTACTCTAGTACAATCCAACAAATGTGAATTAATGAGTTGAAGTCAAACACTTGATGGAATATTTCGATCAGGGGCCAATGATGTAAACCCACTGTCGAAAATGAGGACACCTACCATTGAGGCATGCAGGCTCCAAGGTACTAAATAGTTTCTAATCCAAATTCCTAGATAATGAGTTGAAGTCGACAGGAAAAGACTCGTCATAGGAGGGCCTTAATGTATCCCCCATCAATGACACGAAACATGTAACAGATTTGAAGTAGATCATATCATAAAGTGATTCAGGACTGACTCAGGGAAGGCTAACATGGTAAGAGTTTGAAGAACGCACATGGTCGACTCGGTAGAAGGCTCGTTTCGATTGAACTTATCTTGAACATATAAATGACACGACAATTGTCTTGGAAGCATTGACTCAAAGAAGACCAATATATAGACTTGTGGATAATCAAATGAGATACAAATGGATTTCCCAACCCAGACACAACAATGAAAAGGGGTGTCATGTTCAAGAGTGACATACTTCCACTAACACAGATACAGATATATATTTCTTTCCCAATTTTCCCCCACCATTTCTAATGAGTACCTATTTATTTTTACACAAGATTGAGGAGGATAACATATGCTTGAACTATAATCTCATCCTTTGGATGAGTCCCTCGAAGTATTTTTAATGAACCCTAGGAAGGAGTGGTTCGGTCCCATATGGGCCTTTCGATGTTTGTTTTACGAGTCCAAGGAAAGAAAACTCAGTGGTTTTTCATATTTAGAGAGTCTGAAAAACACTTAAAGAAAACTCCAAAATGTCCTTTTTCATAAAGTAGTCTGATGAGACTGAAAAAGAGATAATATACCGCTCAACAGTCATTTTCTTCAAATACTTTAACAAGCGTGTAAAGAACAAGATCGCTCGACAATATTTTCATGTTTAGGGAGTTTGAAAAGAGATTAAAGAGGACTACAGGGGGTTCCTTTTTTGTATAACCTTCATGAGTCTGAAAAAGTGATAAAAGTTTACTCGGTTACATTCTCATAGATTTACGAGCATGAGAAAGAACAAAGACTATGCTCGACGTTTTTTGCTTAAAAAACTTAAAAGCATATTTACATCAAACGACTTGCGAAAAACACGTAAAAAACGATAAAAAGTTTGATCCATGCCAAAATGTCCAGTTGCCTGACCTGTATCCTATAACATTTACACATTGAAATGTTCATTAGGGTTAACATAGGTGAAAAATAACTTGATATAGGTCAAAAAGTAGTAAAATAGGTTTAAATAGGTCAAAAACTAAATCGTTTTTACCATTCCATTTGTAATTCACCAAAAATAGTGTTAAAACCCCCATTTTTACCTGATTTTCAAGCGACGATTGCGGCGCGATTCATGGACGATTCTTCGATCCGACTCTTTGAGGTTGGTGCTCTCTCTTTCCTATCTCTTTTTATAGCAAACTTGTTCAATTTTAATGGTTATTTGTGGGTTTTATGGACAAATTCTCAAAGGGGAATGCACCCTCAAATTGTACCAAGCTCCCTATATCGGGAACTGCAACAATCTAGGATCAATGCAGGGGTTAAAGGAATGAAGTGAGACAATGTCGCACTGTACTAAAACTTCAGGTTGCGTCGATCACAAATCAAAAAGAAAAATGAACAATGAACTAGTGAAGCTGACAAATTTGGATTTTCAATAAACTAACTCATGTTTAAATGTCCTTTGGTAGATTTTCCATGGTTCACAATGCTAGAATGGTGGGAAAGAGAACACGAAGAGGAAGATTTGATTGCGAGGAATGACCCCAACACAGTTATGGCACTCTGGGAGTGCGGATTTCTTAAATTCTTCAAAGTGCAAGGCATGAGGGCTCAATTAGTTCTATTAGAGAACTTAGTCTGAATGTGGAATGTCCATGTTGGAGTGCATACGCTCACTTTGGAGATTGACGACATCTATTTCTTGACTGGTTTGTCTCATCGTGGGTCTCGAGTATCATTATCGGGACACAGGGGAGGAGGTGAACCAATGGACCATTATGTTGTGCAATACTGCTCGGCTGGTATGGAGAAATATAGTGGGAAGATTCCCATAAAGAACGTCCTTGACTTATCTTTGAGGACAATACTCTTCACCATTACCCATGTGACAAGGAGTGCAGCTCCACACTTGGCCTTGCAGAATCAATTTCAGTATGCCATTGAGTGTGTTATCACTCCAAGAGTCACTCCTAGACTGAAAATGAGAGTAATCTTGGTAACATAGAAATGTAAGTTGATTAAAATGGTTTGAATAGGTGGATCAACAAGATGAGAAAGAAAGGGAGAGAGCAGCAAAAAGTCTGCAGAGGCATTCCATTGGGCATGGAGTCATAACATCCTATGGATCAAAGGCAATAAAACTGTATATCAGACAAAGAGATATATAATGATGAGTAGAATCATGGTGAATATGACAAAAAGAAAAACACCCATTTAACATAGATCCTTTCTGCAACAGATAAATATTTTCTTAAACAATGAACAATGATTTAATGGGCAAGCTACAACAGATCCTCTGTTGTTCATGAATCCATCAATCAATGGAAGCTATGATCCTCAAAACCTGCAATATGCTCAAGCAAGAAAATAACAAAGAAGTGTGAAAACAAAGAAGACAATCTGATAACATCTCTCATGAATCTTTAATGGCATAAAATTCATAACAAACAGGCCCTCAGGCTTACAAATGAGCAACTAAAACTGCTCCTACTCTCTCAAGCCTCTCTTGGCTCATGAATCCCCTTTCTCCAAGAGATCTCTCCTTCCTTAAATATAAAATAACATCCAAATAACCTTAGGAGGTCTAATCCCATCTCCTCCATTGGACTCTAAGCCTTGGAGATAGGTGGCAACAATCAAAGAGACAAAATTCCAACAAACTGCTAATTTTCAGGAATTTGTTGGAAGTCATTAATAAATTGTTTCCACCTCATGCATGAGGCCTTTGATGGAGCTAAATATTAGGTGTAGGTGTCCCTTGACATATAACTGATACTTTAGAAGCCATTGGAATCCTCCTTGACAAGTGGCAACGTCCCAACAAGGCGAATATCAAAACCGTGACCGCTACAGGAAATTAGGCAGCGTCGTTGTAAAACAATTGGTAGTGCCACTTCTATGTTTAATATCTCTCAAACCATAACACATTTTAAAAAATTGAGAGATTTTTTTGTTATTTGGAATGTTATGAACAAAAACCTCCTCCAGTTTTCAAAAATATCTTCTGAATTATTCACAATCCAAGTTTTAAGTTAGTCACCCAAAACTGGCAAAAGCGTCCAAAAATAATTCTGCACAATTCGGTCTCTGCCAGAATTTAGGTAGAAAATTTTAGTAGTGCCCGCCTGTGTGCGATTAGGTAGAGAAAATCCGTGCGTGATTTTGATGCTTGGAACCTTGTGAGGGTGTTGTCAATGCTTGTGTCTTTGGCTAGTGTTGTCTTGAGATGTCGATTAATGACTGAACTTGGAGATTGGGCATAACCCAATATAATTTCAATTTTCCCCAAAATAAATAAAATATCCCATAACAATTATATTCATTTGCCAAAATGAATAATGAAGGACTTATGAAAAGATGATGCATAAACCAATATTGTGATAACATAGGCTCCATGGGGGATAGAGTTCTCCATGTGAGGCTCTAAGAACTCTTGTAGTTTCAGTGCCTTATCCTAGGGTTTCTCCCAACCTTTAACCTCTGCAATCTACTTTGATATGTGACCTTCAACTAAAACTAAATTCAAATGAAAACTGAAACTGACAAAAATGATGAAAACGATGCTTGTCCAACAAGCTTATTGCATGGACCTACTCTAATTATTGGGGAAATGAAGCATTCAAGTTACATGAAATAACCAATGAAGCCATTTCATCATTTTTTCAACTGTTTGAAGCTTTGAAATGTGCTTCCTTAAGCACCAAAGATAATTCTTACTTGAAGGCACGTCAAATAAACATTTGGAAATACACTTTCCATTGAAGAAATCAAGGAGCCTAGGACCACTTTTTGCTTGCAGACAGGCTGCAAATGGATCCTGAAAAACATCATCAATACTTGCCCCTGTGACATTGCTTTGTGTAAAAAGGAAAAGTATTGCATTAGGTCCTTCCTCCACTATGCTTGGTTGTTGCATGGTTTGCTGATTTTCTGATTCATCCTCAATGCATATGGCCTTGGTCCACTCCTGGTCATGAGGTGTATTAGGAAAAAGTCTTAGTGATGCTTGTCTTTCTTTAATTTCAACCTCTCTCATCTACTCACATGGCATTTGATCTTGGCTTCTTGATGAAACTGAGCTTGTGTCTTCAAGAGGAATAGGGGGTTGATAGGGTAGTTCATCACAATTAGAAGTTCTTGGGAAACTACATTCTTTTGTCTTATCTTCTGATTGTGAGGGATATTCATCATAGCTTGGCTTGAGGTCCCAATTTCTCAAATTTTCACCTTCTAAACTTAGATTATCATCTTCTTCTTCTTTTTCAGCAACAAAAATATGACATGAGGGTTGAAACAAGCTATTGTTGCTTTGATGGGAAGGGTACTTCTCTGATATAAGGTCTTCAACAGACTGTTCATGGAAATCATCTTCATAATCATCATACAAAGGTGAATCAATGACCATTTGATTATTAATGGCTGAGGGAATTAGTACAATAGCTGGGACAGCTGGTTGTTCAAGGAAAACATCCTCATAGTCATCAAAACTTGGCAAATCATGGAACACTGGTTCATTAACAATAGGAGGGACTGGTAAGCTATGAATTCAGTCATGACAAGTTGCAACACTATTCTCATGATGAAATAAATATGAATCTAAGATGACCTCTTGACTTAAAGAATCGAGAAAAGGAGGAGATAAGGAAATGATGGATTGTCCATATTGATCTTTCTCTTGGGGACCTAGATTTTGAAATGAATGATGCATTTGTTCTTCAAATTTAGGAAAAACATTATGAAACTCACCATCTCAGTCCTTCTCTTTGCAATCATCCCCTTCATCCTCACTACTAGAGGAATCACTTGCTGAATCCTGAATATATGAGGCATACCCCTCACAAAAATTCTCAAAAATTATTTCAGCTAGATAAATTTTCTTGCAATGAGAATAAAAAACATCATGAAATTCCTTCAAAGAGGAAATACTAGAAGCAGGGAGTGTTCTATACCATTGCCTCGCATATCCTTCCAATGAATACATGAACATTTTCATTAATATATCTTCATGATGGATGTCAAGTTGTTGCATCAAAGAATGAAATTCATGAACATGCTCAAAAGGGTTGTCATCATCACCTTCATAAAATCTGGGTAGTAGATCTTGTCATTCATCAATTTGAGGCACAAGATGTGGATAACCATCTATGGCTGAGAAATTGACTGGGGAAAACCTCCTGGCCAGGATAGCCTTCATAGCCATTTGATTTGTCTCATCCCTAGTAGAGTCACCAATAGATTCTGAACAATGGAGTCGCCATGGTGAATGTGCAGTCTTGAAGGTGTCCAACCTCAATCACCATCTAAAGTTGGAGTTGTACAGTGTCGTTCTTCCCAGGGATCTTTTCAATATGCTCAAATCCATCCCCGACAACGATGCCAATTATGTTATCACTCCAAGAGTCACTCCCAGAATGAAAATGAGAGTAAGATTGGTAACATAGAAATTCAAGTGGATTAAAATGGTTTGAATAGGTGGATTAGCAAGATGAGAAAGAAAGGGAGAGGGCAGCAAAAAGTCTGCAGAGGCATTCCATTAGCCATGGAGTCATAACATCCTACAGATCAAAGGAAATAAAACTGTATATCAGACAAAGAGATATATAATGATGAGTAGAATCATGGTGAATATGACAAAAGGAAGAACACCCATTTAACAAAGATCCTTTCTGCAATAGATAAATATTTTCTTAAACAATGAACAATGATTTAATGGGCAAGCTACAACAGATCATTTGTTGTTCATGAATCCATCAATCAATGGCAGCTATGATCCTCAAAACTTGCAATATGTTCAAGAAAGAAGATAATAAAGAAGTGTGAAAAAAATAAGACAATCTGATAACAGCTCTCATGAATCTTTAATGGCAGAAAATTTCATAACAAACAGTCCCTCAGGTTTACAAATGAGCAACTAAAACTGCTCCTACTCTCTCAAGCCTCTCTTGGCTCATGAATCCCCTTTCTCCAAGAGATATCTCCTTAATTAAATAGAAAATAGCATCCAAATAACCTTAGGAGGTCGAATCCCATCTCCTCCATTGGATTCTAAGCCTTGGAGATAGGTGGCAACAATCAAAGAGACAAAAATCCAACAAACTGCTAATTTTCAGGAATTTGTTGGAAGTCATTAATAAATTATTTCCACCTCATGAATGAGGCCTTTGATGGAGATAAATATTAGGTGCAGGTGTCCCTTGACATCTAAATAATACTTGAGAATCCATTCAAATCCTCCTTGACAGGTGGCAACCTCCCAACAAGGCGAATATCAAAACCGTGACCGCTACAGGAAATTAGGTAGCGCTGCTGTAAAACAATTGGTAGCGCCACTTCTATGTTTAATATATCTCAAACCATAACACATTTTAAAAAAATGAGAGAGGCTTTTGTTATTTGGAATGTTATGAACAAAAACCTCCTCCAGTTTTCAAAAATAACTTCTGAATTATTCACAATCCAAGTTTTAAGTTAGTCACTCAAAACTAGCAGAAGCATCCAAAAATAATTCTGCACAATTCGGTTTCTGCTAGAATTTAGGTAGAAAATTTCGGTAGCGCCTGCTTGTGTGCGATTGGGTAGCATAAATCCATGGGTTCTTTTGATGCTTGGAACCTTGTGAGGGTGTTGTCAATGCTTGTGTCTTTGGCTAGTGTTGTCTTGAGATGTTGATTAATGATTGAACTTGGAGATTGGGCATAACCCAATATAATTTCAATTTTCCCCAAAATAAATAAACTATCCCATAACAATTATATTCATTTTCCAAAATGAATAATGAAAGACTTATGAAAAGCTGATGCATAAACCAATATTGTGCTAACAGAGTGCATGGAACCTCGATTATTCAACTGGTGTGAGGGCCTCCTCAAGAATATGAAAAACCAGTTGACAAAGTGCAGTACTGGTCAGTTAAAACAATTTGGGTACGGATCAATTTTGGTGTCCTTTTTCCTTGAAAGGGTCCCACTTTTGCATCCTCAAAATGTGGATTGGGGTGTGTCTGCTCCACAGGATCCTCGCATGAGGAGGTGGGTCGACTTGATGTCACACCATGATGGTTTCCCAACTGTTACATATGGGCCTACCTTCTTCCAATGGCTGAGAGATTGGCTCATTATGATCAAGGATTACGCTTATGATGGGTTTGATTTTCGTGGTGATCCAGATTTAGCACTACCTGAGGGTGCGCATTGGGGAGACATAGGTAAAAAAGACTTTTTCATTATATATTGTTTTTATAATTTTTATTATGAAATTTTTATATTATGTATCTGAGACTAATCAAAAGCTCTCAAATGCAGTTGTGGCACCTTTCAGACCTTCAGGTTCATCTCCAATCCAAAGACGTGGGGAGACAGGTGCAGTGGTAGGTTGAGACCAAGAAGCAGCTTAATATCTCGAGGAGATCGAGCATAACCTTGAGGGATTGACTATAGACATCCCTGACATTACCTTAGATGAGTTGCCTCAACGTTACCAATGCCAAACTGTTGGTGTTTCAACATCTAGTTGTCGACTGCTCCGTCATGTAGCACGGGAAGTAGTTTGCTATCATGAGCAACATCCATGATGCATATATGTATATGAAGCAATGTGATTTGATATTTTGGTCTCAAGACACACTTTTGTAACTTTTTGCGTTATAATACAAAAACTTAGATCGTCTTACTTGTATTTATGTGTTTGTATTTGGATTTATAAAATGTGCAAATGTCTATCTAAAACATAATTGGCTAAAGAATCTGTTAATGTATTTAGATATCTAGGAATGTGTTGATATTCAATGTAATCAAAACTCCTTTCCAAGAGGCAAATTCTCAAACATACCCGTAATAGTGTAGGACTTCTGATGGAATGGATGTTGCTTAATTGCAATACCACAAGTTGAGAATCAAGTCATACAATCAAATGATGGATGCCAAGTGAAATGGCGTCAGTCAGTAACTCAATGACCGCACTATATTCCATAATGTTATTAGTTGCATGACCCAGGCAAATACCACGTAGACTTATCAACTCGTTCGTAGGTGCATAGATTGCCCATGCAGTAGACGCGAGATTTTGAGTACTGCAACTGGTACCATCAACAAAGCCAATATAAGGTAGCGATAACACCGACATCTGGAAACCAAGAACAAGGCAAGGTAAGCAGTTTCAGGGAAAAAAAAGAAACGACAAAAAGCTCACTAGAATATGATACATTAAAGTACAAAGCACTCATGAAAAACATTTTAAGCATAGTACTTCTTTAGGTAAATCCCATTTCTGGGTTCACCCAAAGGAATTCCATCGTAATCAACCATATCGTAAGCCCCTTTTCTCTAATAATCATTTAACGATATAAGGACCATGCCACATGGGCTCAAATTTACCTGCCCCCAACAAGTCACAATCTTGGTCATAAAGGAGAACCAAATCGCCTTCAGAAAAAACATGAGGTTTAACATGTTTGTCGTATTGAGCCTTAACTTGTTTCTTTTGAGTTTCTATTAATAACGCAGCATCATGACGAGTCTCATATAATTGAATTAAATACAACAGAATTTCTTCCTCAGTGGTGGTGTTGGGGATAATTTCGACGGCTAGCTTCAGAGACAGAATTTCACATTCAATCAACAAAACAGCTTCGATACCATACACTAATTGGAAAGGCGTGAAACCCATTCATAGTATCTTTTGGGCAGTGGAACACCCAGACATATGACCTCCACATGATCCATAATTATATTCATTTAGTTCTTTCTCAGCTTCATCATATGTCAGACATCGTCGAAACACTGAGTCAATACCACGAAGGTAAAGGGTATCACCAAGAATAATATATTGGCGGGCTTGAAACTGAATACGACGATGATCTACATGAGATACATCAGGCTAGAAAGTTTGGGTTTGGATACAAATGATGATGTCTCCATACCATATATCGTCTGAACTGATCAGAAAGAAAGATTCATCAGGAAACGAATCTTCTGCCACATTTTATGTATCAGCGGAGGGAAGGTCACATATCAACTCAGAAAAGACCAAAGATTTCTTTGAATTGGATTTATCAAACTCCAAATCAAACTCCTGGAGAATCAGAAATAATTGTGGTCTTGCGCAATAAAATATAGTGATGAAAACGTTGAACAACTTGAACAACTGCCAAGGCCAATTTCTCCACATACATGTATTTGATTTCGGTGGTCGTAAGACTTCAACTTAAATAGTAAATGACATGTTCATCTTGTGAATCATCCTCTTGGACTAGGACCATGGCGATAGTGTGATCTGAAGCAGCCAAATATAGGAAGTTATCTCGACTGTAATCTGGAGGATATAATAGTGGTGTGCGGGTTAATGCAAGTTTCAAAGCATCAAAAACTTTGTTAGTGGTGTCATCCCACACAAAACCATGACCCTTCTTAAGAAGTCGATTGAAACCCTTCATCATCTCAGCATAATTAGGAATGAATCGTCATAGAAAGTTCGCTTTCCCTTGCAAACTTTGGAGTTGGCATAAAGTACAAGGAGGAGGCAAATTGATGATGGATTCAACCTTCATCGGATCAAATCGAATCCCATGTGTGGAAACAATAAAGCCTAGAATTCACCCAGACTCCACACAAAAAACAAATTTATGTCGATTTAATCATATACAGTAATACTAACATCGGAGAAAAATAGCTCATAAGTGTGTCAGGTGATCTTGACGATAGATGGAATGCATCGATAAATCATCAAGATATGGTTGCACAATATTCTTGATATCGTGAAAGGCATAAGACATAGCTCTTTGAAAATTTACACTAGCATTCTTGAGACCGAAAGGGAGTTTATGGTACGCAAAGGTACCCCAAGGACAAATAAAGGCAGTTTTGTGTTGATCCTAGGGTAAAATATTTATTTTATTATAGCTGGAAAATCCATCCATACGAGAGAAGATTTCTCTTTTGGCACAGTCATTGATGATCTGTTCGACGAAAGGGGTTGGATAATTATCTTTAGGGCAAGCCTTATTAATATCCCTATAATCAACACACACACAGATCAGTCCTTGTTTCTTTATGATCGGAACAAGATTGGAAACCCAATTAGTCAATGCTATAGGGTAGATAAAACCATATTTAAGAAGTTTTTCAACTTCAAGATTGATCACGGTGGCTTTTCGTGGATGAACTGGGTGAAGTCGTTGTCGAACGGGCTTAGTGTCGGGGTATGTCTTGATTTCATGTACATCGATATCTGGGTCAATTCCAAGAATTTCTTCGTAACTCCTAGCAAATACATCATGGAACTCTTGGAAAAGGGCCTTGTAAGTTTGAATCTCATCAAGAGAACATAAGGAACTTATGTGAACATTTTCCACAATTCCAATCTTAATCAAAATATCCAGAGGGATAGTTGGTGAAATATTTACCAAGTTTCCTTCATACAAAACATCATGTGTTTGTTCGAAAATTGGAGGGAGATTAATAACTGCTAACGGATTCGAAATCCATCAATAACTCTCGATAGTGTCAGGTTTGAGGAAGAGGATAGAATAATGATGTCCATCATCCCATGGTGTGTCTTCCACAGACATAATTGCCATAATTGTTTCATCAGTTTGAAAAATCATGTGAAATGGATCAAGAGATGTATCAAAGGGAGAGTGAGAAGAAGGAGATGTTGATTGAATAGTGTGAAAAGCCAATTCGACCAGACTTAGTGGAATTTGGTCTCCATTACAATGAAATTCTTCCAAGCTAGGTACAATGCAAGAGTCATATGACTCATGGATTTCGCCAACACTGGTCGAAATCATGTTAATAGAAGAAACAAGAGGAGGAACATCGGGTGGTGGAATGGGGAAAGTTCCCATTAACGATGAATCTTTCAAAACACCCACACTGACATTCTCGTAACTGAGAGGTGTTTTTGTTATGAAAGGAACATCACTAGTGCATGAATCAGAACTAAAAAAGGCGAGTTGATCTACTGTAACAACTTTACCTTGGTGAGGGAAACGTATCACACGGAAATTATTAGAGACAATTGCTCACATAGCATCAATCCAACTACGGCCAAGTAAGAGGTTGTAATCGAGAGGTGCATCAAACACTTCAACCTCAAAAGTAACTGATTTTCCTTATAACACAAAAGATAATGCAAGAAGCACACCATAAGGTTTATACCAAGTACCATTAAAAGCTTCCATGGATGTTTCCCCACATTGAGGTTTTACCACGTAAACTTTTGTCTCTCTTGTCTCTCTTTTCTTGCATTCTAATTTATTGATTTATCTAATGCTTGGTATAGGATATTAGACTGGTTAGATTTGTTGGTATGTTTTCCTACATATATGTATTATCTAACGTGGTATCAGAGCTCTAACATTGTATCAAAGCTAGTTACCAAGCTCTATCTTCTTGCACAAATTCTATCTTGAATTTTTCTGCATCAAACTACATAAAAAATTTCTACATCAAACTTTAGTAGATCTGTTCATTTGGGCCCCTTTCTCTAGTGGGTCTGCCTTTTTATTTGGACAACCACTTAGGTTTTACCCATGTTTGAGTTTATCTCACCATTTATGAACATTTTTCCGTAAAACTGACCTCACCATTGTCTCTGGAACAGAGGAATTAGTCAAGATTGATTGTTCACTCAAATTTAGCTTATGTTTTCCCAGATCTAAATTAATTTTCGTAGCCTATGCCATGGAAAAAAATATAAACTAAAGTTTTTTGGGCAGTTTTAGGTCTGGTAATTACCAAGACTATTTTTTTATCGATCCTAATTTTTTTTCTGAAGCTGATAACTTTTGAACTGGGAGGTCTTTTTTAGCAACATTTTTTCTGGGGGTTCATTTTTTTGTTGCCCAGATAACCATCAATCTCCCACTCCTCTTCACAACCATACAAATGCCATTTTTTCCCCAAATTCATGCTTGTATAACCAAGTTTTCTCAGATCTGCAGCATTTTGTCAATTTGAGGGGTTGATTTCTCCTTGGTTGTAATAATTTTCTAATTGGAAGGTCGATTTCTCTGTGTTGAAGGCCAATTTACTGATTGGAAGGCCGATTTTTTTGGGTTGAAGGCCAATTTGTTGATTGGAGGGTTGATTTTTCTATGTTGAAGGTCGATTTTCCTATTGGAGGTTCGATTTTCTTGTTGGAGGGACAAATTGTCTCTTTGGAGGGATGATCTATCTGTTGAAGGGTTGATTTGTTTCTTTGGTGAACCGATTTGACTGGTGGGAGGTGATTTCACTCACTAAGTTGTGTGGCGGACATCTCTCTCTCTCTCTCTC
>ML778301.1:662212-674385 GCA_009831015.1 Picea engelmannii | reverse complement strand
TAACTTTAACAACAAGAGACTATCATTTTCATCAAACTTTTCTTTAGTCTCACATGCCTAGTTTTGGATTAGTCAACAACCCTAACTTGAAGTAATCATAACTTTGTCCCTATAATGTATAAAGATATGAAACTGATATACAATGTTCTTAAGTGTGTTTTATGCAATTCCTCCAGGTGTCTCCACTTGGAACCTCTCAGAAAAGGATTTATAGAAAAAAATGGCATACCTTGTTGAATTCTGGCTTATTCTAGAGAGCGACCTTGTAGAGCGTGCCCCGCACGGAATATTTGTTGAATTGATATGAAATTGTTAAAAAACATACTATAGACTGTACCCTAACCAACACATTTTGTCTCACTGAATTTGGATATATTATGAATAATTTATGACGTTTTACCTGAAACACCTCTTTTTGACTAGTTTCAGGACTAGCCACAAACCCTATTTTCCACAAAGTGTAACTCCCAAAATACAACGACCCACAAGCTGAATTTTTTACCATAGATAATGGGATATTTTTTTTCAATGGAATAGAAATTTCACGGTCTGAATCATTATAGAAATAAAGATATAGTGAAAATGGTGAGATGACCTGTAAATAACATACCTTAGAAAGCACCATCAAAAGAATTTATCCTTCCTTGCATTTCGACCTTCTTTTCTTCACCTTCCCTCAGAATTTCAGCTTATATATCCTTGGTTACCTCATACACCTATAGATATTCAATATTATCAAGTGTGATTAAAATGAGAGAGCATTGCCTCTTATTTATACTCTCCAAGTAGCTTCCTTAAAAACATCTTCTAGGTCACTTGGCCCACTTTCATTATTTTAGGGTTAACCCACTTCTAATTTCTCCATTAAATTTATGATTGAAATAATTTATTTTGTATTCACTTTGAATTATAATACACTCATCACTTCATTTTATTATTTACCTTTTAAAATCTCTTAAACCACTTTGACTACTTTGACCTTTTGGGGCTTCTAGATGACATATGAGGGTCCTCCAACTTCGTAAGGCCATAACTCTCAAACCGGGAGGATTTATGTGACATTCCACATACCAACAAAAATGGAATGACATGAACTATCCATATAGAATAGTATTACCTTCAAATATAGCAAAAATCATATGGTTATCCATCAAACAAACTTGGGTCCATTACCCAAACATGGGTTCTCTAACTTCACATGGTCATAACTCTCTAACCGTGAGGAGTTATGTGACATTATACATACCACCAGAAATGGCATGACAAGAAATATCCATATAGGATAGTTTTCCTGACAAATTCACTATCCCTCATCTCATTATTCCACAATTAAGCATGGGTTCTCTTACTCCGCAAAGCGTCTTCCCGTGAGGGCTTTCACCATAAGGGGACCACTTTGGAGTTCATCCATATTTACTTGTTATCAACCATGACAAAACAATAATGAGTCATACTTACATCAAACAATCTTGGGTCCATTACCCAAACCTTTGTGTTAAAGGGATTTCTTCAAGGGTTGACATCAATGACAACCAACCTTAATCAACAAGTGCAAAGGTTGAGGTTTCCTGTTATGATGGTATTTTGAGAGTTGATGTTCTCATTGACTGGATTGGAGAACTCGAAAGATACTTCGAGTATGAAAATGTTCAAGATCCAAATCGGGTAATATTTGTTTTTACGAAATCAAAATGCCATGCAACACTATGGTGGGATATGTTGCAGAAGGATAGAGTGAATAATCAGCTGGAGAAAATCAGAACTTGGAAGAAGATGGTTACCAAGGTTAAAGAGAAATTTATTCTTGTCAATTACCAGCAAAAAAAAATTCGACAAGTCCAGAACCTCAGACAAAGGGAGACATTTGTTCGCTAATAAATTGAAGAGTTCTTTAGGCTGTCACTCAAAGCATGCCTCAAAGAACCAAAATTCCAACGAGTTGATAGGTATGTAAATGGGCTAAAGTATCTAATTTAGGATGAAATGAGCACACACTATTTCTATGATGTTGATGAATCTTATCAAGTTTCCCTGAAGGTAGAAGAAAATATTGAAAGGAAAACACAACCTAGAGGTAGAGGAAGAGGTTTTAAAGGATGAGGTAAAGCAGGGACTGCTAAAGGCAGTGAAAAGGAAGAAGAATATGCCAGTGGTCAAGGTGGCAGAGGAGGAAATGGAGCTGGTAGAGGAAGAGGATTCGGAATAGGAAAGGGAAGATATGTAATTACTTGTTATCACTATGGTGTAGAGGGACACAAGAAGTCTGAATGTCCAGAAAGGAAAACTTAAGGGAGAAGAGGTGAAGCACGGGCACAAGTCACACAGGATGATGAAGCTTCAGTAGTTGGAGAAAATGTGATTGTTCTTCAGCAAGAGCAAGGTGAGAATTTTTTGTTCCGAAGAGTGTTTCTTAAATCTGAACAAAAAGAGGCAAAAGAACCAGAACAACAAAAGAAAGTTTTTAAAACAAAATGTAAGGTTCAAGGAAAATGTTGTAACTTGATTATAGATGGAGGAAGTACAGAAAATTTGGTATCCACTGAAGTCATGAACAAACTGAACTTGACAAGGTTGAACCATCTAAACCCTTACCATGTTTCTTGGTTGAACAAGGGACAACAGGTGACCGTGACTAAGCAATGTTTATTGAATTTTTAAATAGGGATTTTTCAGGAGAAGGTGTTATGTGAAGTGATTGAGATGGATGCATGCCACACACTGTTGGGAAGACCATGGTTGTTTGATCGATAATTTCACCATGATGGTAAGGAAAACACATATGAGTTCAAGAAATATGAACATCGATATAAATTAACATCAATGATGGAGGATACAGAAGCAACAACAAGAAATTGTGTCAACATAAACACGAGTAATAACGTAATCATGCTATGTTCTACTAAATAATTTTTACAGGAAGAAAGAAAGGCATCATTCTGTTTAGCAATGATTCTGAAAGAATTGAAAAGTGTAGAGGAGCCAAATTTTGTATCTACAAAAATAAAGTTTTTGTTGGATGAATTCAAGAAGATTATTGATAATGATCTGCCAAAAGGATTGCCTCTAGTGAGAAGTATTTCTCATCAAATTGATTTAATTTCCGGATCAAGTTTACCTAATAAAGCACCTTACAGGATGACTTCAGCAAAGAGTGAAGAGGTGAATAGAGAAGTGCAGGAGCTACTTGATAGAGGACTAATTAGATAAATCCTAAGTCCTTGTGCAGTGCCAGCAATGTTGACTCCAAAGAAAACAAAGGAATGGAGAATGTGTACTGATTCATGTGCTATAAACAAGATCACTATCAAGTATAGATTTCCACTGCCAAGAATGGATGATCTAATGGACTGTTTGAGTGATTCAAAACATTTTTCAAAAATTGATTTGAAGAGTGGTTATCACCGGATTCGTATCAGAGAAGGTGACAAATGGAAGACTGCATTCAAGATGAAATATGGACTATTTGAATGGTTGGTAATTTCATTCAGGTTAACTAATGTGCCCAATGCATTCATGAGATTGATGAATGAAGTCTTGAAGCCATTTTTGGGTAAGTTTGTGGTTGTTTATTTGGATGATATACTAATTTTTAGCAAGAACATAACAGATCATGTTGAGCATGTGAGAGCAGTGTTACAGCACTTGAAAGAAGAGAAACTATTAATAAACTTGAAGAAGTGTACATTCATGCAGCGAAAGTTAGTGTACCTTAGTTTTGTGGTTTCAAAGGAAGGACTGAAAATGGATTCTGAGAAAGTGAAGGTTATCCTTGAATGGAGAACACCAAGATGCACATTCAATGTGAGGAGTTTCCATGGATTGGCAGGCTTTTACTGAAAATTCATTAGGAACTTTAGCCAAATATGTGTGCCTCTTACAGAATGTATGAAGAAAGGAGTGTTTCAGTGGACTGCAATAGTAGAGAAGTCATTAGAAGAATTGAAGAAGAGAGTAACAACACAGCCAATATTAGCATTACCATATTTTAATAAAGTGTTTCAGGTTGATTGTGACGCTAGTGGAACATCAATCAGAGAAGTTCTAAGTCAAGAGGGCAAACCCATTTCATTTTTCAGCGAGAAGTTCAACAAGTCCATAAAGAAGTATTATGTTTATGATCAGGAATTTTATGTTATTGTGCAAGCTTTGAAGAAATGGTGACATCTACTGCCGAAGGAATTTTTCATGTTCACATATCATAAATATCAGCAGTACATTAACAACCAAGGTAAGTTAAATCAAAAGCATACTAAATGGGTAGAATTCTTGCAAAGTTGTTCTTTTGTGTTGAAACTCAGGTCCAGGAAGTCGAATAAGGTATTTGATGCATTAAGTTGGAGGGTAGTGTTACTCAATACCATGTTAGTAGAAGTGGTAAGCCTGAACTGTCTAAATAAATTGTATGAAGAAGATGTAGATTTATCAGAAGCTTGGAAGGCATGTAAGGAGCCTTGGAGTTTAGACAGAACACCATATTTGTACTACCATATCCAGGAAGGATTTTTGTTTAAAAATCAGTAGTTGTGTATTCCCAGAAGTTCCATACGGATGAATCTCATTAAAGAGTTACATAGTGATGGTTTAGGAGGACATTTTTGGATGGATAAGACCACAGCATTGGTGAAGAAGAGGTACTTTTGGCCCAGCTTTAATAAGGATGTTTGAAATTTTTTTGAAGGTTGCAGGATATGCCAACTAGCCAAAGGAAAAAGTCAGAACATGGGACTCTATACTCCATTACCAGTACCGAAAGGACCTTAGGAGGACATTAGTATGGATTTTGTCTTAGGACTGCCTATGAATCGAAGAAAGCATGATTCAGCAATGGTAGTGGTGGATATATTTTCTAAAATGGCACACTTCATGGTGTGTAAGAAGACTGGTGATGCTAGTGAAGTAGTTGCATTGTTTTTCAAAGAAGTGGTTAGATTGCATGGACTTCCACGGAGTATTATATCAGATCGGGATACCAGATTTCTTGGTCATTTTTGGAGGACACTCTGGAAAATGTTAGGTTAATATTATTTTTACAGTTCAGCATATCATCCTCAGATGAACGGTCAGACAAAAGTAGTGAACGAGAGTCTAGGAAATTTGTTGAGAATTTTAAGTGGAGAAAATCCTAGTCAATGGGATTTGGCATTAGCCCAAGCTGAATTCGCATATAATGATTCAGTGAATAGGTATACAGGAAAGAGTCCATTTTAGATTGTGTATGGATGGTCACCAAAAGGTGTGGTAGATTTGGTTGCATTGTCATATTTGGAAGGAAAGAAGAGTGTTGATGCGAATGATTTTGTGGACAATATGCATGAATTACAAGAACAGGTAAAGAAGAAATTGCAGACCAGCAATGAAAGTTATAAACAAAGAGAAGATCAGCATAGAATACGGAAGGTATTCCAAGAGGGTGATATGGTCATGGATCACTTGAGGAAGGAGCGATTTCCTCAAGGTACACACAACAAACTCAAGTACAAGAAGATAGGTCCATGTCGAATTCTGAAAAAGATATCTAATAATGCATATCAGTTGGAACTTCTGGAGAAGTTTGACATATCTCCTACATTCGATGTTGTTGACCTCTATGAACTTCATGAAGGGGAAAGAAGAATAGATGAAGGTACCCTTAGTGAATGGGAATAGCATCTACCAATTAAACCTAAGGAGCATATTGAAGAAATTCTTACTACCAAAGTTGGTAAGGAGACTCATCGGAAGGAGTACATGGAATATTTGATCAAGTGGAAGAATCAAGGGAAAGAGGATGCATCGTGGGTGACTAAAGATCAGTTAGCATGAATGCAGAATTCTTCACCTCAGCAGTGATATTCACATGAGTTGGAGCTCATTTTTTTCTTACCAGGGGTGCCTAATGCAAGAGCATCCTTAGGCTCGGGCAATCTAAATCACACAAAAATATTTTCATTATGTAGATAGGAAATAAGTCGAATAAGGATTGTGTTAGTGTTCCACTTTATTTAGTTAGTTTGTGTAAATTCGAATTGCTAATTACTCCTGTGACTACTCTTGTTGTGCTTAAACTTGTGTTGAAACACGTGTTGAAACTCATGTTGAAACACGTGTTGAAACTCGTGTTGAAACACGTGTTGAAACTCGTGTTGAAACACTTGCTGAAACTCGTGCTGAAACTGCCACATATAGAGAAATTTTACAAGTGTCATGCTGAAACATGTGTTGAAACTCGTGTTGAAACATGCGCGTATAGTGAAATTTTACAAGTGTCACGATATTTATTCATTTACAACAGTGTGGCCATACACATTTGATTTTTCCATGCTGGTATGCATTCATGATGAGTCACAGCTACCATTTGGTAAAAGAACTCGCAGCTAAAGGATAAAATGTGACCTGAGACTGAAAGGAAGTTGAAGCGATCCAGAAGACAGAGAGACAATTTGGGTAACAACTCATTCTTGGAGGGAAGGAAAATCGATTCAGAGGCAAAAGGGAGAATTTAAAAGGAGCTAGAGACACAATAGGAAAGGGTTGGTGAAAAATTAAATAAGAAAACCATAGAAGGTGGAATGGAGAGAAAGATTCCAGGTTGGGTGAGCACACAGGAAGGGCAAAACAAAATCTCATCCCATACACACATACCATTACCTTCTGGACAATTTCGTAGTGGTTTTAAGCCACGCAAGCAGCAATTCATGGTTGTCTTTTAGCCCAAGCTCGATGTAATATAGAAATATGTTCTTTGCATTGAATTAATAAATGAATGGTATCGAAATTATTGGGTTTTTTGGTGTTTTAGTTTCTATTGGGTTTCCTTATTATTTGGAAAAATTATTTATGTTTAGATTTTTCGCTTTGTATTTTGTAGCAGGGTGTGTGTTGTAACTATTTTTTTGTTTTAGCATATAGTTTCTCTGCATTATCCAACCTCCTTATACATCATATGAATTCACAAATACAAGATGATTCCAAATCAAAGATCTCCTTGGTATACATAGGAGACTAGGAGGTACAATTACAACTAATGGACCCAAGCCGACATAAATAAAATAACAATATTAATGTAATATGCCCCAATTAAGGGGTAATGTGCCACAAATTATGGATTAACATGCCCCTCCCCTTCAGACAAGTGGTGTCCTCAATATTTGAGTAGTTATGTATGCTTCAGTATAAAAGACTCATCTTCCCACGTGGAATCTTCAGCAGGTAGTTTATTCCACTTAATGAGATACTTTGAAATTGATCTATTCCTCAGCTAGTGAATTCTTGTGTCAGTAATAGCTCCAGGATCCAATATGATTTTTCCTTCCTCGCCAAGTTCTGGTAATATGTTTTGAACTACTATCTTGTCACCTATAACCTTCTTTAATCATGAAACATGGAAATTTACAGGGTGTACTCGTGAAGATGCAGGCAGCTCCAATTGTATGCCATAGTACCAATATTTTGCAACACCTTATAAGGGCCATAGTGCTTCGGTGATAATTTATTATCCTTCTTAGATTGCTTGAGGGACATCTGTTTGTATGGTTGTAGTCTTAAAAATACCCAATCCCCTACTTCAAAACTTCTTTCACTACGATGTTGATATGCTTGTTGTTTCATGCAATTTTGTGCCATAGTCAGGTTGTCCTTTAAGAGTTGGAGTGTTAGGATATTTAGACACTTAGGAGTTAGTTAAGATCTACTAGGTATAATGTGTCTTTAGGTAAAAGTGTGTTTCTTAGTTTGTTTCTTTAGTATGCATTAGTATGCATTTGTAGTTAGGAAATCCAACGGTCACGATATGTTATCGACATAGAGTGACCTAATGGTTCATATTCTCCTCGATCTTAATGACCATTGATCTATGGTTTAACACCCGATTGGTCCATGATATCTATTTAAAGAGCATGGGGGGTCATTTTCCGATGATCGGTTATGATAAACTCTCTTGTAAAATCTCTCTGTAATATTTTTCTTTTGCATTAATAAACTTCTCCAAGTGGTCATGTTGGCTAGGGTTGTGGATGTTTCCCCGTACGGGTTTTACCACGTCAAAACATCGGTGTGTTGATATTTGATTTGGTTATGTGAGTGGTTACTGAAGGTGTTTTTCCTATGTTGGAATACATGTGTTTTCGAACATGGTATCAGAGCTTGTTTGAAAACCCGCTCCTGTTGTAGATCCAGATCATGAAGCCGAGTTGCCTCATCTCCATTTTCTATAATTTCTGTACATTTATGGGCTGAGAGGATTGTTCCATTACATCTAGAGTGCTTGTTTCAGTCAAGAACACTTTTCATTTCACTCGAAAAGGTTTCCATTTACCCAAGATACGTCCATTTCAGTTAGATCCGAAGGTATAAAGCTTGAATACACTTTTTTAAAATTTTTGCAAAGTATTATTTTGGTTTTATTTCAGTTTTATATTATTTGTTTCTGGGTTGCTACTCTTTTAGATCTGCATATGCTCTTTGTCCCGCGCCCTATGTGATCTCGGCAAATCAGAAACAGATAGGAAAAGGTGCATCTTCCGGGTTAGCTAACCGATATCTAACCATTGTTTTCATCGAGAAGCGAAATGTTTTTCTTGTGTGAAAAGAGTTTTTTTTAGCATGCTCATCAACAACAACAACAAAAACAACAACCCCAATCCTCTTGCGAAACAATACAATAAGTTTTGCTAGTCCATTTGGTTAAAAGTTGTCTTATTAAGTAAGAGGTCTTGAATTCAAGTCTCTATTTTTGTTACTTTTTTTGAAAAACAAGTTCATGCTCAAATTGTAAAGTGTATTTCACTTCAAGTATAAAAGTGAATCACTATATGTAGCTTTAATATTTTATTTTAGAGTTATTTATTTTACATGCAACTTTTCTTTTATAAAGTAACTTCATTGTAAAAGTGATCCCCACTTCTCTTTATAAAAGTGGGTCACTTCATAAAGAAACTTACACCATCATGTGGTCCTTTGGTTACCGTTTATGCTTTTTTTTTAAAAGGGCATAACTTTCACATCCGAAGTTTGTTTTCAATGTTGTTTTTCTTAAAACCGTCTAATTTTTCGAGATCTTTCCATCCAGATCTTCAATTTCAATTTTCAAATCCATATTATCTACATATTTAATATGGCTCCTTCAAGTAATCTTTTGTTTACCAACACCAACTACTTCCAATGGAAATCCCATATGGAGGATTTAATAAGAAGTAAAGGCTTGTATCGGATTACCTTGGTAAAGGAAACAACACCCACTGATGCTGATAAGAAAGTCAGATGGGATAATAGGAATGACGAAGCACGTGGATTAATCAGAATGTCCATATCTCATGATTTAAGGTTCCACCTTCAATCAATTGATAAACCCAAAGAATCTTGGGAAAAGATTGAATCTGTGTTTGGTAAACACAATATTATTCGAGCACAATAGTTAGAAAATCAAGTATTGACTTTAAGTCCAAGTGATTTTTCTTGTATTGAACACTATCCATCTATGTTTAAAACACTCAGAACTTTATGTGAAGAATGTAAGATAAATATAGACGAAGATCGTTGCATCTATCTTATTCTTTTTAAGCTAGGTAGTTCATATTTTGTGTTTGTATCTACCTTTTATGCCATGCAAGAGGCTCTAGGGACATCTTATGTAAAACCCACTCTTGAGAAATTTTGTGATGCTTTGATTAGAGAGAAAGATAAGCTTATACAACTTGGAGTGATCAACACTTCAGGTACCTCCAATAAAGCCTTAGTCTTCCATCATAAAGATAAATCCAAGAATCCCAAGAAGCAACATCCTCGCCACAACAACAAGAAATATAAAGGTCTCAAACCCACTCAGACAACTTCAACTCTTAATGGTGACAAAGGAGAAAAATATAAAAATAAGAAGACTGACAGACATTGCAACTTTTGTGATAAATATGGTCATGATGGTTCCAAATGTTTCAAGAATATGGAAGCTTTAGAAGCAGCGATGAAGAAGCACAACATCAGTATTGATTCTACTTATTCTTCTTCTTCTCATGGACATGCACTTTCTGCTTCTGGTTTCTCCTTCAATACAACTTCTACTTCTACTTTTGATGAGTGGCTTATTGATTCTGGAGCATCTTATCATATGGCTAAGGATAGAGACATATTTTCTGCTCTAAATGAATGTAACACCAAGAAAATATTTGTTGGTGATGACAGATCTCTTAGTGTTGAAGGATCTAGAATAGTTCAAGTAGAAAATGGTCATTTCACTAATGTATTATGTGTTCCAAGTCTTTCTTGTAACCTTTTATCAGTATATCAAATCACTCATTCAGGTGAAGGTAAAACCGTAGAGTTTTCACCTCACCAAGTTGTAATCAAGGATCTAAAAGATCCTAAGAATGTTCTTGCAACTGGAATTGTTGATGATATTACCAGGTTTTACAAGTTTGACAACTTTGGGTCATCATTTTTTGTTGCTCATAGTGATGACTTGAGAAAACTTTGGCATGAGCAGATTGGTCATCTAAACTATCGCTCATTGCAGCAACTATGTAATCAACAGATGGTGAATAGTCTTCCTCTTGTTTCATTTAGAGATGGTGTTTGTGTTGGTTGTGTTCTCAGCAAACATCATCGGGACAGTTTTGACAAACGTGCCTCTTGGCAGGCCTCGAGCCCTTTGCAGCTTGTTCATAGTGATTTGTGTGGTCCACTTTCTTCTCCTTCCTTTTATGGGTGCAAGTATTTCTTAACCTTCATTGATGACTTTTCCAGGTGTACTTGGGTTTACTTCTTAAAAATTAATAGCGAGGTTTTTGACAAGTTTTTGGCCTACAAGGCCCTTGTAGAAAAGAAATCTGGACATCAAATTCAAAGTTAAGAATATATAATGGAGGCGAATATGTGAACAATAATTTTACAAGTTATTGCACTACACAAGGCATCCAAATGCAACACATTGTTCCATATACACCACAACAAAATGGTGTTGTCAAGAGAAAGAACCACACGTTAAAAGAAATGGTTAATTATATGATCCAATCTAAGGGATTAAGTCTAAAGTATTGGACAAAATACATCAACTGTACAAATTACATAGTAAATCACACTCCCACAAAGGCTCTTACAAATATAACATCGAAAGAAGCTTGGACTAAAATTAAACCAGATGTAAGTCACTTCCATGTATTTGGCAGTATAGCATTGGCTCACATTCCTGATGAGAAAAGGAAAGCATTGAAGCCTAAAAGTGAGAAGTGTATATTTGTTGGTTATTCTGAAGATGTCAAAGGTTATAGACTTCTTCAACCACATTGTAATGAAATTATTATTAGAAGAGATGTTAAATTTGATGAAAATATCTTGGCCTGCAAGCCTAATTCAGCGTTTGTGCCTTCTTCTCCCAGTGAGCCATATTCAGCGTTTGTGCCTTCTTATGTTCTGGTTTCTTCTTCAAATGATGACATTGAGGATGAAAATCCACCTCTACCTGTTCACCTTCCTCCAGATGAGTCCTTTGAACCGTTCACAATTCTAGTGAGCCTCTTCTCTTTTGGCTCAAGTTTCAGAGACTCATGATTCAGAGACATTTGCAGAAGCTTTAGGTCATCCATATTGGGATACAACAATGAATGAAGAGTATCATTCTTTAATGGAAAACGATACTTGGGATTTTGTACCTCTTCCAAAAGGAATAAAACTTGTCATATGTAAATGGGTCTACAGAACTAAGTATGCATCAGATGGAAGTGTTGAAAGACACAAGGCTCGGTTAGTTGCCAAAGGATTATCCCAAGTTGAAGGAATTGACTATAATGAAACATTTTCCCCTGTAACCCAAATTAATTCCATCCACCTTGTTCTTGCCCTTACTGCCTCACATAAATGGGAGGTCCATCAGATGGACGTTAAATCCGCCTTCTTGCATGGAGATTTGCAATAATAAATCTACATGGAACAACCTCCTGGCTATGTCTAGAATGACTCTAGCCTTTTTTGTCGCATTAGGAAATCTCTTTATGGTCTCAAGGAAGATCCCCGATCTTGGTATGCCAAAATGGAAAGCTTTCTTATTACCACTAGATTATTTAGATGTCATTTTGATCCTAATGTCTATACCAAGAAAGTAGGAAGCCATCTCATAATCCTTGTCCTTTATGTTGATGACCTTATCCTTACTGGTAGTGACTCAAAACTTTTAAACCATGTGAAAACCAGCCTTAAGAAGAAAT
>ML778301.1:641173-662162 GCA_009831015.1 Picea engelmannii | reverse complement strand
CCTTCTTCGTCGCTTTCACATGGACGATTGTAAACCAACCCCTTCTCCCTTCCAGTCTGGAGTCAAGCTTTCTTCCACTTGTACTTCTCTTGAAGTTGATGCCACCCTGTATCGTCAGTTAGTTGGTAGCCTCTTATACTTGAATCATACCCGTCTTGATCTTTCCTTTGTTGTTGGTCTTGTTGCCCGGTATATGCAAACACACCATGAAATCCATTGGAAAGAAGCTAAAAGGATACTTAACTATGTCTGTGGTACAGTTCATTTTGGGATACATTACAGTTCAAGGAGGACTCCTTTATTGGTTGGTTTCATTGATTCATATTGGGTTGGCGACCCTAATGATCGAAATTCTACTGCACAGTTCATTTATTAGAGGTTGGGCCTGTAAGAAATAGCATGCTATTGCACTTTATTCAACAGAAATAGAGTACCGATCAGGGGTAAATGCAAGTCAGGAAGCCTTGTGGCTTCGACAGATCCTTTCATAGTTTGGATTCTAGCAGTAGCATCCGACCAACCTTTGGTGTGACAATTAGAGTGTCATCAAGCTCGTCAAAGATCCAATTCAACATCAGTGTAGAAAACACATCGAGCTACACATGCACTTCATCAGAAATCTCATTCATGATCAAGTTATTGAAGTGATATTTTTCCCTACAGAAGATCAAGTTGCAGACATTTTCAAAAAGTCTCTTAAAGAAGCGAAGTTTTCCAAACTTCGATCTATGTTAGGAGTTCAGGAAGTTGTCATTAAGGTGGGATAGACTATAATGCCTCCTTCCTTCTCCTATTGTGTCACTATTGTAAATCCTTCAATCCTATCCCAAGTTGTTCTTAAGGGGGGATGTTAGGATATTTAAACACTTAGGAGTTAGTTAAGATCTACTTGGTCTAATGTGTCGTTAGGTAAAAGTGTGTTTCTTAGTGTGTTTATTTAGTATGCATTAGTATGGATTTGTAGTTAGGAAATCCAACAGTCATGATATGTTCCTGACATAGAGTGATCCGATGGTTCATATTCTCCCCAATCTTAACGGCCATTGATCTGTGGATTAACACCCGAATGGTCCATTATCTCTATTTAAAGAGCATGGAGGATCATTTGTTGATGATCGATTGTGAGAAACTTTCTTGTAAAATCTCTATGTAATATTTTTCTTTTGCATTAATAATATTCTCCAAGTGGTCGTGTTGGCTGGAGCCGTGGATGTTTCCCCGTAGGGGTTTTACCACGTCAAAACAACGGTGTGTTGATCTTTGATATGGTTGTGTGAGTGGTTACTGAAGGTGTTCATCCTCTATTGGAATACCTGTGTTTTCGAACATGGAGAACTTGTTGTTGATGCTTGATGTGATCTTCCACTGCTTGAACCTTAGATTTTTCTTTTAGAGAAGAAGTGATGGATGGTGGTTGATATCCATAAAGCGCCATAAATGGTGTCATTTTTTTTGCAGTATGAAATGAAATTTTATACCACCATTCTTCCGAGGGTAACCACTTGAACCATTGTGTTTGTTTATCAGAGATAAAGCAACAAAGGTAGCCTTCCATAAATTTGTTCACTATCTCAGTTTGTCCATCAGAATGAGGATGATAAGATGAGTTATGATCCAATTGAGTACCCAAACAAGAAAATAATTATGTCCAAAAATTTCCAGTGAACATGGGATCTTTGTCACTTACAATAATCTTTAGGCTTCCATGTAGATTTTGAATTGTCTCCATGAATGTGGTAGCAACTCTACTTGCTTTGAAAGAATGAAAGAGTGCAAAAAAGTGTGTGTACTTGGTAAGTCTATCAAAAATAACCTTGATGACACTCTTTCCTTCAGACTTCGATAACCCTATGATGAAATCCATGGAAACATCATCCCAACGGTGAATTGGAATGGCTAATGGTTGTAAAAGACCTAGGGTCTTAACTATTTCCACCTTAATTTGTTGGCAAGCTAAACATTATGCCACAAACCTTTGAACATTAGTTTTAAGGCCATCCCAAAAAAATTCCCTTTTGACTGTGTGATAGGTTTTCAAAAATCATGAGTTCCCTCACACTGGAGAGGTGTGCAATTCCAAAAGTACCTTTTGTTTGAGTTCGGAGTTCTTTCATAAATATAAGCGATCTTTGTACCATAGTGAATCATTTTTCCATGTAAATGTATCGGATGCACTAGAATCATGTTGCAACCTTTGAATGAGAGTCCACACTTCTTCATCATTCTTCCATTCATCCCTTTATTATGTTATCCAATTAGGTTGGATGAAAGAGATAGCATAAAGAAATGCCTCAAAATATTCATCCTTTCTTGAGAGTGCATCTGCCACAACATTTTTATTCCCCTTTTTGTAGATGATTTCAAAGTCATAACCCAACATCTTGGTCACCCATTTTTGTTTCTCTTTTGAAGATAGTCTTTATTCCAAGAAGTATTTAAGACTCTCATGATTTGTTTTGACCTTGAAGTGACTACCTATTAGGTAAGGGAGTCATTTCTTCAATGCATGTAGTATTTCCATCATTTCCTTCTCATAAATGGGTTTGTGTAAGTCCTTTCCCTTGAGTGGCCGACTTTCAAAATCAAGGGGCCTTCCTTCTTGCATTAGAAAAACACTAATTCCATTTTCCAAGGCATCACATTCCACAATAAAGTTTTTTGTGAAGTCTGGTGTGGTCAAGACAGGAGCTTTTCACATTTCCTCTTTAAGTTGTTCAAAATCTTGAGTTTCCTCTGGAGTCCATGAAAATGCATCCTTCTTAGTTAATGTAGTTAAAGGTGTTGCTATTCTTCCATAGTTCCGAAAAACCTTGCGGTGGTAACCTGTCAAACCCAAAAATCCTCTAATATTCTTCAATGTTTTTGGAATCGGCCAATCCATCATGGCTTTAATATTGTTAGGGTCTACCTTGACACCTTCATGAGATACAATATGACCCAAATACTCTACCTCCTTCACCCTAAAGAAACATTTGGATGGTTTTGCATATAGTTGTTGCTCCTTTAGTAGTTGTAGCACCCTGTCAACATGTCGAACATAATCTTCCCAAGACTTGCTATAGATTAATATATCATCAAAAAATACTAACAAAAATTTTATGAGGAATGACTTGAAAATGGAATTCATCAACCCTTGGAATGTGGAAGGTGCATTTGTAAGGCCAAAAGACATGACCAAAAATTGATAATGGCCTTCATGAGTTCTGAATTTTGTTTTTGGGATATCTTCTTCCTTCATTCTAATTTGATGATACCTTGAATGGAGATCCAACTTTGTGAAATTGATTTCTCTATGTAGTTCATCTAACAATTCATCAATGATGGGAATGGGAAACTTATATTTAATGGTGATCTTATTGAGCTCTCTATAATCTAGACACATATGCCATGAGCCCTCTTTCTTGAGTACCATTACCATTGGTGTAGAGTAAGAACTTTGGCTAGGTCTAATAATGTTAGCTTCTAACATTTCTTCAACCATACACTCAACTTCACTCTTCTGGGCATAAGGGTATCTGTAAGGCCTGATGTTAGGAGGAACACTCTTAGGAATTAAGTGAATAACATGATCATGATCGCGAGTGGGTGGAAGACCTCTGGGAATATGTTCAAATACTTTGGAATGCTTATCAATGATCCCTTGGAGATCTAGGGGAATAGATGGCTTAGATGTTTGAACATCTAGTGAGCATAGTTGTACAATTACACCATGATGTCCCTTTTTCCATAATTTTGTCATGCCATCAGAGCTTACCACCTTACTGGGTTTCCCTGTGATACCCTTAACTCAAATTCCTTTCCTTCCAATGAAAATTTCATGAAACTTTCTTGAAAATTAAAATCCATGGTTCCCAATGATTGTAACCATTGGACTCATAGTACGACATCAGCACCACCTATGGGTATAGAAATCATTGGACTATTCATTACATATTCCCCCATAGTAAGATTGATCTTATGGCATTTTCCTAAGAAATTGATAGTTCCTCCATTTGCAATCATTACTTGAAACTCTGGCACTGGATATATAAAGCAATTGAGAGCTTTGGCTAATTTACAATGAATGAAATTATGAGTACTACCATAATCAATTAGCACTATTATCTTTTTCTTTTTGATATATCCTTTGATATTGAGGGTTTGAGGAGTGCTAATTCCAACCAATGCATGACATTACATGGTGGGAGTCATCTCTTTAGAATAAATCTCTTCTACATATTCATCTTGAGATGGTTCGTGTTCTTGTTCTCCTTCCTCTTCACAATCTATGTAGAATAATTTATTTTCCCCACACTTATGTCCCTTACTATACTTGTTGTCACAATTAAAGCATAAAACTTTTTATTTTCTTTCCTCCAATTGTTGAGGTGTCAACCTTGTAGGTTGAGGTGGTTTAGAAGAAGGAACGGTATTCTCTCGATAGATGTTAGGGGTGGTCCTTCTAGTAGCCATAGCCATATTTTTACTTTCAACATTTCTCTCCACCCTGAACACATTCTCCAATGATTTTGGTTCCCAAAGGCGAACCTCATGTTGAATTGTATCCTTTAAAGTTCCTATGAAGACATCAATCAAGTTCTCATCCGAAATATTTGTTACTTTATATTCAATATTTGGAATTTCTCAATGTTCTATGCAACTGAACCCTTTTTCTTGAGATTTATCAATTGGCTGAAGAAGGTATTTCTCCTTGTATCCTCATAGTGTGCTATCATTTCTTCCATGAAAATTTTCCAAGTGACAAGTGATTTGCGAGAATAAAGCCATCGATACCACAAAATTTGATTAGGTTCTAAATATAAGGACACAATTTGTATGTTTTGTGTGTGAGGCACATCATGTAGATCAAAGAACTGCTCCATCTGAAGTATCTGTGTGATTGGATCCTTTCCATAAAACTTCCTCATATCGATCTTAGGAAAGTGGTTGGTCTTCAACTCAAAGTTGGATTTTATCCAGTCTTGATTCATCTTCCTTGTGTCATCATCATGAATTTCACAGGATACATTGTCACTTTCAGGTGGTCTCTCTATTAGCAACTTTTTCAACCCTTCCATGATCTCCTCTTTTAATCCATCCATCTTAGTATCCATCCTCACTTCCATCTTAGCTTCAATTGAATCCATCATCCTTTGTAGTTCATATTTTGTTACTGCCTTCTTTTTTAAATCATCTATGTCCTTGCGCATTTCTTCACCTTCATCAAGAGTCCAAGTAGGACTATCTAAGGGATTATTTGGTATATAAGTTCCCTTTTTTGGTGGCATGTTGGCCAAGTATCACTGCAAGGTAGGAATTCCTAATTGTCTTACGCAGAGGTCCTCACAAACAAGGGAGTATCAGGTGTTATAGATCTCTGATATACTTGTGGGTTCCAACGATAGTACTCGAAACAATATCTCAGGGCACTAACTAAGGAGGCTTGACCATGCCCTTATTTGTACTATCTGACTATCCAGGTACTAGAGAGTGATCTCCCCAAGTGTTGTTCTCGGTGTACTATAGAAACAAGACGGCCAAATGGTTTACTTGGTTGGTCTCAAGATTCTATGGGGTCTCTCAATATACGCCAGTTACATGGGAGCTCAAATCCTTATTAGTGTTTTCTAATGTGAAACCATTCGAAAGGGGTCTTTCGATATACTCTAGGTACGTGGAAGAACCACACAGTCCCTGGGTTGTAGCGTTGACAAGTAATGACAGCTCCTACATTTAAAGATGACAGAATACATATGTACCTAAAAATCCCTAAGATTCTCCTAAATTAATGTGATACTCCTTTTATCCCACTTTATTCCACTTTTTGAATCACCCCGATTGGACCTTCTAGTCAAAAGATATGCAAATTTCCAAAAACAAAAATGCACCTTTTAAATCCCTGATTTGGAGATTGTTTTGCTAGTTGAACTTTATTATATTGTAGCTCTGCAATTTCAATCCTTATGAGTCTAAAATTTTGGCCTAAGTTATCCAGATGTGTCTTCTTTCCAACCCCACAGGTTAGACCAAGATTGGATTCTCCAAGAGAATTTTATGATAACTTTCCCAAGATGTGTTGATGTTTTTCTCGTTCAGGAGAACGGACTTGTACGGACTTCCATGTGCCACTGTCTTCACTTCAGAACTTTAAATTTGTACTAGTAAAATTTTGGTCCATACCCTAACCAATGGAATAGGTCTCACGCAATTTGGAGGTTTGTAGCTTCAGATATAACAGTTTTCCCAAGAACACTTGTTTTAGAATGAAATCTAGACCAGCCAAAAACTCTAATTTCCTCAGAGCATAACTTTTAGATTACAGAGAATCAAGTGAAGAAATTTGTACAAAATATACTTTACTATTCCTTCTTCGTAATAAAAAAAATTCATAAACTGAAACCAAGCCGAAAAAAATTGGGAGTGAAAATTCCAATAAGACCTGTTTCGGACTAGTTTCAGGACTAGTCACAAACCCATCTCGAAAACTATAATGAACCAATATATTAAATTTGGACCCAAATAATATCTATATGTCTCCTTCACACCATATAAATTTTAGATCCTGAAACATTCCAGAAAAAAAAAAAAGTTGTATCAAAAATTCCAATAAGACTTGTTTTGAAGAAGCCAGTCCTGAGGATTGTCTAGCTCTAATACCAAATGTTAAGAACCAAATAACAAAATAGAATAAAAACCTTAGAATAAGTACTCAATTCCTTGAAAAAGAGAGAAATTCAGATAATAATCCTCTTCGAGGGGGAAACCTCCTTATACATCATATGAATTCACAAATACAAGATTCCAAATGAAAAGGTCTCATTGGTATATATAGGAGACTAGGAGGCACAATTACAACTAATGGACCCAAGCTGACATAAATAAAATAAAAATACTAATGTAATATGCCCCAATTAACGGGTAATGTGCCATGAATTAGGGCTTAACAGATGAACTATCCAATGGAATATCCACGGTAGTTTACAGATTATATTGGTATCAAAGCAAGTTTTCTTGGGGTATTTTTGGAAATTTTTAGGGATCCAATAATCGGTTTAAGAAGAAATTCACAGAACCCTATCCATGGACAACGAGCATGTTCATAACAACCCTCGAAATCTAGTAGAGGAGAGATTTGTAAGCCTGGAAGAGAAATTTGCTGACATATCTCACAATATTTTCATCCTCATGGTGGCTATATAAAGAGGGAGCCCCTACATATATATGAGGGATGGAATCTCCATACAAAGAGCCAACTAGTATAACTTAATCAAGGATGGGAAGTCCTACATAATCAATGAAAAAAAAGGTAAATCTAATATCTCACTTGTAAGTACCAACCAAGACAAGAAGTTGATTAGTTCCTTTAAGAAGTATTTTTTACTTTTCTTAAGAGAAAATCAGTCTGATGATGAGTTGATAAGACTAAAGGCATCCATGGAGGGGTGTACTAAAGAGAAGAGACATCAATTGGAGGAGTTTATATAGGCATATTTAGGAGTGTTCCATGATCCTAAAGGGATACCATGCAAGAGGCAAGTGGAGAATGAAATATAGTTATTTCCAAACTCCCCATTGTCAAAAATTGGGATGTATAGACAGTCCATTCTAGAAGAAAATCAAGTGAAGAAGCAGTTGCAGTAGCCAATGGAGTAGGAAATTATTTGAACGATAACCTCACCATGTAGCTCACTTATAATTATACTACCCAAGAAGGATGGGACTTGGTGAATGTGTATCGACTACATATCATTGAACAAGATTACACTAAAAAATAGGTACCATCTTCCTAGGATCAATGATCTATTAGATCAATTGCAGCATATAAAATATTTCACCAAGTTGGATCTCAAATTGGGATGCCACTAGGTACGTGTCAAGGAAGAAGGCACCTGGAAGGTTTCCTTCAAGAAAAGGCAAGGTCTGTAGAATGGTTGGTCATGCCACTTGGCTTATGTAATTCACTAGCTACATTTATGAGACTAATGAATGATTCCCATATTTAGATTCATTTGTTATAGTATATTTGGATGATATATTGGTTTATATATATACCTGGGAAGAGCACATCTCACATCTTATGCATGTATTAGAGAACCTAAAAATTCACCAATTGTTGATTAACCTCGATAAGTGTGATTTTTCTTATAAATTATTGGTGTATTTGGGGTATGTTATCGGTGGAGGTGAACTCAAGATAGACCCCACAAAGATGGAGGCCATCATGAAATGCTCAATTCCTACAAATATCACTAAAGTTAGGAGCATTGTTGGGGTAGCACAATACTTATGGAAGTTCATAGCTTCATTTTTAGTAGTAGCTACACCATTCCATGTCGTAACAATGAGTGTAAGATTTTCCAGTGGGGAAAGAATCAGCATAAGGAATTCGATGAGTTGAAAAGAAATACCATTGAATCACTAGTTCTCGCTTTAACAAAATTGAAAAATCCTTTCGAAGTGGAGAAAAATCTAAGTGTGTATGTCATGGGAGAAGTTTTGATGGAAGGAGGAAGGCATGTGTGCTATCATTTTGAAATATTTCATGGGGTAGTTCTCAACTACCCTACCTATGAAAAGGAACTATATGCCCTAGTTCAAGTTGTCAAGAAGTAGATGCACTAATTGATGGGAAAGGAGACCATCATCCACACATATCATCATCCTCTATAGTATTTGCAGGCTTAGAGTAACCTATAGAAAACTAGATATTACAATTGGATGGGGGTTTTACAAACATTTCATCTAGTCATCAAGTATAAGAAGGGAAACACAATAGGTTGGAAGACATGCTTTCAGGACCACCCACATCCAACATTATATATTTGGGAACTTTGATGCACATGGAGCCTTTTACCCATGATGCATACAGAGAGTCATACACAGAAGATGATGACTTCAAGGAGGTGTTTCGACAGCTACAGGGCCAAATTCATATAGAATAAGGTGATGTCAAGGATGAATATCATTTCCAAAATGGGTTACTCTACAAGATCGACAAGCTCTGTGTCCCTAAAGGTGAATGATTGCAAATTATCAGAGAGGCTCACACCTCCAAGGATATGGGACATTTTAGTGTTGGGAAGAAAGTTTCCAACTTAAATAGGTATGTGTACTAGACCAGAATGCAAGAATATGTAGCACAGTATATTAGAGGATGTATACTTTGTTTTACCAACAAGCCCAATAACAAGAAGCAAGGTCTATACCATCCCTTACCTATACCCACTCAACCTTGGGAAATCGATTCCATGGATTATGTGGGAGTTTTACCAACTACCAGGAAGGGAAATGACTATATATTTGTGGTGGTTGCAAGGTTCAACAAGATATTCATTCCCATGCCTTTTAAAAAGACCATCAAAGGACAGGAAGCAGTGAACATGTTCTTTGAACGGGTCTAGGTGCACTTTGGGATACCAAGGAGCATCCTCTCAAATAGGGACAACATATTTCTCAGTGCCTTTTGGACTACACATTGGGAGAATATGGACATGAATTTGAAGAGATCTACAACATTCTATCAACAGATATATGGGAAGATAGAATTAGTCAACAGGACTTTGGTGCATCTTTTAAGGGGTTACAATCAGAAGCATCTGAAGACCTAAGATGAAAATATGATCTATATACAACACTCTTATAATAGATAAGTCCACACTTCTACTTGTAATTCACCTTTTGAAACTTGCTTTGGATATTTTCCACCTTCACCCTTGGATGTTGTATATCGAAAGCAAGGAGAAGTGAAGGAGGACATCATAGGAGATGCATTGAAAGAAGAAAAAAATGTTGAGAAGATTAGGAAAATCTATTTTCAAGTAAAGGAGACACTAAACAAGTCAAAGGAAAATTATAAGGTTTGACATGATGAACACAGAACCGAGAAGTCATTCAATGTGGGAGATAGGGTTTGGTTACAGATGAACAAGGAAACACTGCAGGGTCCTAGTAAGAAGATCAAGTATCTATGGTATGGCCCTTTCGATATATTGGAGAAGGTGGTAGATAATACCTATAGACTCAATATACCCCAATACATGCACATTTACTTAATAGTGAATGTGGAGAATCTAAAACTCTATGAGCCTTCCATGTTGGATTAGGAGGATGAGTAGGTCATACCTGCCATAGAGGACTTGGTGCTAGATTCTTAGGAAGAGTTGGTAGAAGACATAATTTTGCAGAAGAAGTCTAGAACTAAAAGACAGGGGAAGCATGACCTTTGGCAAATTGGGTAGAAAGGACAACTTTCAGGAAAAGAAAAATGGTACTCCAGGGAGAAGGTGGAGGAAAACATTTATCACCTCATTCAGTAAAGATTTTGGAGACCAAAATCCTCCCTAAATGGGAAGGTATGGTCTAGATTAGATCATTATATAATTTTTCATCTATATTGGTACTTTCTGGGTGGAAAAAATTGGAGGAATCATCTTGTAGGGTCGTTTTAATGGCATGTCCCAGTTTGGAAAATTGGGGTCAAAAAACAATCTAAAATGTTACACAGCCATTTTGAGGCACCAAAAATCATTTTTGGGTCCAAACCCCACTTTTGATAAATATTGCATGTTCTACCCACCGATACATTTCCAATGGTGCAATAATCGCCTCAATCGGAGCTCGTATGCAAAAGTTATGCCTCTCGAAAGTTGACCTACTGTGTTGAACACCATGGTATGAGTGTATTCCATGCCATCCCCATTACTCATGCATATCAGGATAGCCACATATGGAATTTAAATAATATTATAGAAGTTCCAAAACCTTATCACAATTGATGGTTGAGGAAGTCAAAACCCTGCCCCTAGATGGCTATCAGGGGACATTGAATACCAAGCCACTGGGAGGAGAAGGGTTTCCATTATTTAGCATTGTATTTGTTCCATAGTTGAGCAGAAAACATAGGAGTGGTATTTTGAGAGCATAATAGAGGAGGATAGATTTTGTAGCATCCATACAAGCCACAGTGTCAAAGGAAACTCCACGAAGAGTGTCTCTTTCTTTGTACTTGCATTTGAAGAAAAGAAGTAGAGTGGCCTCACCTTCTAGATGGGTTTTTTCTCGTATTGAGTTTCCCAATTTATATCTTATATTTTTTTGTAGATGGTGTGTGAGTATTTATTCTTCATTCTCTATTTTTCAAATTTTATATATTTCATACATTTTAAGTAGAAAACCAGTAATTAAATAATTTGGGATCTAAAAGAACTTAACCTTCACAATAAAGATTTCATTATTTTATTAGACCTATTGTGGAAAACTATCCGATGGAATATCCATAGCAATTTACAGATCAAGAAGCCTCCGATGGGATATGAGAACACTCACAGTATGATGAATGTGAATCCAAAATTGTGTTTTTGGCTTCAATAATGGATACATACTCCAGAGTAAAGGGTGGTGGGTGGATTCATGCAAAAATACTTAATACTTCATTAGCCACCACCCACTTCTAGGATACTTGGCTATTACAACGTAGAATATACCTACAACATTAATTACATAACAATTTACACATAGAATGTACTTGGTATTTGGGAATGGAATCCACGTTGTTATCACCCAAATGTTGTTCACCTAGACCATATTTTTAGGATTATCGAAATAAACCATGTATAGTATGGGCACCCATGTTTACACCCACTTTACCATTATCTCCACTAAAATAACTTAGGAAACCACTTTTCTTAAAGTTATTTTCATTTAATAAAAGTTATAAAACACTTTTATGACTTTTTCCTCTTGAATTTATCCAAAAATGTAAAATAATCAAGTAATGGTTAAACATGATTTTGTCAAATAATCGTATTTTATTATGTTGACCATATCAAAGATAACCACGATTTTTCTTATAAATTCAAGAGGTTTTCTCTATTTTGATGGTTAAAGACTTGGTTAGACATATTGAGACCTGCATCCATCCATTTTCATCCTCTCACTCTCATGTTTCTCTCATTTTCCCTCATTGTGGTATTTTCACTAGTGCCATCATTATTGCAACCATCTACATCCAGAGGAAAGGAGTAACAACCACAACAACACACTTTGGGAAGAAAAGAACCCTCCTAAGTGGAGGCCACCAAAGGATCCAGATCTTCAAGAGCCATCTCCACAGGTGTATTCATATATGTCATGTTCATTGGGTTACGGGTATGGGATTTTATTTATTCTTTGCATCTATTGTTGTTCATGTTTATTTTATTATGCATGTATTTTATTCTTACTGAAGAGTAGATATCTTATAGTTTAACAGTATTTGACAGGAAAAACTCCTTATGACAGGAATTTTGCCTATCAATTCCTATCCACAATGGTATTACAAACACATAATATGCATCACAAATAGGTTTCTAAGCACTTGTTGAGCACTTAAGTTTGACTATGTATTTGGGGATGACACACAGTGTATGATGTTTAGCTAGGCACCCTAAAGTTTAAACAATTCCTACCAAAATTTTCTAGTGAAGGTAGGGTCATGATCCAAGACAATGGAAGTGGGCATGCCATATAACTTAAAAATATGATCCATGAAGACTTGCACAACTAAGGTGGGGGGGAAAGGGTGAGATAAGGCACAAAAATTATCGTATTTGGAAAGACATACGACTACCAATGTGATCATTGATTTGTTACCCACTTTTAAGAGTCCCGCAATAAAATCCATGGAGATGTTAGTCCATATATGTGTTGGGATCGGCAGTGGTTGCAATTCCTTGAGTGTATTCACTATATCACCCTTGTCACTTTGGCAAGTGTCATGGTTTTCTACAAAATCTTAGATGTTTCCTTTCATCCCTTCCCAACAGAAAAAGTTCTTAGCTATTTCATAGGTTTTATAAAAGCTAGAGTGACTCATTGTAGGTGATGAATGCAATTCTTGTAAGACCCTTTGTTTTAAGGTAGAATTCATTACCATAACAATGTTCCCTTTATACCTCAATGTATATTGCTATCATGTATACCCTTTAGGAGGGTTTAGATATTTCTAAATCCTTAATATGAGTTGAACTAAAGTGTCATTTGTTATCCATTCTTGATGGGCGTCCTTGAGAAAACTTGGAATGGGTAAAGATAAGGAAAAGGAGGATCCATCCACCTCAAATTTCCTGGATAACGAATCAACTATCACATTTTATTTACCCCTCTCACAGATTATCTCATAATCATATCCCAACATCTTGGTAACTCACTTATGTTGCTCAAGGGATGATAAAATTTGTTCTAGAAAATTCTTCATACTATGATGATTTATCTTGATCTAGAAACACTTCCCTGTGAGATATAAGAAATAGGTCTCCATCACATGAAGGATGGCCATCATATATTTATCATCTATGGATTTACACAAATTAGAGTCACATAACTACTTACTAATGAATGCCAAGGGGCACCCTTCTTGCATCAAAATTGTTCCAAGACCTCTACCCAAGGCATCACATTCTAGAAAAAAGGTGTTATCAAAATATGGCACTGTTAATATTAGAGTAGTGCACATGACATCCTTTAAATATGAGAATAATTGCTTGATTGTCTCACTCCATACAAAGGCGTTTTTTTTTAGCAAGTGTGCAACATTTTTTCCATATTTTTTTGTAAACTTCATGTAGTAGCCAATAAGTTGTAAGAACCCATGCATGCTATTCAACATCTTAGGTCGGGGCCAATCTCGCATAGATGCAACTTTATTGGTATCTACTCGTACTCCATCTTGAATGACAATGTGACCCAAGTGTTCAACCTCTGAAGCCCCAAAAAAAAAATTGGATCTTTTTAGGAATAGTTGGTGGTCCCATAGTATTTTCAAGGATTTATTGACATGCTCTATGTGGGAATCTCAATATTTGTTGTAGATCAAGATATCATCAAAGAATACCAAAAAAAAACTATGTAGAAAGGGTCAAAAAAGTTAGTTCATGAGGCTCTAGAAGGTGGATGGAGCAATACAAGGGCCAAATTGAATCACTAAAATTCATAATTACCCTCATGTGTGTAGAAGGTGATCTTCGATATGTCCTCCTCTTTCATTTGTATTTGGTGGTATCTGGAATGAAGGTTAATGTCGATAAAAAACTTGGCTCCATGAATTTCATCTAAGAGACCATCAATAACTAGGATGGGGAATTTGTTTTTGATGGTTAAAATATTGAGAGCCCAAAAATTAGGACACATGCATCAATAACCTTACTTCTTTAATACCATGCTCGTCAATGATGAGTAGGGGATGGTACTAGGATGTATGAATCCATCCTCTAATAGTATTGCTGACGATTGAAATTGTCAACGAAGTTTTTCCCGCAAAGTGTTGCTAAGGCCTATTATTATAAAACTAAATAAGACTAGTAGGTGGGACCCCCTTGTAGATTGGAGATCAGGTCTGGTCCTTATTTGATTTTTGTGCTCATGTTCAACACTACTTACATGGTTGATGAGAATCTTGTTTTTTATGGATTGGTATGATGAAGTATTGGTTCTTATGTTACTACGGCATATTCTATTCATTTTTACCATTGCTATCTGTTCTTGGGACACCTGTACAACACACATGTTAGTAATAATACATGAAAGGCAGTTGGAAAAAAGCAATGACACATACAAACAATTGGAAAGAAGTAAGAAACAATGCAACAAATGCAAAGGGAAGAATTTAAACTATCCTACATACTATATTTCATGCATGAAAGATTTATTGATTATGTTGAATCCTAGCTAGCAAGTAAATGATTATGCAATTTTATTGAGTTATATGGTTACTATGCATACGGTAGGATAATATGTGGGTGGCACATTTGACAAAGTTGCTAATGCTTATGCGAATTATTGTATGGAACGTGGTTGATCTATCTTTTGGCATAAGTTAAGAGTATGATAAGGTCGTTGATTGATGGGTGATGGTTTCGATACATGTAATTAATGGTGTAATTGAAAGGCTTGTTGACATGTACTAAGAAGTAAATGGACTGTGAATGGAGGCGACGTGCATTTACTACATGTCGCCTTTACTCCTTCATTGGCTGCCACCCTAATAGGGATATTGTTCATCCTTGTTGTTGTGGTTATGCTCTGATTTCCTAGCAGAGAGGAACTGCTCGGCCATCTCGCATTTTAAGGTGTTTCGATCACAGGTATGTATTTTTTTGGCCATCCATGAGTCTGCTCTGTTTATGAAATGGATATTGGCTTGAATGTATGGGTTTTGTTTTCCTTAAGTACTACAACTGTGAAAAATTGTGTTTTTGGAATAAAATGTTGGTGGCTTTATCTATGATAAAAAACTGAAGTTACAGTGTATTGGGCCATCCTGGGTGTTAGTAACCATAGGGGCTCTCTATGATATTTGTTGGTTTAGATGGAGCGTTTTTGTGGTTTTGCTTGGCTGGTTGTCCTCACGCGTTTGCATCACTATGTCCAGTCTCTGGATTTTATGGGTTTAATGGTTGGAGGCACTCTGTGTCACTGTGTTTTGTTCACTTGGGAATTGGTTGATTTCACCACTAAAGTCATGAAATGGGTTTTGTTGTTCTTACTCGGCCCTGTCATCACCTCAGTGTTGTGGTTGTTTGACCGAAGAGCCACAAGGGTTACACCCTATGTGCGTTAAGTACCATTACCGGTCGAGTTGGAGCCTCGCTCTTCTGTTGTAGCCCTCCTGTCTCAAGATTTGTTATCTGTACATGAATAATTTGCTTTTCTCTCTATGTATACACCATTGGTCTCAGAGGGTTTTCACCATTGCAGGGAGTCGGCTCTAGCTTTTCTTGTGTTATTCACAGTGCAAACCTTTAACTCCATAGGTTTGAGGGTTGACATAGAACATCGGCATGGCTTGTCGGGTTTACTTCTTGGTTAGTGTTGAATGGTTGTGTATTTTCGACAAAAAATGGGGTACAAACTCGCCCAGTTGGCCATATGACGATCGTGTTGGTTTGATATCTAGTCACTTCATGTGTTATTAAAATGTATAACCCTGCATTTTTAATTGGGTAGTCCAGATACACAGTCAATTTCCTTATGTTCGACAGTCCAGTATTGTTTTATTTGAGAAGGTCACAGCCTCCCTCCATGTCGATGCGGGGGTATGCGTGGTTGCCACAACATGTTCGGTTGATTGGTTGATACACATGCATGGTATTTTTGCGCTAAGGATTATTTGGATTTTTGGCTTGACATTGATTACAATTGCTTAATGTTGCTCAGGCATACTACGTTTGTGTGTGTGGTGTTTCTACACAATGAATAAATGGTCATGGTAATCGTTAGTTTCTCTTGGGGACGAATGGTTATTGCAACTGGGATGACTGTAGAAAATCCATCCACTGCATGCATTATGATTATTTGATTGTATAAGCCCAAGTTTTACATAGCATGGTTGATTGCAGTTTGGTTAAATTGAAGCAAATACTGTATTAGATTGATGGCTCAACACGATGGGTTGAGTTATTATTGTGACTGTGTGTTTGGTTTTGTAAAATGGGGATGTTTCATTGTGGTGTTTGGGGTGGCTGCGCACCGTGTATAATATGGATAGTTTGGGTTCCACACTCAAAGATAGTCACAGAGTTTAAGCACGACTTGTTTTCTTTTCGATTATTTGTTTTATGAATACAGGAATGTTGTTGATACCTCATCATGATGGATAGCCCAGCATGTTAGGGTCACATTGAATTGGGCTTGTATAGTGACAGAATTACACTTGCATAATTGAATTAGTCTATGCATAGCATGTGCTGGAATGGTAGTTATTGTCTGTCTGTTTAAATAATGATCCGGGTTTTTGCAATTTTAATCTGGATTATTTGGCCATCCGCTACCTATGTTTAATGAATATCATCACATTTTAAATGACAGGCCCAATTGGAGTGACAGTATGACTTCATTGTTATTTTTGAAACACAACTTTTGGGTGTATTTGTTGATTGAAGTAATGTGTGGGCAGTGATTCATTCTGATGGTTAAGAGAGTGGAACGGCTACTTATACATTGAGAATTGTTATAAGATGCAAATTGGAATAATAAAAGGAACAGAACTTCCTTACAGATTGTGTAAAATGCATATTGTCTTGTGATGACACTGTGTGGACATTTGATTGTGAACTAGCTAATACACAGTGATTGTTATGATCATTTGGTTGGCGTATCTCCTTGTAACAGAATGGCTATATGGATTACTTGATTAATTTTGTGAATGGTAACCGCTCTGATTCCCCATTATTAATTCACTTTTCACTAATTACAACCCCATCACTTTCCCACATTCATTTTGTTTTTTACTCCCTGTTCCAAAATTGATTACAGTTAAGAAAAAATGATGTGTTGAAACAGTTGGTAGCCGCAGTGTCTTGGTTGAACTACAGTGATGTTTTCTTTGATTTGCAGTTGATTGTTGTTGTCCTTGAGAAGTAATCGTATTTTTCCCCCCTCATTATATCATGTTTCTCTCAATACAAACCCCTCACATATCCCAGGACCCTTTATTCACCCCCTGTTCATTGATGAATAGTAAAACAATTTGTATGGATTGGATTGCATGAGTCTGATACATTGTTGAGCCAAATCTATTTCATATTTTTAAGAGTTGTCATGTATGGTTATTTAAAATACTATTTTCTAATCGATCATGCATGCAGGAATGAGGTTTTTCAGTCGAGGTAGCCATGGCTGAGGAAACAGAGGGATAGGTAATTGGAACAAAGGCCCAAGAAGGCCTAGGTTCTCCATACATTTTGATGTTGATTCACAAGAGCTTGGCCAATTGTTTCAGGCTGAATTTTTCAATTGGATTGGGCAGGGAGTAGTCCAACCTAGGCCTGAAAGGCCTCCTTTCCAAGTTCTGCAAGCCCCTGGCATCCCTGTGCCCCCTCACGTCTCATTGCAACCCGAGGTTCCTAAAAATGGATGGCAAGAGATTGTCCACCCGACAGTCTCCCAACATCGTGGTTGGCCCAACTTGTCCTTGCCTGCTCCTCCACCTAATAACCAGATCGTCCAAGTCGCTCCCCAATCACCAGTGCAATCCTCCCATGCTAGCAAGAGATTGAAAACTGAGGCACACCATGCCCTTGACAAAGGAAAAGCCATTGTTTCCCCTTCCTCTCCCTCCAATGGCTCTGATAAATTTGTGTCTTCCCGGATGCATTTGAGGGATGATTGTTCCTGCGTGATCAGTGAGATTAGGCCTAAGGGCTCGACACAGCCAAAGGAAAATTCAGGGAAATCGAAGGGTGACAACAGCAATAAAGGAAAGATTGCATCTCAGAGTGGGAAATATGGTTTTTGAGTTTTATTTTTATCTATTGTTGATGACAGTTTACTTCAGGAAATTTTGGATAGCATGTTTTATTTTGGATATATGAGTAGTATTTTTGAAAATAATTTCAAATATCATGAGCTAAAATTTCCAAAAGTGAATATGTTGATGGGAGACACAAGGAGGTGTGTTTTACTTAACTAATGGTTATGTTATGATTGTTATGAGCTAAAGGGAGTCACAAGAGGTCCCACCTACTAGTTATTATTTATTTATAACCCTTATTATGATTATTACTTTTCCCCCTAACTAAAGTTGGTTGAGTCTTTTAATTAACTTAACTAATGAGTTGGTTGAACCACTTCAACCAATTCGAATTGTTTAAAATCAAAAGGAAAGGGAGGAACGAGGGGAGGATAGAAGCAAAAGCATACTAAGGTTTTCTCTTTGAGTTATGTTGAGATAGTTCAGTTTTAATTCATTCATATATTCATCACAAGCCTAATTCTCTTTTATGATAGTGGGGTCTTATTGTAGACAGCAATATTCAGGGTTGAATCACATCATTCAGACACTTGTTTTTCAGAGGTGTTCATCTATATTTGATAGTCTGTGTAGACTTGTCTATTTGTGAATTAGTTTTCATGACTGACAAAGGTTATTGTGCAGAGTCGAGTGGGAAGAAATCTGTGGCAAGTTGATCCAGATTTTAGAGTTCAGTTTTGGTTTTCTGTCAGAGGTCCTTTTGTATGTTCCATCGGGGATGTCTAGGTTTGACTTTGGTCCAATATTTATGTATGAGATTTTGTAAATAAAATGACTCTTTGGTGAATTGGAATGAAATAAAGGATTGCTTTATATCTCATCTATATTGATTATCATCTTGGTGTCTTTACTTCTATCTTTATATTTATTTCAGCAACTGTTATATTCAGAAAATTACATTAAAAGTGAATTTCCAGCAAGCTTTTTTTGTTGATAAAAGACTAGCCTGAGCACTTGTAATTAATACTTGTGAGTTAGGATGTTATTTTTGTTGGCTATAAACATAGGGTGATATTCCCGTCTATTTTTATTTAGCCAAGCAGAATCTGAAAATGCTTGAGTAAGATCATTTCATATCTTTTCCTCAACAAGTACCTTAATGATATTTTTGGTTTCATTCTTCTATGCAAATGACTACTGATAAGGATGCACATTGGGTGGTATACTATCGTGAATCAGTGGAATACCATGGTCATGCTCCCCTCATGAAGTAAACCTTATGGTGTTTCAAATACATGTTGTTGTTTAGAGAAGACCAACAACAAATTAGTGTGAATCTCTCGTGGGGGTGATCAATTACTTGTATGGCATTGAACTATGCAATAATGTCTGAGTGGTTATTCTTCAATAACTTCTTCATGCAATGAGAGGTGATAATTTCAGGGGGAACCAGATGTAAGTCATTTGAGGGTATGTTTTTTCCCTTCCTTAGTGAATCTCGTGTATAAATCCTTGAAATCCATGGTGATTGGTCCCAAAGTGCATAACCATTATACCCCTAGAAATACATCGCAACCACTCATTTCAATAGAAAACATGTGATTTTAGATATGATACTCACCCATTTGGAGTTTCCTATTCACATCGACCACCACATTTCATTATGCCACCATTGGCTATCGTAATTTGAAAATTAGATATAGGACAGACATAAAAATGGATTTCTTCTACCACTCTTGTATGAATAAATTGTGGGTGTTTCTATTTTCAATCAATACAATAACTTTGTGATGCTTGATATAACAAATCAACTTCAATGATTTGGGTGTTGAGAAACTAGTTAAGGCATGGAGAGAAATTTAGGGTTCCTTGCAAGGTCATTTTCTTATCTATGGGAGAGGTGGAATCATCCAAATATAGTTTAGGAGTATCTTCAATTGATATGTCTTATGAGTGTTCATATGGGGATACATCCATTTGAAATAATTTATGTTCTTTAGATTTTTTCCCTTTGAAATTTCTCTCATCAAAATTACAGAAAAGGAAGAGGTGTTGGTGTTATGCCATCTTGACTTGAGATAACTTGTGGATTCTCATTGGCTGAGAGTTGGAGGGGTCATGGTTAGTTTCCATAGGGGTACTATTGTGAATAGTGAAAAAATATCTCTTGGTTTATGCATTGATCACCATATCCACTTATTTATCTCTTTCATAAGCTTCCAACCATGTTTTTGGGTGGTACATCATGATGTGTGCTCTAATTTCCTCCTTGATACCACTAATGAAACATTCTTTAAAAAAATAATTATATAGGCCCTCTATGAAGATTACAAATTTTGCAAAGGTTGCAATAGAGTAAATAATTGTCCCTGTTTGGAGTAATTTTTTCAGTTATCCCAAATAGTGAGTGTCACATTCAAAACCATCATAAAGGACCTACACAAACCGGGTCCAAAAATGTAGCCTCCATAAGATTTATTATACCATTGTGAAGACTATCAACATTTTGAATCCAAATATAAGATGCCCACTTTTACTTTGAGTAGGTCATCAGTAATGCCATGGAGAGAGAAACAGTGTTCCATATGGGTAACCCAACCTGAGGGATCGAAATCATCAATTTTTTTTATGTTGACCTTTGGAAAGTAGTGTCATGAATTTTGATCTTGAAAGTGTGAGTGGGGGTTATTCCAAAAGAGTGTGTGAGTGGCTTGCACAGTTTCATCTACTGGGGATTCTTCCTTGATTGGATCAATGTGTAGATTTTATATATATATATATATA
>ML778301.1:610869-626484 GCA_009831015.1 Picea engelmannii | reverse complement strand
ATAGTTTAAACCATATACTATATATTTAGTATATATAACAATTTATAACCAAAAACCAAAAACTCTGAAATATATGGCAGTCGATAGGGCTCGAACCCCTGACCTACCATATATAATACTATGCCTTAACCAATCCACCTAAGGTGCAAGTTTGGTAATGAAACCAACCATTTGCATTTAAAGCCTTCCATGAATTTCGGAGGTAAGTTAAGGGCTCGCACCCTATTTAATGGGAACATGGATCAAGGTTATACACACACATTAATGCATATTTTAGTGTCATAACTCGTGCTTGAGGATACCTAAGTTTTGAGGCTACACCGTAAATCATGCCAAATGGTTCCTTAATGAAATTTCGAGAATTTTATACTCATTTTGCATGATTTTTCGTAATGAATCCAATGGTGCACTTTGTTTCTACATTTGAGCAACATGTAAAAGGTCATTGTAAAATGAAATCATTTGAGCATTAATAAAATAAGGTTTCTATTGGAAGCAGACTCAGAGAAGCAACCCAAATTGGGTGAACTCCGTTTTCCAACTTGTCTGTGTGATTTCATTATTGTTGTTCATTTCAAGCTCAATTATTCGTAAGCCATTTTATCATTAAAGTGGATTTCGTTAGATAATTTTTTCACATGTAATTTGCATACACTCAAACGATCATTTTATTTTGAATGTCAAGTAGATGTTTCTTATGTATTAAAAAATTAATAAGCATCTATGGATATTTCAGATCAATTTGGTATCAGAGTAGGTTTGACAAGTGTTTGAAAGTGAATGCTTACAAGATCCAGACTCAAACTTGGTAAATGAAAACTTGCAAGTTATAAGTCTGAAATTGGAAAAAGATTTTGAAGACATAACATGGCTTCTTAAAAGGGAGAAGAAGAAGATCAACCCATGAGCCACGAAGAGATAAAAACTACGCTTCAATCATTGAAAGAAACAATATATGAGTTAGAACAAAGAATTCAAAATCTTGTAAGCAGAGAATCTTCTGTAAAAGGAGGAGGAGGTGAAGGTGTTGAACCTATAGAGCCCCTTTCACCATCCTCATCATCATTATCATCAGTGTCTTCTAAAGCGAGTAAACATTCTTCTCATCGAAAGAAGTCCTCTAAGAATTCAGATCATAATCTGCCATTACTAAAATTGGATGTTAAGTTTGAATTGCCGACCTATGATGGATAATTGAATACCGAGAAATTGGACAAATGGATCAAGAAAATATAGATATATTGTATGGTTCAAAGGATTATGGACGAGACTAAAAAGATATAGTTAGTTGTTCTTTGAATAAGTGGTACTACCTTAATATAGTGGGAGAGTAAGATGCAAGTTGATCTTGTTCAAAAGGGTAAAGTAATCTCTTCCTGGGATAAGTTTACTAAGGCTATAAGGAAATAGTTCTATCCACTGGCACATACGCAAACAACAATGATCGAATGGCAACATCTAAGACAGGGTAAAGGCTAGAATATTCAGGCATATACACAGGAATTCAAAAAGAATTTGTTATCATTAAGGATTTCGTTGTATACTCATGAAACTCTTCTAAAGTATATTGGCAGCATGCACTCATATGTTCTCCATATTATTCTAATGTTTGGACATACTAACATTGATAAGGTGTCGGTACAATCTACACACTGAGAGGCTAGTAAGGGTAAGCATGTGAGTGAAGATAAGAAACCATTCAAGTTCGAGAAGAAACTGAAAGGTAAATGGAAGAGTAAGAAATAATCCACGGTGAAGCAATATGAGGTAAGACCTACATGTTCCCACTGTAAGAAAAAGGGACATGAGGAATCACATTGTTGGAAGTTGCATCCAGAATTACGACCAAAGAAATTCAAGGAAAAAGGGAAGCAGAAGATTGTTACATCATCTCATCAAGATCTAGGATTAGACTACGGAGATGAATCTAATATCATGGCCATAGGAAGCAAAGGTATATCACCTATCAATTCAAATTCTTTAGTTCAATCCGCCAAAGTGGAAAGTGATATTGATTAAAAGAAGAAAAGTGAGATTTTTCATGTTAGAGTTATAGTCAAGCATACCAAGGTAGATACTTTATTTGACAGTGGATCTCAAGTTAACCTAATATCTGAAGCAATTGTTGAGAATTTGGGTTTAAAGACAACACCTCATAAAAATACATATCCATTAGGTTGGGTGTGTGATGATGCTAAGTTGCAGGTAATGAAGCAGTAAGATTATATTTGCAATAACAGCTAAGTTCTTTGATGAGGTTGAGTTAGACATTGTGCCTCTCGATATTTGTAGCATTGTCTTGGGTCATCCATATCTATTTGACAAGAAGGTTGTATTCTACTGAGAAGAGAATAAATATCATCTTTTCAAGGAAGGGATTGAATATATTGTCAGAGTTCATCGCATCAAAACTAATGTTTCTTTAGTGAGAACAAGCAAATGAAGAGACTGTGCAAGTAAATATTTTGTTCTCATGATCATAGTGAAACAGAAAGAAGAAGATATAACAGACACTTTATCAAGTTATGATCCAAACCATAAAAAAGAGTTTATAAAAAAGAGTGAAATATATTTGCATCAAGATGATCCTCTTCCGAACAATAGAATGTACAGGTCATCAATGATCAAGAATGAAGAAATAGGGAAACAAGTTCAGGAGTTTCTCAATAAAGGAATCATCATACCAAGATCCTCTCTATGTGGTTCTCCTATAGTATTAGTTCCAAAGAAAGATGGCATGTGGAGGATTTGTATTGATTTTCGAGCCCTGAACAAGATTATGGTAAAGAACCGTTATACTCTTCCCAGAATAGATGATTTATTAGATTAGTTAAAGAATGTTGTGTATTTCACTAAGTTGGATTTGAGAAGTGGTTACCATCATATCAGAATTGCAAAATTTCTTTCAAGACCAAGGAAGGCATGTTCGAATGGTTGGTTATGCCTCTTAGGCTATGTAACACACCAGCAACATTTATGAGAGTAATTAATGATGTGTTCAAACCCTACATAGATGATTTTTGTATTGTCTATTTAGACGACATATTGATCTTTAGTCGAAGATGGGAAGATCATATAAATCATGTCAAGACAGCCTTTGAACTCTTGAAGAAGTAGAAGTTGTATATCAAGTTATCTAAATGTGAATTTGGGAAAACTTCTCTGGTATATTTGGGATACATTGTAGGGAATGGTCAGCTAAGTATTGATCCCTTAAAAGTAGAAGTCATTGAAAAATGGCCCAAGCCAACTGTTGCCACCGAAGTTAGGAGCTTCTTAGGAGCAGTACAGTACTAGAGAAAATTCAATGTTAATTTCTCATACATAGTAGCACCTCTGCATGCATTAACAAGTGTTAAACAGGTCTTTCAATGGCGAGGCAAGCAACAGAAATCCTTTGAGACATTGAAGGAAAAGATAAGCATCACACTAGTTTTGGCTATGCCGGATCTACAACAACCATTTGAGATTCAAACCGATGCAAGCAAATATGCCATGGGCGTAGTCTTGATGCAACAAGGTAAACCTATGTGTTATCATTCTGAGACTTTCACTCAAGTTGTGATTAACTATCCAACATATGATAGAGAATTGTATGTGTTAGTACAAAGTGTAAAGAAATGGAAGCATTACTTAATTGGAAAGGAGACAATAGTTCATACTGATCATCATCCATGACAGTATTTTTAGTCACATACCAAGCTACAACAGTCATGACACTTCAGGTGGATGGGTTTTCTACAGCAATTTCATTTGGTAATTAAGTATAAGAAGGGTATTCATAACAAGGTTGTGGATATGTTGTCAAGACCAGTAATTAGTGCATCCACAATACTCAGGTATAATCCTTTAGCACATGAAAGTTATGTTGAAGAATATGCTAGGGATGAAGATTTTAAAGAAGTATACGATGCATTAAATCACGGCAATCAGCAATCATATTATTATATGCATGACAGTTTGTTATATCATCTAGGAAAACTATGTATACTAAGAGACAAAAGAGTGAATATAATTAGAGAAGGTCATACATCTCTCATATATGGTCATTTTGGGGTTGGTAAGACAGTAGAACAGTTACAGAGATATTGTTATTGGCCTTGAATGAATGAAACAGTTTCCAAGTATATCAAAGGGTGTGTTATGTGTGCCACAAGTAAGCCTAGCAACAAAAAACTAGGGTTATATACGCCACTTCTAGTACCTTCTCATCCATGGGAAAGTGTCTCCATGGACTTTGTAGGGGGTTTTCCAATGTCCAGGATAGGTCATTATTATCTATATGTCATGGTGGATAGATTCAGTAAGACGTGTATTTTGATTCCATGTAAGAAATAGGTCACAACTAAACAGACAACACAGATGTTCTTTGCTAATGTATGGGTTCATTTTGGACTTCCTACATCTATTATATCAGATCAATACTCTCGCTTTCTAGGAAATTTTTTGTCTCATTTATGGGAGCTAATGGACACTAAGTTGAAGAAGAGCACGGCTTTCCATCTGCAGATAGATGGAAAAACAGAGGTGGTAAACAGAGCAATGGTACATCTACTTTTAGGATACTGCAACAAGCATCATAAGTTATGGGATGAACAATTACCTTATATACAACATGCCTATAATCATGCCATGCATTCATCTACTCAGAAAACTCTTTTTAAAGTATGTTTTCGGTACTTTCCTAAGTCACCTATGGAATTTGACTTTGGAGAAGCAGGTAAAGAAGATGGATAGGATGATACAGATAAATCTAAAAGGTTCATTCAAAAGATTCAATAGATACATCAATAAGTACAGGAACAATTGGAGAAGATCCAAGGCAAGTACAAGGAAAATAATGATAAACTTCGGGTTGATCATCAGTTTGAAGTCGGTGATCAAGTATGGTTACATATCAGCAAAGATAGAATGAAAGGTGAAGGTAAAAAGTTAATACCAATCTGGTATGGTCCATTTAATATCTTCGAAAAGATTGGTACTAATGCCTTTTGTTTAGATCTACCAACCTACATGCAAATGTATTCAGTGGTATATGCTGAGAATTTGAAGCTTTATGAGCCTCCTATAATTATGAATGAAGAGGAAAGTATTCAAGTTCTAGCAATTGATGATTTTTAACCAGAATATTTGGACAAGCTACATGAAGATGTCATTCTCGACAGAAGAATCAAAACTTCACAGCAAGGTGATGTGGAATATCTTCGACTTGGTCTTAAAGGGGTAAAACCAATTAAAAAAAAATGGATGGAGATCGGAAGGGTACTCTAACCTCACTTTGTTGTTGATTACTCAAAAATTTTGGTGATCTAAATGTCTTCCAATGGGGAGGAATGATCTAGGAGGATCTGGGAATGCTCACAGAGGTCCAGGAGGATCTGGAATGTCCAAGGAGGTCCAGAATGGTTCAAAAACTCTCAAAATTAAACCATCCCAAATTATCTCTAAAACACCATCAATGCGTACATCTCGATGATATCTTTCCAACGGTTCAAATTTTGCCTCAAATAGAGTTCGTATGCAAAAGTTATGAGTAGACAAAGTTCAAGTCAAACAGGTCAAAGTCAAAGTCAAAGGGGTAAAAGGGTGACACGTGTCACCAATGCAAGGGTGACACGTGGAATGAACATATATATGACATGGCCACACCCCAAGGTTTCATGTGGGCCGACCGTACTTTGATTGGGCAGATGAGTTGGCAGTTGACTAGGCAAGGTACAATCTACTTGGACCAATTGCATATTGACAAGTGGCAAGGTTCAGCGAATGAGAGGCCACCACATGGCGACCTTCCATTGGCCTATATTGGTTAACATTATGTGAAATTATGGAGTCAATGGGGGTCGAACCCATGACCTCCATAATTTCCCAAAGTTCTTACACAAGCCCTACTACCAACGCGCCATACAATGTTTCTTAACCTATATGTGGCACGAATTATATTTAAATTTGTGTTAGGATTTGAATGGGAGAAAAAAGGCTTTAGGGCCTAAGCCCTTGACCGTATCCCTTGGTTTATGTAATATACCATGTAAACCACACTTAATTTTTGGAAGGGCTAACGGATTAACCAACACACACACACACACATATATAGTGTAAACCATATACTATATATATATTATATATAAAAATGTATAACCACGGACCTGCCATATATAATACTATGCCTTAACCAATCTGCCTAATGCGTGGGTTTGGTTATGAAACCAACCACTTTGCATTTAAATCCTACCACAAATTTTGAAGGTAATTTAAGGGCCCTCGCCCTATTTAATGGGTGCTCAGACCGAGGTTGTACACACACATTAATGCAGAGTTTAGTCTTGTAACTTGTGCCTGAGGGTACCTAATGTTTGAGGCTACACTGTAAAGTTTGCCAAATGGTTCCTTAACGGAATTTCAAGAATTTTATACTCATTTTGCACGATTTTTCGCAAGGAATCCAATAGTGCACTCCATTTTTTCATTTGAGCAACATGTAAAAAGGTCATTGTAAAATGCAAACATTTGAGCATTAATAAAAGGAGGTCTCTATTGGAAGCATACCCAAAGAGGTAGCCCAAATTGGGTGAACTCCGTTTTCCAAATTGTGTATGTGATTTCATTATTGTTTTTTCATTTCAATATCAAATATTTATAAGTCATTTTATCATTAAAGTGGATTTGGTTAGATAATTTGTTCACATGTAATTTGCATACAGTCAATCGATCATTTTATTTCGAATGTCAAGTAGATTTTTCTTATGTATTAAAATATTAATAAGCATCTAAGGATATTTAGGATCGCATAGTTGGAAATCACATCAACCACCACCACATCCATCATTATGCTTTTAACAAGGAGTTGAGCTAAGGTGACTACCATATCTTTAAGCAGCCCATCACATTTTACCTTTCTGGCATCAAAAGAATACAAATCATGATATGGATTAGTTATCTCCAACCCCATATTTTTCATAACCACCTTGGGCATAAGGTTATGTGATGCTCCAGAATCCAGCATACAATTGTGCAGCATCTTTTCATGGATGTTAAAGGTCACATAGAAGGGTGTAATAGACTCTTACTTATCATCTATGTGTAGATCAAAAACAATAGTGGGGGATTCATCTTGTAGATTCACAGTATCAGGAGGACTTGGTGATCCCTTTACTTGTATCACCTTCTCAATTTGCTTGTGGTATGAAGGATTTATATCTAGCTCCATCAATGGGACAGGAATCTTGATTTTGGACAATTCTTTCTCAACATTGAAAGGTGGAACTGATTCCTCAAGTTCTTTAACCTCTCTTTCTATCTTTGAAGGCTCATCATCTTCTTTGTTCTTGGGAATATTATTTAGTTCTTTGAATTTATCCATAGAAATAATTGGGCTATGATTTTTAATTTGGGGATGACTATCTTGATTAGCTTCCCTTTTCCTAGGTTTGAGGTCATATTTCTTATGCATCTCGGCCTATAGTGCATCAACAAACATCCTGTACTGCACATAGGACAATACTTCTTTGTTAGATTCACTTTTGGTGGTTTGCTTCTTGTTGTTGAGGGAATATTGATAATCATCTTGAGTGATATGCATGGCATTTCTTTCCTCTTGTAACAAGTGTACTTCTTCTGGATTTTCATCATATCCTTCATCTATTTCTTCCTCAACCAGGTTATTTTCATTATTAATTCTTACAGGAGGTTGGATAGGCTACTCCTCATTCCTTCTTTCTCTCCTCATGAGTTGAGGATTGGAAGGACTTCTGAACTTATTAGGGTTCCTTATTCCTCCTTCTTGAGGGACTTTATTGGCATTACCATTCTCTAGTGCAAATCTAGACATTTTATTTGTCAAATTTATGATCAGTCTAGACATCTCATCGATTTGGGCTTCATGAGAATCTTTATCTTGATATGAAGGACCATAGTCTTATTTAACCTTCTTTTTTTCTATTTGATCTAGTTTTTACTTCATTTTTCCCGATGCAATTATATTCCCTTCAATATATATCACATCATCTTGCATTATCAGTAGATTTGGAGCTCTTCTTTCCCTTAATATTATAGCAAAGGTTGCATCAAAATCTCCAGCGTACGTGAATTTATCTGCTTGTTGCAAGGGATTTCGATCTCTAGGGATCTTGTTGTACAGTTTTTTAAACCTTCTGTTAAAGTCAACAATAGACTCATTTTCTTTTTTCTTAAGAGAGACAAACTTAGTCATGTAATATAGGTTGTCTCTCTTTTCCCCCCATTGTTTCATAAATGCAGACTCAAGAGCTTGTCAGTTATCTTTGAGGCTAAAGGAGGCTCTAGGAACCATTTCCAGAAATCTCCCTCCAAGGTTTGAATAAAAAGTCTCATGAAGATATCATCATGCTCCACGAATAGGTTATCAGTGAAAGCCCAGAAGGTCTCTAGGTGTTCTTCAGGAGATAAAGTTGGTTCACCATTGTACTTGGGGAAGATCTTCAAACATTTTTCAAGATTGTTATGAACGTTCATGGGGAGATTCAATGGGCCAAATCTGATAATGACCCAAGGGTTTAAAGGTGGTGGGGGAGGTTGATTTCCCCCAACTCTTTCTCCTCCAAAGTTGGCCATCACATTATGAAGGATGTGGTTATGGACTTCAATGGATGGAGGGTTAATAGGGTTTCTTAGAAAGGGTTTAATGGAAGAGCTCGCTTCTTGACAGAATCCTGAGGGAAAATTATGCAAATCTGTTAGGGGTTTGGGAGGTATCTTGGATGTTGAATAAGAATCAATAGGTATATCAATTAACTCAAAACATTTTCTAACTCTACAAACAATAGAAGGAGATGTTTCCAAATTAAGGCTCCCTGAAGGTGGATATATTTGACGTTCTCTAATATTTCTCCAGGTAATGAGCTTCTCTGGATCTGAGTATACTGGAGTATGCTCATGATCTATGTTATTTATGGTGTATCTTCTGTTAGACGCCAGATATTTTCTCAGTGGAGTCGTTGAGTGAAATAACCAATAGTCAGGTGCCTGAAACTCATTCACCTTTGAGTATCAAAGCTTGCAATGTTGTATCCCTGGGGAAATATATTGTAACACACCCAACCCCCTAATCCTTACTTAGGCTGATGGGGTGTCAAAATTTCCTCTTCTTACTCTCAGTTAATTTATCTCAATGAGCCCCATAGATGGACTTTGCTCGTCGAGAGATTTCCAACAACTATAACCATGCTCAAATCCAAGCTCTAGATCAAAAGTTATAGCCTCCCAAAATTTTATGGGCTTCCATTCATCAATTCCACCTCACTGGCATGTGGCATCCACATGGCTCCCTGTCACTCATTCCATATGACATGGCATTAATGTGGCATCTTCCATTGGGCCCATCGGCCATCTAGATCAATGGTCCCGATCACTTGGGCCATTCTTCGTCATCATCAAGGTTCTCCTCCCATGGAGTTATCGATCACCCCAACTTACCAAGTTCTGTCAACGAACTCTAATGGGTTCACTTCCCAGATCCAATGGCTCTTGGCCCTTGACTTCCAACGGCTTCAATCACATCAGTACCTTGAACTTGTGCAACAGTTAACAGTCATCCCTTTAACCTTTTCTAGGATGAACAGGTGGGACCTACAACAAATCTACATCTATTATTTCTCCTTGCTATTCTTTGATCCATGGCCAAGGTTCCACGTGTCACCTCTCGACGAGTCCATAGTCAATGGAACTTTTCATCATTGGCACCTCTCTAGAACTTGTTACTCAAATCATCGATCGTTTATGCTCCAACGATGTTGTGACTGGCATCGATAACACATATCTCACCTTGATCACTTCTACCATATCAATGGTTGTTTTTTCTTCTTGGGATACCCCATGGTCATCGGCTCTCTTCTCTTATCCTCTCTCCAGACCTTCATCTACCCTCTACCTAAAAATGGATGATATTTCTCGATTTGTAGATCCAACGGCCAAGATTTAAGGAGATTACCTAAGGGTCATTTCTCCCAACTAGGACCACACTCGACTCGTCGACCAATCAACTATCGGCACACGTCATTCCTCTAGCGACGCATGTCACCACTAGAAACACACCGGCAACCATGCTGGCATGCCACTTCGTTATGATGTTACCACTCTCTCTCCTCACTTGAACAGAACCTATGGATATCTTACCTCTACATTGATCAATGAATCTCTTTATTTATCGTGACATTTATACTCATCGACCCTCTCTAGCCCATCGCTCTTCTTTACCGACTTTCCATCCCCGACGACGATGCGATAGCATCAACGGTTTAGATATGACCCAATTCACTCCTGACAGATCGATTGTCTTTGTTACACCATAAGGTTGTCATCGTCGCCGATCCTCTCACAAGCCTCGGCACTCAATCATTCTCGATGAAGGGATGAGATCTACTCACTCTATTGGATCTATGACTGGTATTTTCTCCATCTCGTATCATGGGGTTTCCACTGGCTAACATTTTGAAATCGAAAATTATCCCACTCAAAGGTTCTTCAAGTTTTTTCCAAGTCTTACCAAGCCTTTAGGAGATCTCACCTTACTCTGAAAACCATAAAGGCATTCCCTCTTCTCCACTTAAGTGGAGATTCGTGTCTTGCAAACTGTCCATACCAGGACAAGGGATTCCTCTAAAGAATTAAGGTTCTTTTGAATCACACAAATACCTCTCTCATGCACTTAGACATTCCAATGTCAATCTCAGGGAACCTCTGCCCATTCCTCCTAGAAGGTATTATTCATTCTTATTTTATAAGCATGTTTTATTTTCATCAACATCACACTACATCAAATATCCTACTGCACACATGGGAGGCACAAACATATAGATATACCCATGATTACATTCACAAGAGGGAACCATTTTCACAGTTCTTTAATCATTCAAGGTAAAATGCAGGGTCCTCCTCCTCGTATATGCAATACACGTGCAATTACATATAGGTACATTTCATACAAGTACAAAGCCCTCCCAATGGATACATAAAAAATCCCATAATCAGGAATTTATATTCATAATTACAAACATAGGCATCTAGCCATTTCATTTCAATTACACGGGGTGTAGAGATACTTATTTGTTTACAAGATATAGCCATCCAACTGACTGTGGGTGTACGCCTTTCCACCCAACCATAGGCTCTACATTCTCAGACACTTCAACAGTAGGCCACCCCTTTTCCAGGCCATGATACCACTAGGGGACTCTCACAATTGACTTATTAATCCAAATAATGGATCAAGGAGGTTACTCTCCTCCACTCCATCGGAAACAGCAGAAGTTTCCCTTCCTTCCCACTGAGATCAGGACCTACACAGGGTTTATTAGATGTCTTCCTAGTTGGATTTCCACTTCACAAAAGAGTCCCTTCATAGTTATATTGTCCCTCAATGTCCTCTCCTTCCAGTGCCAGTTTCTTTCCAGCAATCATCAATATCGCGACTCTATTTTGCTCCAGTCGGGACTTCGGGTCTTCTCTACTCTAGTTAATAACTCTCACTCGAGTTCTTTGATCCTTCTCTTGCATGCACCCATACAGTCTCTATTTATATGTTCACACATACTATGGTTCCTCGACCTCCATGTGATGTATCTCTAGCCAACGCTCTATCTTTTCGGGTATTTACAAACCTCCCATCTCATAACTCTCCCGAGTTATTTGTTCTTCTTGTGCACTTATATGGTCAAATATTTTCACACCCCTCCCTATCTTATCTATGAGAACTCTTCTCTCTTTTCTATGTCTTATCCTGCATGCATTTTCCACACAGGAGAGTTCTCGACCTACCCTCTTCCTTCTGTCAAAAGGATCTGCGAGTTCAACATGGTTCAGCTTGGAAAATGTGAAGTACTTGATGGTTCCTTTGGATGAAAGCCTCTACTATCCTAGCAAGTCCTTCCCCATACTTCCATTCATTGAGTTGGTTGGTTGTTCAACTAAAAACCCCTTCTTATTAACTATCTTGATTTTGTTGCAAGCTAGAGGAAACATGGCTATTTCCTCCACATCATTCATCAAGGTGGCTTTGAGTCCTTGCACATGAATCCCCATTCTTTTCCCCTTACTAATCCCTCTCATGGTATCATGGCTAGTACTTTCAAGGCTTCAAGTCAGTTGTTGGCATTTTCAATTAAACAATAATACACTTACAATGTTTACATTACATTGCATGGAAATCATCAATCATGATTAATTACATACATAATTAAGGGTTTAGAAATGGGTTGTTACAAATATCTTCAAATTTCATTCCCCAGCAACGACACCATTTCAGTTGTTGTCCCTCGAGATGTTCCAGACTGTCAGTGGAACGATGTCGAGGGATCCTAGGAGCTAAGACTCGGGATGAGCCTTAAATCCATGCTTGTAATAGCAGAAATTATGAAAAAATGTGGGTAAGTTTTTTCCTCTCTCTTATAGAACTCTCATCCCTCAAACAATCTCAGTCCATATATTAAAATGTTCAACCCCAAGAGGCATTTTTCCACATTTGTTTCAGACAATTGAGTTTAAATATGGATGAAGTGATGGATTTAGAAGAAATACAAGATAAACATGTGAGGCATTTTTAAGGTGAATCTCACATATTATGGAAAGAACAACATGTTGAGCAATTAAGAATTCAGTAATTCTAACAAATCTAGTTGATCGTAAAATCGTGCATCAAACAGTAAAAATATTCAAACATTTAAATCCATGGAGGTACCCTCTGCACATCATTAAACATATGAAGAAATGACAAGAAGTGGTCATACATTTAGAGGAAATCACTCTAGTATCATAAGCATACAACACACAGTTACACTAAACATGCTATGTAACTCATTGCTTGAGATTTTATTAATGGTGATCTGATACAAGAAGCCAAATGAGATGGTGGCTTTACAAGAACACATGCATAAAACGAATCATAGGCTGAAACACAATGCAAGGGATCAATCTCTTGAAGCATGCATCCTTAATAATACATATGTGTTTGAGGGGATCTTGATCAAACAACTTTGGTAATAATGTACTCTTAAATTCCCCAAAGTGTTGACCCTAAAAATGAGCTCTTTGCCTTACATTATAGGCTCTTCACTTGTAGGAAAACCATATATTTAGACCAATACTGCTTCTTGGAGATGGATACTTCTTGTCAAAATCACGATACTGCCCGGGGTTTCTCACTGATTTGCAATTGAATTTCATTTTCACCAGGTAAAAATAAATTTTACCCCCAAATCTAACCCACAACGTTATTGATAAAAAAAATTCATTTTCTTGATCTACAATTTTGCTTTATCACTCTCAGGGTGATTCAATTGATTCCCAATATTGCGTTGAGTGCTTTGATCACAAGTAAGCAAGGAGAAGGGTTAGTCATTTCCTCTCAACTAACACTGCCCAACTGAAATTGGGCATGATGGACCAATCATGTGCATCTTCTACTTCAAGCTCCTCCAATGCACTAATAGGATTGGAAATCGCACTTTAGGTCAGATTCCCATATATCCTTCGGCTCTTAGATTCTTTCTAATGATATCAAAGAAGGACATTCCCCTCTCATTGATCACGTTCTGCAAACGTTTGTATCCAAGATGGTTGATAATCCTCCCTTGTGGTGAGAGATTGAGTAGGTGGGTCATCATCTAAGACACCTGGCATCCAAGTAACTCACCTTTAGAAAGAAAATTACTCACAAATTGGTTTCTCATGATCCTTGTCGTTTTCCCTTATAGAAGCTCAAAATGTGCCTATTGAAGTAAATTAATGGGATGAAGTGATTTGTTACACCTAGCTTGATCTATTGATATCTGAGGCTCACATGAGTGGGCGTGTCAAGGCAATGATTACTATCCTTTGTCAGTTGCAAGTAGTGATATGTGTTGGAGTTACTTCACACACACCTAAGGTTTTTCCTTGTTTATTAGTCATAATTAGTCATTATTCAGTCTCCTATATTTTAGGGGAGAATATTACACCTGGAGAATATTCTCTTTCAATTGACACTTAAGTTTGACTGATTGAGTTGAGTTTAGATGTTGAATTGGTTTTATCACCATGCAACATTGGGATCATCACCATGATAATTCGACCTTGCCTTGGGATCATAACCCAAATGGTGCATTACCCTTGATTCCCTAAGTTAACTCCTCACTACTCTATGTTCAGTCAGTTAACTGAAGACTAGTTGACTAGTTAACTCAACTAGGTGGCAGTTCACTCACGTAACTGCCTAAGAGACTAGACTAGGTGGCAGTTCACTCCCATAACTACTGGTGTGTGTCCATATCACTCTATACCACCACTATGGTGCATTGGTTCTCCTCCAATGCGCACTCATTGAGCTATACAGAGTATATCATATGTAAATTATTCATTATTCATAACGGTTAATGAGAATTCTTTCATTCTTTCTCTCCTTCTTCTTCTTTCTCAAATTATCTCTGCAAATGTGTGTATTATTTTTTAGCTAGATCTATTATGTGCAGGTTCAACAAATTTACATGGTATCAGAGCCAATGGACTGCTAAGAAAAATCTACACCAAAAAAAATTGCAAGTACAAAAGATTGAAGACAGCGGAAAGATGGATTCCCAAAAAAGAATTCATTCTTACACCTTACAACTATTTTGCATGGAAGGAGAAACTATCCATACATCTTTGAACCAGAGGGTTGTATAGGTTAACCTTGAAAATGGATACAAAACTGACATCAGCCATAGAAAAATCCAAGTATTTAAATAGCATGGATGAGTCACTCAGAACAATTTGCAGTCTTATTTCTCCCGATCTCCTTTTTCACATATCTTCCTGTAAGACTCCCAATGAAGCCTGGACCATCTTGGAAGGGATCTTTGGCAAACAGGATGAGATGAGGGGACACATTCTGGAGCTGGATCTGTTCACATTGGATCCAAAAAGCTTCGACAACATCCAAGATTTCTTTACAAAATTCAAGGATTTACTGTCACAACTCAAAGCTTGTAGGGTTGATAAATCGAAAGAGGAGAAACAAATGGTTCTCAGCATTCTCTCCAATCTTGGTCCTGAATTTTATGTATTCGTATCCACATTCCATTCTGTCAAATTCACCTCTAGAGCCACATGGAAGATGCGTTCTCTTGAGGAATTTATCAAAGCACTGACACAAGAGAAAACCAAGCTCATCAACATGGGCACAATCAAAGGCCCAAAGGCACATGCACTCACTGTGCAAGATGGCAGCCACAAATATCAGAAATATAAAGATAAATATAAACAGAAATATCATGCACATCCGAATAAGGAAGGGTAGACAAAACCTTTCACCAACGCCTCTGGATCCAAAGGAGAAAAGGGAAGAAAAGGGGAGAAATGCACGTACTGTCACAAAGGATTCCATTCAGAATCCGCATGCATGCAAAAATAAATATATCTGATTTCTCAAATACTTCAGCAAAACAACCTTGGAGATCGCATCCCCGAGGGTGCCAAGAAGAAGAATGTTAAGCCCTAATATTGGCTCATTACCACTTAATTGGGGCATATTAGATTAGTAATGTTATTTTATTTATGTTAGCTTTAGGCCATTAGTTGTAATTTAGATTAGTAATGTTATTTTATTTATGTCGGCTTTAGGCCATT
>ML778301.1:577451-605418 GCA_009831015.1 Picea engelmannii | reverse complement strand
TTAAACCTCCTAGTCTCCTATATATACCAAGGAGACATTTTCATTTTGAATCATCTTGGACTTGAACATTTAAGTGGGGTAAAAGGAGGTTGCCCCCTCAAAGAGGCTTATTATCTGAAATTATCTCTTTTTCAAGGCGTTGAATACTTTTTCTGAGGTTTTTCTATGCTATATTGATATTTGGTTCTTAACAAAGAAGCCAGAAGATTTGAATTCCAAGAAAGGCAATTCTAGCCATGCCTTGATTGCCATCAACTCCTCTCCCAATGCTTGGATCGTAGATTCAGGAGCATCACATCACATGGATGCCTCAAAAGTAGTATATTCTTCTTTGGATGCATGCAAAGGTCCTCCCATTCTGATGGGGGACAACTCTTATGTCGAAGTCGCCGGCAAAGGAAGGATTGAACTCACCAACAGAAGCTTTGAGAATGTGTTGCATGTTCCCAAGATTTTTGTCAACCTTCTCTCCATGTATTAGATGATGAATTTTGTCACCAGAAAGAAAGTCATATTCACACCAAATTCTGTGGACATCTACGACATGAAAACCAACTCCAGGGTTTCTACCGATGAGGTAAATCATCAGTCTAGATTGTCTACATTTTCTGAATTCATTGAACCTGATTTTTATTTACTGCTTGATCATGCTGATGAAAGTAGTAGGATATGGCACGAAAGATTTGGACATTTGAATTTCAGATGCATGCAATATCTTAGCAAGAACAGATTGGTTGATGGTCTACCAGACATCCACTTCTCCAAGGGAGTGTGTGAGGGATGTGTTCTTGGGAAACACCCTCAAGAGAAATTTGACAAGGGAAAGTATCATAGAGCCTCTGCATATTTAGATCTGATCCATAATGACCTCATGGGTCCTTTTCCACATCCATCAATCAGCAAAGCAAGGTTTTTTCTCATTTTTGTTGACGATTTCTCACATTTTACATGGATCTACTTTCTCAGGAAAAAATTTGAGGTCTTTCAACACCTCAAAGATTTCAAAGCCCTGGTTGAAACACATTCCGGAAAGAAGATAAAAGTCCTCCAAACTAATAATGGGGGAGAGAATGTGAATCATGAGATCCACAATCTTTTCCATGAGGCAGGGATTCAGTTGCAACACACAGTTCCCTATACTCTGCAACAAAACGGATTTGTTGAGCAGAAAAACTGATCTCTAAAGGAGATGGCATCTTGCATGCTACATGCAAAGTCTCTGCCATAGAGAATATTGGTCGAAGAACTTAATTTTTCAACATACATCCAAAATATATCTCCCCATAGATCTGTCAAGGATAAGACCCCCTACGAGGCTTGGAGCGGCCTCAAACCAGAAGTGACCCACTTTCGAATTTTTAGTTCACGTGCATGGGCCTGGATTCCCTCTGAAAAGAGGAAGGCACTTGATCCACAGAGCACTGAGTGCATTTTTGTTGGCTACCCTGACGGTGTGAAGGGATATAGGCTTATTGATCTTTCCTCGGACTGGCTCATCATTGAGCGTAGTGTCCAATTCGAGGAAAGTGGCTCGCATGTACCTTAGCAGCCACATGCAGACACCTTCGCTCTTCCACCTATCCAAGATGATGAGCATGAACATGACGACCCTTCTTCAGATGAGAGTTTTGATTCAGAGGACTCAGATGATTCAGATTCAAATTTAGTACAATCAGATGCAGAGTCAGAGCATCCATATGTAGTTGCAGAGCCATAGCAGAGGCCCAAGTGGGCACAGACTACTCTTCAGGATGCAAGGGATCTTGTTGGTGATCCAGATAATACTAGGAGGACTCGATCTGATTTCGACGAGCCTCCTGTTGAACTCACTTCCACTGAACCATTTCCCTCTAGGCATCTTTTCTTGGTTCAGTCTTTTGATCCACAGTCTTATGGAGAGGCTGTTGGAAATCCCTTTTGGGAATCCGCCATGTAGGAGGAGTACAACTCCCTCCTCGTGAACTAGACTTGGGATTTGTTTCCCCTTCCTCATGGGAGAAACTTGTCAGATGCATATGGGTCTATAGGACCAAGAGCACAGCGGATGGATAGATTAGCAAATACAAATCCAGGCTTTTTTCCAAAGCCTTTCAGCAAGTTAATGGTATTGACTATGATGAGATCTTCACTCTAGTAGAGAAGATGGATTCCATACGATTGGCACTTGCCATTGCGGTAGCCAAAGGATGGGAAGTCCATCATATGGACATGAAGAATGCATTTCTTCATGGATATCTCTCTGAGGAGATCTATATGGAGCAGCCCCAGGGATTTATGCAAGACTCATCTTTGGTATATTGATTGAAGAAGTCACTTTATGGCCTCAAGCAGGCTCCGAGGGAATGGTATGCCAAGATGGACTCCTACCTGTTGTCACATAAATTTGTATGTTGTAAATCAAACCCGAATGTCTACATGCTCAGGACGGCTGATTCACTTCTACTATTAGTTTTTTATGTTGATGATTTGTTGATCACCGGTTGCTCGACTACAGTGATTGCTGCAGTCAAGAGGATTCTACATGACAGGTTTTTGATGATGAACATGGGTCCACTACACCTCTTCCTTGGACTTGAGATCAGTCAGGGTGCATCAGGCATCAAACTGTCTCAGGACAAGTATGCACGATATCTCCTTGAGAGATTTCACATGGCAGGCTGCAAGTATACTCCAACTCCTTTCCTATCAGGAGTCAAACTTGAGGATGGCGGGGAAACTCCACTGGTTGATAGCACATTTTACAAACAACTAGTGGGGATCTTGTTGTATCTCACACACTCCAGACCAGACCTCTCATATGCAGCTGGCGCAGTTTCCAGGTTCATGCAGGAGCCACATGAGCTACATTCGAAGGTTTCAAAGCATATCCTTCTATACGTACATGGCACCATCACCTTTGGGATTCATTATGCAATAGACTCTACATTAGATCTCATCAGGTTTACTGATTCTGACTGGATTGGCGATAGAACTGATCGCAATTCCACATCTGGTTACTCACTCAGTCTTGGTTCCAAGCCTATCTTTTGGTCTAGCAAGAAGCAAGTTTCCATTTCTCTATATTCAGTCAAGGCAGAGTATAGAGGGGTAGTTAACATAACCATTCAGGATATGTGGCTACAACATTTTCTCACTGAGTTGGGCATTTAGTTTCATCGGTTGATCGTCATCTGGTGTGACAACTAGAGCACTCTGAAGTTCTGCAAGGATCCAGTTCAGAGGAAGCGGATGAATCACAGCGATATCCACATGCACTACATACGAGACTTGGCACACGAGGGGATCATCGACTTATAATTCTATCCTTCAACGGAACAGACAGCAGACATATTCACCAATACCTTCATTGAGCAGAAGTTTCATTCTATGCAAAGTCATCTTGGAGTGAAGGAAACAGTTGCCTAGCAACTGTAGTTCTTCTTTTTACATACATTGTACCTTGAGGGGGGGGGGTTCCCATGAGGTTTTCCCTCTATCCTCACTTTATTTTTAGTGTATATTTTGTATTTGGGTACCTAACATGGCCTTGTTGTCGGGACCCATTCTTTATTTTCACCATAGTAATGTTCAGGGGGGTGTTGGAGTTACTTCACACACACCTAAGGTTTTTCCTTGTTTATTATTCATAATTAGTCATTATCAAGTCTCCTATATTTTAGGGAAGAATATTCCACCTGGAGAATATTCTCTTTCAGTTGACACTTCAGTTTGACTAGTTGAGTTGAGTTTAGATGTTGCATTGGTTTTATCACCATGCAACATTGGGATCATCACCATGCTAATTCAACCTTGCCTTGGGATCATTACCAAACTGGTGCATTACCCTTGATTCCCTAAGTTAACTCCTCGCTACTCTTTGTTCAGTCAATTAACCGAAGACTAGTTGACTAGTTAACTCAACTAGGTGGCAGTTCACTCCCGTAACTACCTGAGAGACTAAACTAGGTGGCAGTTCACTCCCATAATTGCTGGTGTGTGTCTGGATCACTCTATACCACCACTATGGTGCATTGGTTCTCCTCCAATGCACACTCATTGAGCTATACAGAGTATATCATATGTAAATTATTCATTATTCATAACAGTTAATGAGAATTCTTTCATTCTTTCTCTCCTTCTTCTTCTTTCTCAAATTCTATCTGCAAATGTGTGTATTATTGTTTAGCTAGATCTATTATGTGCAGGTTCAACACATTTACAATATGATGATTAGTGAAAGGATGTGAATGTGATGTTAGATATCTTGTTATGCATCACATATTTTCCAACTTATTTGGAAAGCTATCAATGAATCCTCCACCTGCCTGAGATATTCCTCCTTGTGCCCTTGGTTGAAACATGCGTCCTTTTCCCAATGGTTCGGCACTTTTTGAAAATTGGAGAAAACATGTGAAATTTGGATGGCGTTATGTTGATGTCACCATGGACTTGTGGACACGTGGAAGATCAATATTGGTCCACATCCATGTGGAAGTGTCTTATGGGCATGGCCAACGTGTAGTTGAGTTTGATATGGCGACCAGAGTCCCAATGGGATTCCTTTGTACAGGTAATTGTCTTTAACAGGCTCAAAGTGAATTGTTTGCACACCAGGATTTCACTAGCTTCCTTGATATCTGGGTGAACTACTGCATTGGCTCCATGCGGTTCTTGGTTTACAAGTGTATGTGTGATAAGTAGGTGGATAGGAATCCTAAAAAAACTAGAAAAACATTATCATGACCCTATGGGAGTGGTTTTTCATTTCGTATCTCATCATGCGACACCACTCATCCTTTAACACATGGATTTGGAAACCATTTTCGCACCCCAATCACGTGTTAACTTATGTGCATTTTCTCTATGTAACATGCATTATCCTTCATAGATTAGGCTCGCTTGTAGTCGTCGGATGATCAGGCTCACATCTTCGCCGGCACTTGTTCCTTAAGCCTTGGTCTTATGATATAAATCCATTTCAAAAGGGGCTTGAGTCTATTTGGGACATCATTATCTCTCTTTAAGCTCTTGATAAGCACCCAGGCTCTGGAAACTTGGCCTTGGGCCATTAGGGATTGATTTTGTTGTTGATTATTTCAGGGTGCTTGGGAAATCTACTATCCCTTTCGATCCATGAGCTCTAGGAGCTCACCTTTGCCTCTGCCTTTGGTCAATTTATACCACATAACCTTGACCAACGTGCATATCAGTTACTGGGTTAGATCTAGTACTAACACTTCCTATTTTGAGAACACCTAGAAATCAAAACATATTTCCCCACACAACTTTATGTAATTAATTATTTATCAAATGGTAAAATTTCAACCAAGAAAATGTCAAATACTTAACCCCTAGCTCACCTAAAGGTTAAATCATGAAAATAGTTTGCATAACTAATTTTTGAATGTATAAATGTATAAATATGTAAATATAAGGCATTGTATGGGCTTTTTGGCTCTTAAGGAATGGTGAAAGATTATTGTTGTGAATTATTTCTATCTTTAATTTAGAATCCCTCTCGTGGCTAGAAACAATTTTACCAAAGGATCATTGTGGAATGATTCAATTGGTGGATTACTCTACTTTTACTTGTTTTCTCATGATGTCTAGTAAGAGTTTCTTATCATATGCTCAAGTTATCTTGGTTTATATTTGAGATTCTTTCTTATAAATCTTTTAGTGAATCTAAAAATTGTTCTATGTTTAGGGTTTAATTACTCCTTTTGTCTTTTCATCATTTATTTCTTGTTCATTTCATAATCTCATGTAGAATTAAATAAGTAGGTGATCAAGGATTAAATGATTGTTTCTTTATTTATCTTTCTTGTAGATTTATTTTCCTGTAGTAGTTAATTTATTTGTTCCTAAAAATATTTCTATTCAAGGAAATTTTCCTATATGATTAATCCTTAAATTAATAGAATTATAGTGATATTTTCATTCACTTTTTATGAGAGTTATCTATCAAAAATAGTTTTATTCCTCTATTCACTTAACTTAGTTTTTCCCCTTTTATTAATCACTTTTTTATGTGACTGGCAGAATTGGAAACTGCCCGGGCTCATACTTGCATGACATGAGGTCAATTATGATCGCTACACTATAACCTTCAGGTGTACCCATGAGGCCCCATACGCAGCACACAAGTTAAGTCGGGGTTTCGAACCGATGACTTCAAATAATGGATTGCCTTAACAGTACACTCCATCACTGACTTCCCTACACCCCAGGGGTCATTAATCACTTACCAACAAAAATTATACAAAATAGAAATATAAAAAAAAAAAAAAACCTTTTTCATAAAACCCATTGAAAGGATGTTGGGCCATTAATCTATAGGATTATTCCATTTAAATAGGGAAGAGTCTAATTGGGCCTCTTCCTTGGGTTTAATCTCTATTGTTGAGACTTGGGAATCCAACCCACTCAACAAAATTGGTGCTACAAGGAGGGTCGTATTGTATGGCAAGTCATACTAATAGCCTAATTTTGAAAGTGATTTTCTGAACATTGATACCTCTTTTGAAAATCCTAAACCTCAAGATTTGGAAAACTTTGGAATATATACTAAAATCAATATACCATACGTAGTATCTAATGAAGAAGCACACACATTTAGAAGCATTACCCGGGCATACGCAAGACAATTTGCTTCTTTTCCTATGACCCCTTTACTTCCTTGACAAATAAACACCACACAAATAGTGACTCGAATTAGGGAACAAACTCTAGTTCACACTATATGGTTGAATTAGCATTGCAAGAAATTTCCTAACCTCTTAATCTAGTTCCTCCAACCCCTAATCACAATACAACCCCATCAGATACTAAGTGATCTGAAAGTCAATTAGGTTCTTACTTTGACTTAGACCACTTAGATACTAACTCAATTTTCTCAAATATGGAAAACAATCAAGAAAATAAATGGAATATGAACAAACCTTGGTTGGCACGAGATTATTTGGCACTACCTGGGAAAATGCATCATATGCCTAAAAATATAGAATGCTTACTTCCGAAGTATGATCCTAATTTGTCTTCTCCTCTGGAAGATAGTATCAAGAAATTCATTTTGTATATAAGGTTAATGAATGTGCAACATGAGGACGTGGTGTGTAGACTCTTCCCTTATACTTTTCAGAATAAGACCTCAACTTAGTATTTTAATCTACTAGTTGGGGTGATTTCCTGAAGGAATTCCTAAATAAGATAAGGGAAGAAACCACCACAGGTGCTTTAATGACAAAACTCTTCTCTTTGTTCATGGGCCCTAAAGAAAGAGTTAAATAATTTAACCAAAGGTTTACCACAGTCTTAAATAAGTTCACAAAAGAAACAATACCTACACAAAAACTTCAAATTGAAGTTTATGCCAATACTTTGCTAGCACCAATTTCCATATTTATTAAGAGAGAAAGGAAAAATACCTTGGCATTGAACTTCAAAGAAACCAAAATATAGAATCAGAAATGATTGGATATAATAAAATCCAACCATATTTCACAAAGAAGGAGGTTGTTCAAACCAAAAGGAGCATTCTCTTGCCCATACTGCAACTAAAACAAATTGTAGAAGGAAAAGAAAAGTACACCATGGACATGGATAGCCTACAAAGGATGATAAAGATATTAACAAATGAAATCATTGATATTAAATGGAATACTATAGAGGTTACCTTGAATCAAAGACCATATAGACCTTTCTTTATAAGGTCTATTCCTCCTAAACCTATTGAACCCCCACTATCAAATTTGAATCTTTATTTGGAAGGGGTTTCCATGGAAACTTTTTACAATTACCATCAAGCCAATCATTCCAAGAAAACCTGTCCTCAATGGATAAGTTCCATGAAAATGGTAGAAAATAGGTTTCTCAAAGAGTTGCATACAAGCAGAATAACCCAATGAGAATTTAAAGGGAGAAATAGGGGAAGAAACTGAGCAACTAACTGAATCGGCTATGGTTTCAATATGGTTGAAGATGAAAAAATAATTGAAGAAGAGTTGCCCATTAAAAGCAATTATAATATTAAGAGTAAGGGAATTGTGCAGAAAAGACAGTCAATTAACTCTCAAAATACGAACACTAAGAAGAGTTGGATTGTATCACATACCAGTAGGACTTCCTTAAATATTCCTAGTACCAGTAAGCCTTCTACTAGTAGTCAAGAGTTCATGGAGTACAATGTCATTGAGTAATTCAAAAATATCAAAGAAAACATATCAATCCTTGATGTATGCAAGATAACACAACATCACAAGTTACTAGTAAATGCTTTAAAGGACATAGATATGCAGCCAGCAGCTGCAACCAAAGGTGTTAATAATTTTTTGATGTTCTTTATTAGAAAAAAGATACAGAGTAGAAATAATAGATTTTACCTAGATTTACTATAAAAAGATAGATTGCAACCACAATAACCAAAAAAATAACTAGAATAGCACCAAAATGATATACCTCTATTACTAGAACCAATGTTAACTTGCCTCTTTGAGGGGGAAACCTCCAATTGAATCGATCCCCAATTACAAACAACTTCATTAGGCATCTCATTAAATTGCTTCTACTTCTTTATATAATACTATTTACCTCCTAAGAACATTCTAGAGAAGGAACTTTCTAATAGGTGAAAACTTCTAGTAGGTGAAACCTTCTAGTAAGCCTTCTTACATTTATTGCTTTCACACTACTACATGGACTTTATTTACTAGACATTGCCTCCATACATAGAAATACATAGAAACCTATCTATCTACTTAGGGGGTTAGGGAGATTAGGATCCTAACAAAAACATCAAGTAACAATTTGCAAAACACAACAATCAATGTTGCTCTTTCAGGAAAAAGGTCAAAATCCCTAACTCCCCCATTTGTATTGACCTTTAAAATCTTCAATTAGAATGTCCATAATTGTTTGGTAGATTTGAGAGCATTTTCAAACAATATGCCTCATTTGTTTTGTAAAAAGTTGAATGTAGTGCCAACAAAGTACTCAACACACATAATTCAACTTGATAGATCAAAATTAAAGGTCATAGGTGAACCAAAATATGTTTTAATATGAATAGATTCTAACCCACAATTTCATCAAGTCATAGATATTATCATAGTGGACATCCCTGAAGCATATGGCCTTCCACTTAGTAGGGATTGGTCATATAAGTTACAAGGGTATTTTTCCTTGAACTAGTCACACTTATGGATTCCATGGAATCGACATTCAAACAAGATAAAAATCTACCAAGAGAAATACATGAAACATACCATGACTGATTGTGAAGAAACAAAAGAGGCTTCATCTTTTGAATTTCCTATTCTAGGAGATCATGCTTTAGATTTCTATTTTGGTAACTTCATCGCTAAAAATTATGATATAACTAAAAATCATGAATCATAACTATCTTTGCAAGAAGATAACTCCCGAGAAATAGGTTGTAACATTATCACTACAAATAATGAAAATTATGTTCATACTATATATGATGTAAATAAAAGCAATTTTAGAAATACCCTTAATAATTGTACTTTATTTTGTATGGCTTTAAATCCCAAGAGGGAACTAGAGTAGGTTTCCTATTGATAGATCCTAAGGGTAAGCATAGATTTATTTCATGTAGGTTAGAATTAAATTGTACTAATAACAAATAATAATAAGTAGCACTTGTACAGGGCGTAAACAAGGCCATAGATCTGAAGATTAAAAAAATAAAAATAAAGTGGTTGGGGATTTGGAAATAATTGTTAGGTAGATCAAAAATATCATACATTGTAAATCACCACACTTAAATAATTATTAGCGGGAAGTGTATAGATTAATTGATAGATTTGATTCTTTTAACATTTCTATTGTTCCTTATCCAGATTGGATGATTATATTATTTGTCATCTATTTGAGTTTGTAAGAGAAAGATATTCCTCCCACAAGTTGACCTACAGTGTTGACCACCATGGTACCATTGGATGCCACGTTAGCCTCCATTATCCATGCATATGGGGCTAGCCACATATGGACTTTCAAGAAGATTCTAGAAGGTCCAAAACCTTATCACAATTGAGGGTTGAGGAAGTGAAAACCCTACCCTTAGATGGCTATCGGGCGATGTTAAATATTGGGCCGCTAGGAGAAAGGGTTTCATTCTTTAGCATTGTATTTGTTCCATATTTGAGCAGAGCACCTAGGAGTGGTATTTTTATATCATAATAGAGGAGGATAGATTCTATAGCATCCATACAGTCCATAGTGTCAAAGGAAACTCCACAAAGAGTGCCTCTTTATTTGTACTTGCAATTGAAGAAAAGAGAGCAAAGTGGCTTCACCTTCTAACTGGGTTTTCTACCGTATTAGGTTTCCCAGGTTATATCTTGTGTTTACTTATGGATGGTGTGTGAGTATTTATTTTTTTTCTATTTTTTGCATTTCAACTATTTCATACATTTTAAATAGAAAACCAGTAATTAAAGAATCTAAGATCTAAAGGAAATTAACCGTCACAGTAAAGATTTTAGTATTTTATTAGATCTATTGTGACAAATTGTCCAGTGGAATATCCACGGAATTTTACAAATCAGTTCCTCTTTCTCAAACTTTAGTGGTTAATTCTATGGATATTTTTGCCTCAAGGTTGTCTCCATTGGAAGAATTTGAGGAAAGCGGGTTTGAAATTGAAATGTTTTATAGGCCTTCTCTTCCAAATAACATCACAAACTAGAAGGTTTTTGAAGGAGATGAGAATATCATTGAATTTCTCACCAATTGGAAGAATTTCAAAGGTTTAGCCATAGATGATGAGGAGAATCAAGCAATTTTGGAATGTAACAAAGAAGATTTTGTTGAAACAAAAGAGCATATTATTCCTAAAGGTGTGTTAAATATAGAAAAAATATTTGATTTGCATATTCAAATTCTCATCGAATGTTAAAACTCATAGTTCTAATTTAGCCCACAATGTGATTAATTTAGGAACTAATGAAAACGCCAAGAATGTGAATCTTGGTATAGGAAATTATGAACAAGAGAAAGAAGATTGCATCAAGATTTTTGTGACATATGAGGATGTGTTTACATGGACATATGATGATCTCAAAACATATGATATGCACATCATCCAACTGTACCATACCCATGAAGAAGGATGTTAAATAATTCCAATAGAAACTATGTAGGATACATCCTGCTAATGAACCCAAAGTGCAAAAGGAGTTGAAAAAACTTCTGGAAGCCAAAATTATCTTTCAAGTTCGACATTGGATTGGGTAGCTAACATGGTGCTAGATAGGAGAAAGATTGTAGAAATTCATTTGTGTGTTGTCTTATGAAACTTGAATAAATAGTTTGAGAAGGAAAATTATCGAGTACCACTAATGGATTAGATCCTACATATTGTATCAATAATAATGTTTTCATTACTTGACGGTTTCTCAATATACAATCAAGTTTTAGTGATTGAAGAGGATAGGCTAAAAACGACATTTTGGACCAAATGGGGTACTTTTTTCTTATAAAATAAATTTTTTTGGACTTATGAATGTAGGAGATACTTTCTAGAGAGAAATGGGCATTGTTTTCCATGGTCTTAACAATCTCAATGTCATTGTATATCTATATGAAATAATTGTATACTCTAAGAATATCCACATGAGGAATCTCTCACCCTTATCTCTAGTTATCAATAGAATTTGTTCCACTAGAATTTCTCTTCATTTCATTGGATAATATCTATGAAGTATAATTATACTCACCAAGACCAATCTATACACAATGGAGTGCTTTATTCCTCCATTGGCACCTTTAAAATGAATGGAAATTCATTTTCATTATATTATTTACACCCAAGTTGTTGATTCATAGCTTGCGACTCATCAAGGAATTCATACAGTTACCTATAGAGATGGCTTCCCCATCACCTCAGGAAGTTCTTGTTCTCTTTTACCTTGGTATATTTCTTTTTCCATACCATATTGCCATCACTTCCTTCTTTGTAATAATGATTTGCAACCATTATTACTTATTTTTGTTTCTCTATATTCATGATTGACAAGATTTTATCACCTCCTTATGAATGTTGATATCCTTCTTACTTGGTGGCTTGTTCTATGCTTCTTTTTCTTGTCATTATTACTTATATACACACAATAACCAATTGCGGTGTGCATGAATCTTACAACTCTTCTCTACATGGTTTTATCTTCCATTCTCTTTCTAAGTATTCTCTTGTGGCATCCAAATCCAGCAACCAAGAGTTCCTATGACTCCTTATACTTTTCATTTTTCTTTTATTCATATAATATTTAGCCACCATAGCCAAATCCTTCAATATCTCTTCTTTTGCGATTCAAATTGCACTTACTACTTGCAATAAGTACATATATGCATCCTTATTTAAGACACCAACTTCCAATCATTTCATTCTTCACGATTGATCTTAGAATCAATCTACAAAAGGCCTTAATAGACTTCATTCATAACATTCGTCCATCTTGATATTAAAATTATAGTAACGCCATTAGTTGGATTATCCATTCCCACCCTTTATCCTTGGTCCAACCTTCAACAAACAACCATTTTCATGGTCATGCTTTTGCACCTCCAAATGTGCCTTTACACGAATTCATAGGTGCCATCATGAGGTATATGTAGTCTTCCTTGCTCAATCTTAAAATATGGTATGCACCTATTGTCATGGGTGAAGTGCCCTAATCAACACTAAGAGTTATTTCCAATGTAAAGTCTCAATTAGACCTCACACCATTTAAAATTGGAAACCCATCCGGATTCTGGCCCTACATCCATTACTATTATAAATGCATAGTGCAATTCTATTATACCTATCCTAGCTAGGAGAGTATATTAACTAGTGAACACAAGGTTGAACATACATTCCTATGATTACTTCCTAGAACAAAAAGATATTTAGGAAACACAAAAAAAACATATATATGTATGAACAAGAAATAAGTACATAAAATTATGTCATTAGATTTACGGTTAACAACCTCACATTCACCATATCAAAGTAAACATTTCGGAAAATCATATCAAGAATGAAAATTCCATATAGAAAAATCTATAATAGAACAATACAGTCTTATAATGATTCTAATAAGAAACAAGCACCAAAAATAGATCTCATCTTATAGCACTAGAATACAATCCTCTCCTACAAAATTGGCCCTAAGGGCTTCTCCTTGTTAAAGTTCATAAAAGAGTTTACAAAATATGGAGTAGCAAAAGCCCCTTTCTCTACTAGTCAATCCCATTTTATATCTTCTCTTGTGATTGTCTTGTGGACTCTTGGACGTCTTTCTTGGTAGTTTATGAAATTTCAATTTCTTTCCTTTTCCGTTGTTTTTAAAAAAAGAATATTCTACATCAAATATTTGTCTTTATCTTGGGTCATAATTGACCATGTGTTTTATCATCTAGATGGGTTGATTGTACTTCATGTTGAAATGAGATTCCTATTATGAGTCTACATATTAGTTGCTGAAATGCAACCTCAAAATATACCAACTCCTTTGGCATAAGTCCCACACCCCTTTCGAGTGTGCTAAGGTATGAATTAATCAGATTTATAGATTTTGAAGAATTTGCAATGTACTATTTTAGTGTCTCCTTGGAGATCCTTGCATTTATTCCTATGGAAATCCCTCTTCCTTTGATAGTTGCCTCCAAGTCATTCAAAACATCAGTTTCTATCTAGGGTGAACTCATGTCTCCAAGTGGGGGGAGATAACATATTTTGATTACTCTCTCAACAACAAGGTGCAAGTGCTTACAATTATTCACCAAGGCGATGATATCTCTCTCTAGGGATGCAGTTGCTAATTGGAAATTTGCTAAAGATATGTAGTTACATTGTCTCTCCCTCTCGCTCATTCGAGGAAGATCGTTGTGTGCATCCTTCTCTTCTATCTATCATTTCTTCAATTCCTCCAAGATCATTTGGACTCAATATATATCACATTTTTGTCTTTGATATTTTCCAAATAAGCGAGGAACCAGATGGAATAACCTTGAAATTATTGTAGATTATATTACATCAAATTTTGAGTGGTGCTTAATCCATCTTACAGTTCAAAAGCACATACTTCGAACTTGTCCAAATCTAGTCATATCTTCCTTATAACAAGATACTTCTTTTTCTAGGGTGCTTATACTTTTTTTCTAACCTTCTATTTCTTTGGCCGTGTTTCTGATGTTAAATTCATATGCTTGGGAAAAAGTAACTCTTGTAGAATTTGTGGAAACTAGGTTGGCTTCTATGTCTATGACCAATGGAGTCTTGGTGATGACCATGAAATTAGGGATTCTAGGTAACTTGAGCTTATTTTGGGATTGTTACCACTCATCCTTTCACCTTATCAAAGACAACTGCATCCATAATTACGACTACTTCATACTTTGAGGGGGTGAACTTTCCTAGACCAAGATCGCCAAGAGGGAAATGGCTTCCTATGATGGATGGCCTTGGGGATTCTAGATATTTTTCAAGGTTGGAGGTCCCCAAATATATCTCCAATCTCATAATCTATTGTTAAGCCCTAAATAGTGGCACATTACCCCTTTATTGGGGCATATTACATTAGTATTTTTATTTTATTTACGTCAGCTTGGATCCATTAGTTGTAATTGTACCTCCCAGTCTCCTATATATACCAAGGAGACCTTTTCATTTGGAATCATCTTGTATTTGTGAATTCATATGATGTATAAGTAGGTTACCCCCTCGAAGAGGCTTATTATCTGAATTTCTTTCTTTGTCAAGGTGTTGAGTACTTATTCTGAGGTTTTTATGCTATTTTTATGTTTGGTTCCTAACATTTGGTATCAGAGCTCAAGTCTTGCGGTTCCGCTGCTGCATCTGAGACACTTGGCATTGTCGCTATAACTTGTTTCCTGGGACATTTTAGAAGGAACGTCTTGGGGATATTTAGGAAATGGATCAAAGTACTTGTGGTTAAAATCTCAGCATATGGGTCTTTATACTTTCGAAGATATAGCCTATGGAAGATTGGTTTCCTTAATCATCATGAATTAATTCATCGCAGAATTTTTGCTATAACTTTTTTTTTGTGATGCTTTAGACCTTGCAACTTGAAGGAAATTCATAGGAATTATCAAGGTATTTGTGGTAAATATTTCAACTTTTGGGTCAGCTGAATTTTGGAGATACACCTTGTGTAAGATAAGGTAGCTGACTAGTCCTATTAACTGGGCTCAAACAGGTGTTCCAGGTAAAATAGTGATATATTCTTCAGTGAGTATTAAAATTAAGTAAGACTAGTTGCATTGGATAGTGGACAGTCTGTAGTATTTCTTGTGCAATTTTTATAATAAGATATCATATATTGTGCGCTTGGCAAGCTTTACAAGTATGCTCTCCTGGAAAGGAAAAAAATAAGCAAGGCGTGGGGAAGTCACCATGACTTCCACTTGGCACATCCAATTTTGATCAAACCTATGGAATTGTAGAGAGGACACGTCAGAGAACTATAGAAAATAATTTCAGACCGAGAAGGGCCGAAATTGTAAAGATACAAATAGAAGAAAGGTCGTGTAGCTGAACAACCTCCAAATCAGGGTTTAAAAGGTGCGTTTTATTTTTTGGAAATTTTCATATAGTTTGACTAGAAGATCCAATTGGGGTGATTCAAAAAGTAGAATAAAGTGGGATAAAATGAGTATTACATAAATTTGAGAGAAACTTAGGATTTTTTTAGGTACATACGTGTTTTGGCATCTCTAAATGTAGGATTTGTCGTTACTGGTCAACGCTACAACCCGGGGACTGTGTGGTTCTTCCATGTACCTAGAGTATATCAAAAGGACCCTTTAGAACGGTTGTGCATTAGATGACACTATTACGGATTGGATCTCCCACATACCTAGCGTATATTGGTAGATCCCCTAGAATCCTAAGACTTACCGAGTAAACCTTTTGGTCATCTTGTTTCTATAGTACACCAAGAACAACACTCGGGGAGATCACTCTCTAATACCTGGGTAGTCGGATAGTATAGCTAAGGGCATGGTCAATCTTCCTTAGTTAGTGCCCTGAGATATTGGGACGAGAACTATTGTTGGACCCCACACGTATATCAAAGAGTTATAGCACCTGACACTCCCTTGTCTGTGAGGACCTCTACCTAAGCTAATTAGGAATTCCTACCTTGCAGTGATACTTGGCCAACATGCCACCAAAAAATGGAACTTCTACACCAAATAAGCCTTCAAACAACCCTACTTGGACTCTTGATGAAGGTGAAGAAATGTGTCGGGACATAAATGATTTACAAAAGAAGGTAGTAACAAAAGATGAACTACAATGGATGATGGATTTAACCGAAGCTAATTTGTAAGCGATAATGGATACTAAGATGGATGGTTTAAAAGGGGAGATCATGGAAGGATTGAAAAAATTGATAATAGAGAGGCCAGCTGAAAGTGACAATGTATCCCATGAAACTCATGATGAGGACAAAAGGAATCAAGACATGAGAAACTCCAACTTCAGGTTGAATACCAACCACTTTCCTAAGATGGATATGAGGAAGTTTGATGGCAAGGATCCAATCACATGGATACTCCAGATGGAGCAGTTCTTTGATCTACATGATGTGCCACACACACAAAAGGTACGAATTGTGTCTTTATATTTAGAACCCAATCAATTTGTGTGGTATCAATGGATTTGTTCTAGCAAATCACTTGTCACTTGGACAATTTTCATGGAAGAAAGGATAGCACACTATGAGGATACAAGGAGTAATACCTTCTTCGGCTAATTGATAAATCTCAAGAAACAGGGTTCAGTTGTGGAGCACATTGAGAACTTCCAAAGATTGAATGTAAAGGTAACGGATATGCCAGATGACCGGCTGATTGATGTATTCATAGGAACTTTAAAGGATAACATTCAACATGAGGTTCACCTTTGGGAACCCAAATCATTGGAGAATGCATTCAAGGTGGCAAGAAATGTTGAAAGTAAAAATATGGCTATGGCTATGGCTACTAGAAGGACCACTCCTAACATCTATCGAGAGAATAATGTTCCTTCTTCTAAACCACCTCAACCTACAAGGTTGACACCTCAACAATTGGAGGAAAGAAAAGCAAAAGGTTTATGCTTTAATTGTGATAGCAGGTATAGTAAGGGACATAAGTGTGGTGATAAGAATTATTCTACATAGATTGTGAAGAGGAAGAAGAACAAGAACAAGAACAAGAACCATCTCAAGATGAAAACGTAGAAGATATTTCTTCTGAAGAGTTGACTCCCACCATATAATGTAATGCATTGACTGAAATTAGCACTCCTCAAACCCTCAAGATCGAATGATATATCAAAAATAAAAAGGTAATAGTCCTAATTGATTCTGGTATTACTCATAATTTCATTCACTATAAATTATCCAAATCCCTCAATTGCTTTATATATCCAGCGCCAGATTTTCAACTAATGATTGCAAATGGAGGAACTATCAATTGCTCAGTAAAATTCCATAAGATCAATTTTACTATGGGGGAATATGTAATGAATAGTCCAATGATTGTTATACCCATGGGTGGTTTTGATGTCGTACTAAGAGTCCAATGGTTACAATCATTGGGAGCATTGGCTTTTAATTTTCAAGAACTTTTCATGAAATTTTCATTGGAAGGAAAGGAGATTGAGTTAAGGGGTATCACAAGGAAACCCAGTAAGGTGATAAGCTCTAATGGTATGACAAAATTATTGAAAAAGGGGAATCAAGGTGTAATTGTACAACTATTCTCACTAGATGTTCAAACATCTAAACCGTCTATTCCCCTATATCTCCAAGGGATCATTGATAAGCAATCCAAAGTATTTGAAGATATTCCCAGAGGTCTTCCACCCACTTGCGATCAAGATCATGCTATTCACCTAATTCCTAGGAGTGTTCCTCCTAACATCAGGCCTTACAAATACTCTTATTCCCAGAAGAGTGAAATTGAAAGTATGGTTGAAGAAATGTTAGAGATTGGCATTATTAGACCTATCCAAAGTTCTTACTTTGCACCAGTGGTAATGGTACTCAAAAAAGAGGGCTCATGGCGTATGTGCCCAGATTATAGAGAGCTCAACAACATCACCATTAAAGATAATTTTCCCATTCCCATCATTGATGAATTGTTAGATGAACTACATGGAGAAATCTACTTCACAAAGTTGGATATTCGTTCAGGGTATCATCAGATTATAATGAAGGAAGCAGATATATCGAAAACAACATTATGAACTCATGAAGGCCATTATGAATTTTTGTTCATGCCTTTTGGTATTACGAATGCACCTTCCACATTCCAAGGGTTGATGAATTATATTTTCAATCCCTTCCTTCAAAAATTTGTGTTAGTATTTTTTAATGATATACTAATCTATAGAAAGTATTGGGAGGATCATGTTTGAAATGTTGACAGGGTGCTATAGCTACTAAAGGAGAAACAACTATATGCCAAACCATCCAAATGTTTCTTTGGGGTGAAGGAGGTAGAGTATTTGGGTCATATTGTATCTCATGAAGGTGTCAAGGTAGACCCTAACAAGATTAAAGCCATGATGGACTGGTTGATTCCCAAAACATTGAAGAATCTTAGAGGATTTTTGGGTTTGATGGGTTACTACTGCAAGTTTGTTTAGAACTATGGAAGAATAGAAGCACCTTTAACGAAATTAACTAAGAAGGTTGCATTTTCATGGACTCTAGAGGCAACTCAAGCTTTTGAACAACTTAAAGAGGCGATGTGAAAATCTCTTGTCTTAACCACACCAGACTTCACATTTTGAAATTTGGCCACTCAAGGGAAAGGAATTACGCAAACCCATTTATGAGAAGGAAATGATGGAAATACTACATGCGTTGAAGCAATGGCTCCCTTACCTAATAGGTAGGCACTTCAAGGTCAAAACAGATCATGACAGTCTTAAATACTTCTTGGAACAAAGACTGTCTTCAAAAGAACAACAAAAATGAGTGACCAAGATGTTGGGTTATGATTTTGAAATCGTCTACAAATAGGGGAAGCAAAATGTTGTGGCAGATACACTCTCAAGAAAGGATGAAGATGTTGAGGCATTTCTCTATGTTATCTTGATCATCCAACCTGATTGGATAACAGAAGCAAGGGATGAATGGAAGAATGACGAAAAAGTGTGGACTCTCATTCAAAGGTTGTAGCAGGATTCTAGTGCATCAGATACATTTACATGAGAAAATGATTCACTATGGTACAAAGATCGCTTATATTTATGTAATAACTCCCAAATCAAACAAAAGGTACTTTTGGAATTGCACACCTTTCCAGTAGGAGGGCACTCATGATTTTTGAAAACCTATCACAAGGTCAAGAAGGACTTTTTGGGGGATGGCCTTAAAATTGATGTTCAAAGGTTTGTGGAAAATGTTTGGTTCCCAACAAAATAAGGTGGAAACAAAAGACCCCATGTCTTTTACAACCATTATCCATCCCAAGTCAGCGTTGGGAGGAGGTTTCTATGGATTTCATCACATGGTTACCAAAGTCTGAAGGAAAGAGTGTCAAAATGGTGATTGTTGATAGATTGACCAAGTACGCACACTTTTGTGCACTTTCTCATCCTTTCAAATATAGTATAGTTTCCACCGCATTCATGGAGATAGTTCAAAAGCTACATGGAATCCCAAAGATTATTGTAAGTGACAGAGATCCCATCTTCACTGGACATTTTCGGACAAAATTATTTTCTTGTTTGGATACTCAATTGGCTCATAGCTCATCTTATCATCCTCAATCTGATGGACAAACTGAGATAGTGAACAAATGTTTGGAAGGCTACCTTCGTTGCTTTGTCTATGATAAACAAACACAATGATTCAAGTGGTTACCCTTGGAATAATGGTGGTATAACACTTCCTTTCATACTTCAACAAAAATGACACCATTTGTGGCGCTCTATGGATATCACCCACCATCCATCACTTCGTCCCTAAAAGAAAAATCTAAGGTTCAAGTAGTGGAATATCACATCGAGAATCAACAAGAAGTTCTCCAACTCTTAAAGAACAACCTGATCACGGCACATAATCGTATGAAACAAGAAGCAAATCAGCATCGTAGTGAAAGAAGTTTTGAAGTAGGGGATTGGATATTTTTAAGACTACAACCATACAAAAAAATGTCCCTCAAGAAAGATAAGAAAGATAATAAATTATCACCAAAGTAATATGGCCCTTATAAGGTGTTGCAAAAGATTGGTACTATGGCATACAAATTGGAGCTACCTGCATCTTCGTGAGTACACCCAGTTTTCCATGTTTCATGCTTAAAGAAAGTTATAGGTGACAAGATCCCAGTTCAAACTATATTTCTAGAACTTGATGAGGAAGGAAAAGTCATATTGGTGCCTAAATCTATCACTGACACAAGAATTCACTAGTTGAGGAATAGATCCATTTCAGAGTATCTCATTAAGTGGAAGAAAATACCTGTTGAAGATTCCACTTGGGAAGATGAGTCTTTTATACAGAAGCATCCAAAATTACTCAAGTGTTGCAAAAAACACTTTTCTGAAGGGAAGGGGCATGTTAAGCCCTAAATAGTGGCACATTACCCATTAATTGGGGCATATTACATTAGTATTGTTATTTTATTTATGTCGGCTTGGCTCCATTAGTTGTAATTGTACCTCCTAGTCTCCTATATATACCAAGGAGACCTTTTTCATTTGGAATCATATTATATTTGTGAATTCATATGATGTATAAGGATGTTTCTCCCTCGAGGAGGCTCATTATTTGAATTTCTCTCTTTGTCAAGGCGTTAGTACTTATTCTGAGATTTTTATGCTATTTTTATATTTGGTTCCTAACATTTATTTTTTCTTTGCTTCTTCCTTTTCTCTTTTCTTCTGGTCTTCTGCTTCTTGTGAAATTTTTATATCCCCATTCCTTTTATTTTCCTCTGCCCCTCATTGCATCTTGTCTACTTGTTGTTTCAACACTTATTTCCTACATGCTTCAGTTTTTGCCCCATATGCTTCTCTCTCTACTCTAATACTAGCTTCTTCATTTATTGCATCTTCCTTTTTTCTAGCTTCCTTCTCTTTCCTTTCTTTTTCCAACTGCTCTTTCTTCTTATCTTTCCCACCTCTACCCTTGCTACCAATTCTAAATAGTACATCATCCAACAATGCAACTCTTCTATAGAATTATTCCTCCTACCAAACTTCATTTTGATAGAGCCATCTATATTTGCAGGTGTAACAATATCGATCTACTATGTTGAGGGGGTCATGTCTTCTAAATCTCTCTTCTCTAAGGTGGAAATCAGTAAAACCTATAGCTTCCGTAATTGCATATTTCTTGTCTTTTATTTCATAAGCTCTTATATGAAAAGGGAAGGAAGGCCTTAATGTCTTTCTATCTTGAGAGAGGGTTGCTCCAACTCTGTTCAGAAAAGTTTGATAAGCTACTTCTTGAAGGGAAAGCTTGTCTTGGATGAACTTAGGAAGAAAATGTGAGCTCTTAGTAGCTTCGAACACTCTTATATATGTCCCATTTTCAATGACATATCAACCCCAAATCTTTCCAATTGTTTACATTACCTTTTCAATCATGCATTGGGTGGGTTCATAGAAAATTAGTTTGTACATAGGAGCCTTAAAATGTTCACAAATTTTATCATAATGAATCCTAAATTTATGCTCCTAGAGAATTTGGCAATACACGTGAATGGGAACTTCATTGGGATTTCATTGCCATCCCATTTCTAGAAAACTATTACAAAACATGCCACATACAACAAGTATGACGACATGTAGAATGTTGGTGGGATTCTTTTGATTGTTGTTGGATCTAGAGATAGACTGGTTCATTGATGCTAATAATATAAAGGACCAATTGAAAATTGTCCCAGTCTAGGTGGCTTGATAGATTAATGGAACCCAAGACTCCTTGAATTGTGTCGTATCTTATTCATCGTATTGTATGCTTACTAATGCCATAGTGATCCTGTAAGGATTCCTTAGATGCTTTGTAGGATATATACATGATCTTCTATCTCTGAATTCCTTCTTATTGATCCACCGATTTTTAAGGCCATGATAACTAAGGGTGAATTGTAAGATCTACTCTTATGTAAGGTCTACATGGGGTTGAGGGAATTTATAGCACATGTCTAGGGATGAAGGTTGGAAAGAGAAAATGATTTTCCCCTTGATCAACCAGTTTTTGATGTCAACATGACTAATTAACCAAGATATGACTTCAACATAGGGAATCACTACTAATCTAGAAGCTACTTTAAGGAGACCTTATTTCTTGATCATTTGATATACACCATCATCAATATTTACTTTTGTAGGTGCAAGAGGTAATTCTAGACAAGTCTCTTCTCTAAACATTTGATACACTTTCTCCCCATTTATCACTAACCCATGCATCCACCCTACACAACGTGTCTTCATAGAATGGTAATGTGATGCCTATGTCTACCTCTGGTTCTGTTGATTCTTCATTGTCTGGGCTAACCTCGATAATTGCTTCCTTCTGCTTCCTCTACCTTTGAGAGACCATCTATAGATCTTGTAACTCATCCATGCTAACAACAAGGAACATTAGCAAGGTTAGAAGAAAAAATAAAATATAATTCCCATGTTCATGTTGGTTCCCTTGTTGTGATTGAGGATACCATCTTAAAATAGGTTTTTTCAAGGGATTTGGTTTCAAATCTAATATCTCTTGTCCGAAGTGATTCAAAGAACCTCTCGCTAGTGGATTTGGTGATTGGACTATCAGGAAGCAGCTTGGAAAATATAGAAAGGGATAGGCCCAACATCCCTTAGGTTTGGATGTTAATCACAACCCACATGAATTACAATTTTCTTTTACAGCCTTCACGGGATAGAAGTATTTAGCTTAAGAAATCGTGGGGGTTTGGTGAAATTTACAAACGAGGTAAAAATTATGAAAATCATGGGCCAATATAGTTATCCTAAATATGGTGACAAATGTAATACTCTTGAACTAGGGCTTCATCTATGGTGTAGGGATCGATCCTACAAATCAACTTGGTTAAAGGATTTAACCGCTTTCGCTCTCAAGATGTGGGAATGAAAACAAAGGTAAAAACCTCAATAGGGTTGGGAAATGCAAACCAAAACTTAGAAATATAGGAAATACCAAAGAAAAACTATTCATTGTTTAAATTCAACCATAAAGGTAAAATAATGCCTAACTAGTCATGATGCACAGCTGGTAATGAGTGGATAGGAATTTTGCTAATGAGGCACCTTTCCTTTTGTTGTATCTCAAAGTGAAAAAATATCAATGTAAACCCTTAGCTTCTAGTCGCTTTTACCCTCCCCATGATCCTTGGTGAAAATGAAATGTGGAATAATTTAGAATCATGCCCTTTTAATGAGTGTCGCAAGCCTTTACATATTTTCACTGATGCGGATTTTCATGTGTTTTGAACCCTTGGCTTGATGCAATGTGTTGCATCTTTGGAAACTTTTTAAGGGTGAAATAGTTTGTCTTTATCGCATAATCCAAAATTTTCACACTAGGAGAATAGCCATATCGCATCTTTTCAAATCTTAAAACTTTGCGATGTGTTGTGTGGTTAAAACCTTTCAACTTTGTAATGAATTTTTTGTGACGTATCACATGGACTTTTGATGTTTCCTAATATCTTTTCTTTGTCGTGACTTTGAATCTTTTGGAACTTTATGAAGGTTCCATATGTCGCTCCTTGCATTAGAGAAATTTTGTGGTATAAAATGGACCTTCTAAGGAAAATAATAAAATAAGAGTTATAAATTTTCAAAGGGAAATAATAAAATAAGACTTATGAATTTTCAAAGGGAAATAATGAAAACTACTTTTTTTAATCATATTTTTTATTTTTCTCGTTATAGGTTTACTCAAATTTCAAGTGTAGGAACTCGTTGGATGCGGAATTAAAATATGTGTCCAATCAATACGCACTTTGCATACTTTTGATAGACCCACGGTGAGATAAACTAGAAATACATTTAGAAAGTGTTTTTTTTCAAACATGTTTTTTTAATGTATTTCCAGTTTATCTCACTATGGGTCTATCAAAAGTATCTAGAGTGGGTACTCGTTGGATGAAAATTTTTATTTTTCATCTAACGAGTGCCTACACTTGAAATTTGAGTAAACCTAAAAGGCAGTAAGTAAAAAATACAATTAAAAAAATAGTTTTATTTCTTTCCCTCCAAAACTATTTACCCTACTAGTTGTCATCATCATCTTGAATCATATTGGTTCTTTTAAAGTTGATGTTGATAGCGCATTTTTGTTTTGAGGCTCATTTTTTACCTCAAAATTTCTCTAATGATGACTTTTATGCCCTGTGATAATCTCTTCTTTGTTGTAGCTTCGAATGTAATTTTCCAACTTTGTGATATGTCGAGCGACTCAAATTTTTTAGTCCTGATGATGTTTTGGAGCTTTGTAAAAGAGCAATGTATCACATCTTTTGACATTTGGGGAATTCATTGACAATGTGAAATGTCGCAGTGTTTCAAGTTTTGTAAATTTTAGCCTACTACGATATTTCCCAAGGGAGAAAACTTTGAAGAGGGGCAAAACTTTTAGGAGCTTTCAATAAGCTAATGATTGCGAGAAACGACAAAGCAATCCAAAAATTGAGGGATTCATCAAAAAATCATTGAGTTGTGAAAAAGGTTGTAATGACCTCAAACCATCTTGATGGGGACTTCATTAAAAGAAAGAAGCATAGTTTCATCAAGTCAAAATATGAACAAGTGTAGATTCTCAAAACTGGAAGAAAATAATAGGAGGGGCCACAACCTCTGTTGAATCACATGACAAAGGAAAAAGTAGGGGGAGTTGTTGGAAACTCAACAAATGAGGACCCATTGAGTGAAACAATGGATCTCTACAAATCAATTGTTGGAAAACACAAGTTCTGAGGAATTACCTTGAATAAAGAATCTTAGCTTCAACCCCATGTGTACCCACTAGAACTTGTCCTTTTGAACCAATTGTATGAAGGCCAGAGCCATGGTGCTAGATTTATGGAGTTTTTTTCCTTAATTTAGTGTGTCCCTAGATGCCAACATAGTACCATAGAGTTTCTACAAATAAGGGATGTTCGAAGATTTACTCAGGTTGTTTTATTCTTATTCTCATGGGGTCGCTTCACTACCAACGAGCATCCATAGCCTCGACTGAGTCATCTCAATATCATAGACCTTGTTCCACTACAAGAAAGCATCTATAGCCCCGGTGGAGATACTTGCATGTCCCACATGATATGAAACTTCTTTCTCAAACCTTTACCTTTAAATTTCACTTTGAAAAAGAGGTCGATAGGGAAGACTAGTAAGCCTTTAAAGGCATGTGGGATGATCCATGTTATTTGAGAACCAACTAAGTTTTGCATGAGTGATAATAAGTATCTCCCTTATACATATAACTCTGAGCATTGTGTTGTCTTCTCAGTACAACATCGATCACCATTATATGAGTGGGTGAACCCTAAATATAACTAGCAAGCCACTCAATACTTGAGATTTGAGTTGCTTATGGCTATCCACTTGTCCAAGTTGTGTTACACCATTAGGTTGATACTTCAGATGCTCGGCTAAAGGTCTTTCTCAAATGGTATTGTGAAATAGTACTTTATCCAATGAACTCATAGGAGATTTCCATAGATCTAAACATCTATGCTTGGAATTTCCAAAGGAGTCATGATACTTTCAATGCAAACTTAATTAGTCTCAAGGAGAAAACCATAATGTAAAGCATTTCCAAGTAGACTGAAATAACCAAACTGAAATATTGTGGGTTTTTTTCAATAGTAATTTTCTGGAATAGGATGTCATTAATCAGTCAATACTGGGATGACTTGAGTCTCAATTCTCTCTTTTGTTTTGAATTTAGATAGTTGGGAGTAGTTTCATGTTGCAAGTATTGCCACAACTCATTGTACCAAGAGTATGTGTCAACAAGGACTTATAAATTTCCTAAGCATGGAGGGATATATACATGTTGGCCACATGGAGAAGGTTGATTTCTTGGAGAACACCATGCATTAGAGGAGGAGCTTTTATCATTCAATAGGAGAGCATCGATCCCTAGACAACATGGGGTTAGCTTCGATACTTGTATCAAGCCATGGAGTTAACTTGGGGATGCCTAAGGTTGTTATAGTGTTCATAAAGGGGGAGTGGACCCAATGGAGCACATAGCTCAAGAGGAGCATTGGATTCCTTGGAGGCTTGGACAAGGATCATTGGACACATCTCAAGGAGCACCCTTGCATTAGACATTTTCTTATACACAAAATCACCTTATGTTGACAATTGAAAACGTCAACGTAGTTTCGCCCGCAAAGTGTTTCTAAAGCCTATTATTATAAAAACTAAATAATACTAGTAGGTGGGACCCCCTTGAACTATTGAAGATCAGATCTGCTCATTTTTTACGTTGTGATGATGTGCAACACGGTTTACATGGTTGACGAGATATTGTTGTTGTTGGTATGAGTTGAGCTTTGGAAATGTTAATTCTTCATGTTACTACAGCCTACATATCATTGTTATTTGTTCTGACCATGCCTGCACAACAAACACGTTAGTAAAAATACATGAAGGGCAGTTTTGAGAAAGGCACAATACTACAACAAATGCAAAAGTAAAGGATCTAATTCTACAGTTTTATTATACTACATGCATAAAGGACTTAATGGTTGTGGTTGAATGTTAGATAGCAATATGATAATATATGATTTTAATTGAGTTATATAATCTTTATGCATGGTGATTAGGCTATGGTACAGTTTGTTCGCACTATTGGTGATAATTCTATTCATGATTTCTTGGATTGTATAGTTGACATACAATATGGGACAGTTAGAAATTGGATATATGATGTATATGGCGCAATTAGCAAGAAATTGATGTAGATTCCAACGCGAATTTTAAATTAATGGCTTTAATGAAGGCCTTGTTGGCATGTACTGTTGATTTAATGAGATGTGGGTGGAGGCGACGTGCATTTACTGCACATCACCTTTACCCTTCCCGTTGGCTTCCACCCTAGTCGGGCTATTATTGATATTGTTGTTGTGTTTATGCTCTGGAATTTTAGCAGGTTGAAACTGCTCGGCCACCTCTCGTCTTAAGGATTTCGATTAACAAGTATGTCCTTTTTTTTTTCATTCTTGACTTCACTCTGGTTATGAAATGATTATTGGCTCAGGTGTATGGGTTTGTGTTTTTCCTAAGTGTTGCAACTGTGTGAAATTTTGGTTCTTGAATGAAAAATGGATGGTCCTTCCTGTAATAATTTTGAATTGTAGAGGTTATCGGTCTTCCTAGTGATAAACTCTCTATTACTACTACTTGTTCAGTTGGAGGGTTTCTGTTTAAATCTTGGGTGAAAACTTCTTCACACTGTGTCACTATATCCAGTCTCTGGCCTTCCTGGGTTTAATGGTCGAAGGTTTTATGCATCACTATGTTGTGTTTCACTTCGATATTTGATTTCCACCACTAAGGGTCACGAATTGAGTGTTTTGTTCTTAACTCAGCCCTATTCCACCTCAAAATTGTGGTAGTTGGACGAAGAACACGAGGCTTTTACCCTGTGTTATAAACCTATAATTCATAGGATCATCTGTTGACTGGAAAATTTTCACTCTGGATCTATTTTGTCTTGCAAATAATATTTCATTTCTGCAAATTATTTTCAAGGAAAGGAAAAGAAAAGAAAATTCATGATTGTTGACGCTGAGTGGTGTTTCCTAACCCCATGGAGACAAAATCAAAGGAAGCAGTGCGCAAACCCACATGAAGCGCTTATCCTAAGTTTTTGGAGAAAATATGATTTTTTTCTCACAGATTAAAAAGGCGTGCATCTAAACAGTTGAGACGCCGGCGCCTAGATCCACAGTGGAGATTGAATTTCGGACCCCCCCCCCCCCCGGCCCG
>ML778301.1:550352-577328 GCA_009831015.1 Picea engelmannii | reverse complement strand
TACCACTTACCATTTTCTGACATACCCCTCGTCTCCTCATGACATCATTTTCCATTATTTTCCCCTAAGGGTCACTTCTCATGGGTCCAGAATACCACCCTTCCTAAACAAAAACCGCTTTCGTAGCATTTTGACCAGTCTTCTTCCGAAGCCGATTACAGGCAAATGAAAATGAATTTTTAAAAACCGAGAGAGTTTTTTCTCTGTAACGGCCTGAAGAACAAAAAAATCTCTCAGTTTTTTCACAGGTGCCATATGAAGGGAGAATCGAAGCTGTTTTTCAGCCTCATTTTTTGGATTTTTGGTTTTTTTGTTACAGTCATGATCTTGCGAGAGCTTTCACGACGAGCTGGAGGAGAATTTGGCGAAAATGAAGGAGGTTTTTTTCCAGCACATGCCCATCTAAAATAACCTCCTTTATTTTTTTCCCAGGTGTCATAATTAAAGAGAAACAAATGTCTAAATGGACCTCTTTTTGGCATAAATTCAGCCCGTCTTTCATGGCGAACAGTTCCAGATTTTTGGGGATTTGTGGCTATTTTTGGCCGAGGCGGTTAAATCTGACTTACACAACTTGTTGGGGGATCTCTCATATTTATTCAGATGATTTTAATGTAAAATTTGTTGATCATTGCACCCATGAAGGTTATTCTCTGTAATTTTTTAGATCCACCAATAATACAAAGGAATTGATGCACAGGATTCTTGCGTCTGGACATTGGTGATGTTTTTCTTTCTATGTTAATGTTTTCTTACTATGTTATCACCTTGTTTTCTAATTCCAACTGTTAAAAGGAAGTTAAAGAACAAAATTTACCTTGGGTACTCTATATCTGGCCTTTTATCAGTTTGCATGTTATTCTTCTGATTTTGAGTTAAAGAAATTATCGAATGCTTCTTTACTTAAATGAGCCTCTCACCTGTTCTATCTTTCCATCACATTTTATCTTAATTGATCTAGTATCTTGGCTATCTCACCCTGTGAAGAAGCCCGTTAAAAGTTGTTTATATGACCTTAAGTTTTGACACAGACCCCATAGCCCAATGGGATTCTAAAGCAATCATTTAGCCAAACACCTCAAATAAAAAACAAACCATGTTCTGCATAACTAGCCTAATATCCTATTTCAAACAAATATAAATTTGACAGAGAGATCCCTCTCTAAGTCTCGGAGGGCTAGATCCTTGACTCGATTTGGTTTTGATGTTGCCTCTGTGACTGCCTTCACAGCCTTGGGCAAATTACAGAGTGCTAACACCCTACGTGCATTGATTAAACTACACGGCCAAATAAGAGCCTCGCCCTTCTTTTTGCCCCCCGCCATGGATTGTTACCTGTCCACAAATGACTCATGTCTCTCTCTATGTGTACACCTCTGGCCTCAAAGTTTCGCTATTACGAGAAATTGGCTCTGTTCCTCATGTGATGGCTATCAAGCAAAACCCTTAACCCTCCAGTCTGGATTTTCATAGGAAGACTATCGAACCTGTCAAGTTGCTACAGGTTATTATGGTCTATTACTTGAATACAGACTCACCCATTGGTCGTATGATAGTCATGTTGGTATGGAATTTAGTTACTAGCTCTGTGATAATAGTGATAAACCTTACATTGCCAATTTCACTTCCAAAGTTCACAATCACCCGCCTTATGTCAAATAACTCGGTATTATTAATGGAAGGGCCTTTGCCCTGATTCGATTGGATGCGTGGGCATGCATAGCTACCACAACTAGTTCGGTTGATTGATTTTTTTACAACAGTGGCGAATTGTTGGTTTATATATAATCACTAGTATTTTCCCTTATGATGATTTGGATAATGGCTAGCATTGGTTACGAATTCTTGGTGTTGTTCACACATGTCGCATTCTGTGTATGGTATTTTGCAAAATGAAATATTGGACCGGATGACTGTAGAAAGTATATCCACTGCATCCTTGTGTTTGTTGGTTGAATAATCCCGAGTGTGTGTTATACATCAAAATTACTCACTTCAATGATGACCTATTGTCGTCATTACAAGTGTCGCAAGTGTCGCACTTTGGCCACAAATGTCGCAAGTGTCGCAAATATCATACTGTCATCTTGCCTATGTCGTATCTCGAACAACATCATAGGAAAACTTGAGACATCCTCAGAGACTGGTTAAAAGAAGGATATGTCATTTGACGAAGAGTACAAATATTTTTCCTTGAGAAAGACCACTTGAAAATCACTTTTGAAGGGCAGCGCTCCCCTACCCACTAGCAGGGAGCGTTAGCGCTCTTTTCGTTCCTTTGGGGGAGCATTGCAATGCTCTATGCACCATTCTAGGGGAGCGTTGTGTTGTTGAGGAAATCAAGGGAAGATCCCCCTTATCTCTAAATTCATTTTGATTTGAATATGAGGACAAGGTTGGATCTCAGGGAGGATCCACAACTGATGGAGAAAGGTCCTCAAACTTTCCCAAGAATCTCTAAGGTGGTTAGGCCTCTCCAAGCCTATATAAGGAAGCCTCCTCATGGTGAAAGGAGGAAACATTGAAGGCATCAAACTTATGATCTCATAAGGGAGATAATCAGTGAAGCATAGTCATTTTGTTTGTGGATAATTTGAGCAAGGGGTTGGACAAGGAGAGTTGGAAGAGGCTGTTGCAGCTTTATCAAAGGTCTGTAAGTATCTCTTTTGAGTTCTCATTAATAGATGTGTTTGGCATGTTTCCTTCAAGATTGTGTACATCTGCATGAACTTGTATTTAATGGATAAATCTAGTTTTGAAGTAATCATGGTAGAATACGAAGTATCATTTGTCTTTGTTGTTTATTGGATTGCAAGACTTTTTGAAGAGCTTAGGGATCAAAGCTCAACTTGGACTGGGTGAGGACAAACATCGTAAAAAGTTACTCATATATTCTTCCTCTTCTCTATAGATCAGACTAGCTAGGTTTAAAGGAATGTCAGTGATCAAAGTTAGCACTTTTTTGTCTTGGTCATAGGGGTCTAGGATCCAAGAGGGTATTCACCTGTCCGCATGTGGATTTCCCTGTAACGAAAATTGGTGACTCCACTGGGGAATGAAGCTTTAAGTTTTGGTTTCCTTCCTTGGTCTTATTTTTGGCCTTTTCTCACCTTTAGATCTTGTTCACTATATTTTTCCGGTTCTTAGATGTGTTGTTGGCTTTTGGATTCATCCCATATACACTGAATTTCAGAGTTTTCTTAAGTTTTTTTTATTTTTGGCCAAGTTTCTCTTTTTCTCAGAGGCTAGTGCTCCCATGACTTTACATCCAAATAGATAGTGCTCCCTTGAAGGCTCCCACAAAGCGTTGCAACGCTTTGGTGCCCTTGACACCAGAGTGTTGGTCTTTTTCTTCTAAAAAATCTTTTGAGAATCCATCTCTGAGTGTAGATTTTGTTGATTCATCTGCTCAGGACTGTCACTATCTCAGTGTGTATTTGTTTTAGCCTCCAACCATTTGATTTCTAAGAATTGATGATGTTTTGTTTTGATTTTTGACATGTTTCTTCCTTACTTTGAGTCACTCTTCTTCTTTGAGATTTGGAGTCGATCTACTGTTTTCTCATTTATCTGATCGTATGAAAGTTGTTGTAAGGAAATTCAGAGATCTATGCACTGTTCCATTTGATCTTTGAGGTCATTTTTTCCAAAGCAATTCCTCCTGTTTGAGTTTTTTGGTTTTCTTTTTGCAAATTTTGTTGTTTTTGTTTCTTGTTTGATCACGATGAGAGTGTGTTTTTGTTTATGTGAAATTTTCTTCCAATTTCTTAAATCTCACAGATATTAAAGTCTGATTGACATAGGAAGCTTTACATCAAACTGAATATCATTCACATTTAAACAAAAGGATATATTTTCACGATTGGTTTTTGGATATTAGAACCATTTTTCTGCATATTTTAGCATTATATTCAATTCTTGGTTGAGAACAATTGCATGAGGTTGTTGCATCTTAGTGTTTGACAGTGAAAGGAAAATTCCTTCTCCTTCCCTTAAATAGACGTTCATTGAAAGAAAAGACTGCTTATCATTTCTTATGCATTTTTTGGGAATTGAGTTATAATATCATCGGTTTCACTCTCATACACCTCTGAGTAAAGAACAACCACGAAAATCAACGCTAATTAAAATTGATCTAGAACATTTTGTTTTTAGAATCTTCCACCAACATTAGACTAGGATTAACGCTTTGGATTAGGCTATGAGTACAACTCTCCAAAGCATTCAAAACAAACATTATCATCTTGCGATAGGGAGAGAAAATCCAATTTTCGTATAAGCTTTCTGGGATCCCCCTCTCACACAGGGGTTACACACGAGGTCATGTTCGGGAGAGTTACAGAGATTATCCCTCCATGGTTCAACCATTCGTAGTAGTCAGATCGTATATTGGGGGTTCTTCTTGAGGTCCAACTATCTTCATTTGGTCTCAGTGCTTCGTGAATTCTGAATCTGTTCGGAGTCCTCTAGATTTCTACCGGTCCACTTGTCCTTAGTTCTCTCAAATGATTTCAAACTTGTTATCCTGCCCATATGTTCCGACTAGACTTTCGACTATACCCGCAGAAGGGATGACTGCGAGTTGGTGTACTTAGTAGCCATAATCTTTAGGGTTTTTTACACAAGGTGACAGTGAAGGGAAGTCTTCCCTGTACCTGGAATAGACGATGATCAAACTCACTCGAGCTCCTTGGAGGGTAAATCCACAATTATTGCGTGGAATCTTGCACCAAGGCGTAAGTCCGTTAAGCAGGTCGCCATCGTAATTGTTCCACCCGCTCATATCCTAGCCCCTTCTTGACTTGATCACGCAACGTTGGATTTCATCACCAACTAGTACAGTCATCGAGAGAAGGTTTTGTTTGCTTGGTTTGATTCTTAGATTTTATTAGTGTATGTTGTTTCTTTTCGTTAATCGGACATAGATTTATTTTTTCGTTTGTTACTTAGCTCAAGAAACATCGGCCTTCGTCGTTCACATAGGATGCAAGGGTTACCCCCAAAAGATCTGGAAGGTTATTTACCTTTGCTTCCGAACTCATCGGAAGGCCCTCCTGAGGCTCATAATGAACTAGCTTCAGACTCTAGTGTCTGAGGTTGGGAGCACACACTCTTTGGAAAAATTTTGAATTGTTTTAGACTCTTTAGAGGCTTTCTGTCTCCCTGTCAATCTGGCATTGAGTGTTGTACGAAATCCACATATGCTTCGAATGAACTCATCTGGAGACATTGTTTTCGACGAAAATTTTGAAGTACCCACCGGACCTAACGCAGGATCTGGAGTAGAGGATCCACTTTTCCAAAGTGAATCAATTAGGACCCCAGCTCATACTGTTGGAACCTCTAGTTTTGGTTCTATCCCTTTGATAGTACATGATCTGTACGGTAACTTAGGAGCAAGTCCCGATCAACTTATGGCATCACAAGTGCCTGAGACGTCTATTAGTTATACAGTACCCTCAGACCACTTTACCAATACGATCAGTAATGTCATCACCGTTGCAGACCAATTGTTGATTGGTTCTCACTCAAACCCTACTATCCAGATGGTGCATTTTACTATCCCTACCAGTAACGTGACACCGTTCCAAGCTCCAATTGGAACACCACTTAGACCAAATCCATCACTTCCCCTTGGGTACAGATCTTTGAATCCTTCCATTGCTAACACTTCCCAGGTTACATCCGGAATTTCTGGACTTTTTGTTCCTCCTGGATATAATGTCGTTCATGTTTATATACCTACACATTTATTTGGAGGAGCTGGTCTTGGTGGCCCTAATCCAGTTAGAGGCACCTGTCATTCGTTTACTTCTGGTTTCCAGATCCCTGTAGGCACTCAACCTCATGCTGGGGGGCAACCTCAATTTGGGGGTAAACCTCAAATCGGTACACAACCTCATCTTGGGGGGAAACCTCAAGCTGGAGTCCATAACCCATTGTATGGACAGAATGCAACACAAAATCCTTGGAACATTCCTTTCCCAAGAAATCCACAATTCTCTTGGGGACAACATCCTCAAGGAAAACAACAAACTTATATTTCCCACAGGACTAATGTGTATCCTCCTCATGGAAAAAATGTTTACCCCCCTTATGGGCAAACTAATCCTTCGACTTACAATCCTCAAAACCCATCGAGTTATCCTCCACTTGCAAATGCTTCTCAACCAGCATCGCATCCTATTTATCCTGGTCAACAAAAACCATATATAGCAGGACCTACTGGATACAATTATCCATTTAACCTAGTTTATGGCCCTACTGGTGTCCCTATGCCACATTAGTATCACCCTCAGGTTAACCACCAGTTACCTTTCCTTGCAACTCTAGATCTCTCAGACTTGTCTCGGTTGACCAACGATCTTATACTACATTCTTCGTTTTGGCCAGTGATTCCCGCTAAATTACCTTCTGATATTCCAAAGTTTGACGGTAAACCTGGAGAAGAACCGAATAATCATGTGATGACTTTCCATTTATGGTGTTCATCAAACTCCTTAATGGATGATTCTATATGTTTACGTCTTTTTCAGCAAACACTTACACGCTCAGTAGCCAAGTGGTATATTGAACTACCATGTGTCTCTTTCCAAGATTTCAACTCCCTTGCCATGTCCTTTCTCACGCACTTTCAACTACCCATTTGTTATGAGACAGGTATCAAACTCTTGACCTCCCTTCGTCAGACTAACTCCGTGCATATCTCTGATCATATTCATGAGTGGAGACGACAATGAAGATTGATCAAAGTAATCATTCCTGATCGACTATCGGAAGAATGGTTTACCAAATCCCTTTTACCCCCAATTTATCGTGACATCGCCATGGGTGGTGTAGTCATGGAGGAAGAAGCCATTTCTTGGGGTCAGTACTCAGATTTAGTTTATTCACAATCTGGTACTTTGTATGAGTTGATTCCAAATGCTACATGTGCCACTACTGATCCATCCAAACCTTCATTCTCATCTCATGCGAATGGCGTTATAGGCACCGTCAAAACCCAATCTACTTCACAGTCGACTGGAACTACAAATCGATATGCTTCAGCACCCACTCCCAGTTTGACCTCACTCTCTTCTACCTCCCTCCCAACTGAAGTCTCTGAGGTGAATGCAGTTCAATCTGCCCCTTCACAACAATCCAGAGGTAAGAAGAAGACAAAAAATAAACCCAAAAAGAATAATAATAATGAACAACCCAAAGCTCAAACTCCACCACCTGCTACTGAAAAGAAACCACAGCGAAGACCAAAATTCTCGTGTCTTATTTGTAGTGACGATCATTACACCCGATACTGTCCACATCGCGATGAAGTGGAAAAAAATTTCAAAGGGAATTCCCAACCCGTCGTGTTAACACAACCTTTTCCTCAGCAACAATCCATGGTTGCTCAAACCCCCTCTCCAGGGGGCAGTTCTAGCCACCCTCCTCATGATGAAGCCTCAGCAAGTGACCATATTTATATGTTCATTGGGATTGATTTAACCACTCTCTCTATAACATACGACACACCAGCTAAACCTGACAAAGAAAAGGTCACTAACGGTACTTTACCGGATCCATCACCATCGTTTGTTAGTCCTCCATCTGTTAGTCCTCCATCTGGATCACTTCAGATAGAGAAATCTACGTTCGACTCTATATTATGCCCTCCCAAGAGCACCATCCATAAATCTACTTTTAATCCTAGCTCGTGTGCTGCCCAAAACTACAACATTGTTGAAGATTTGGCTCAAGCACTGTGTGCTGTGTCCGCATTGGAAGTTCTACAGCACTGCCCAAGTCAACGTAGAACACTCTTGGATGCTATTGGCGCCTTTGATCCTGAGTCATCCAATAATATCACGTTTAACCTGGACAATTTTAAGTCACAACTCTCTCACCAACTCTCTTTTCAAATTGATGTTGTTGTTCATAACCAACACATTCATTGCACTATCTTGGATGAGGGGGCATGTACTTGTGTCATGTCTTTAGCTTGTTGGAAAGGATTGAAATCACCCGCACTTAAAAAATCCCCTACGATGTTACGCGCTTTTGATGGGTGAGGTTTTCATCCTCACAGACTCTTGCAGTCCTTTGTCGTTCAGTTGGGAGGTAAAACCGTCTTTGTTGACGTCGAGGTGGTCGATGCTCTCCTCGATTACAACTTTCTACTCAGAAGAAGTTGGTTTTATGCCATGTCCGTCGTCACTTCATCAGTGTTTCGATGTGTACAATTTCCTCATCAAGGAAAAATTGTCACAATCGATCAATTAGATTTTTGTACACCCGGCACTCGCGCTCCGTCTACCAACAATATTCCTTTTCTGGGAGATCATAAGATCACGTATGAAAGTATTGGTGTAGGTTTTTTAAAAGAATTTTCTCTTATGAGTACTTTCCCTACACCACTTCCTCCTACCACACATCATATTGCCACAATCAATATGATTTCAACTATGGCTTATCAGTCTTTGGAATCATCTGATCCTTGGATTGTACCTAGTCCTTTAGAGTTCGATGTACTAGGTGACACAATGCCACTTAGTACAACTAAGGCTTCATATGCCGATATTGAATCTGCCTCTCCCTCCTCATATGACCAACATCTATTGGCACCCGACACTTACTCGATGCCATCTTGGTTGAATTCCTTGTCTTCTGCTTTTGATTACATTTCCCAAGTTTTTCCTTCCGATGAATCCATTATGGAAATGCTTAGCATTGATGAAGTACCTTGGGATGATAACCACCATCGATCGTATTTTCTTCCACCTCTCGAAGAGATACAGGAAGATATACACTCTATCTTCCCCCCCAATGTTGTCGACTTTCCACAATCTCCTATACTTACACAGGACACTATTTCTGAGGGGAATTTAGGAAACATTTTTGTTGCAGTCGTTATTGATATTTCGATCCAAGAAGGTGTCGTGGAAAATATTAATCTCAGTGCTAATTGTTCGCCCAAGGAAGTGGTTTCTTACATCGCTTTATTTAAATATTTCTACGATGTCTTCTCTTTGAGCTACAAGGAAATGCCAGGGATCGATCCTTCGATCATTGTGCATGAAAGTAAAACTTACCCAGGTGTTAAACATGTTCGGCAGAAACTCCGCCCGGTTCATCCTAAGAAAACCGCAGCTATTAAAGCAGAAGTTGAGAAATTATTGAAATATGGCTTCATCTATCATGTCCCCTTGATGGAATGAGTTTCTAACATTATACCGGTCACTAAGAAATAAGGGACCATTTGTGTCTGCGTTGATTATAGGTATCTCAATAAGGCTTGTCCGAAAGACAATTACCCTACACCCTTCATCGACCAGATCATTGATAATTGCATTGGCAGCATGATTTTCTCTTTCATGGATGGATTCTCCGGGTACAACCAGATTGACATTTTACCCGTTGATCAACACAAGACAGCCTTCATCTTCCCATGGGGAACTTTCTCCTATCGAAAATTTCCATTTGGTCTCAAAACCGCTGGTGCTATGTTCCAGCGGGCCATGTCATATGCTTTCCACGATATCAAACATATTGTGGAACGTTACCTTGATGATTTACCTACCCATTCATCCAATCGATAAGACCATATTGGTCATCTATGGGCTATTTTTCTTCGATGTTGATTCTACAGTATTCGTTTGAACCCACACAAGTGTATCTTTGCTATCGAATCAGGTCGACTCCTCGGTTTCGTTGTCTCCAAAGATGGGATTTAGGTGGATCCCTTAAAAATTAAATCTATCCTTGCTTTACCTCCACCTAACAAGCTAACACAACTCCAAAGTTTGCAGGGGAAAGCAAACTTTCTTCATCGTTTCATATGTAACTACGCTGAGATTACCAAAGGATTTATGCGATTGTTGCAGAAAGACATTCCTCTCATCTGGGATGACACTGCTCAATGATCCTTTGATGCTCTGAAGCATGCATTAACCAATACGCCTTTGTTACATCCTCTGAATTATACGCAAGAATACATCCTTTACTTAGCGGCCTCTACTTCCACTATCACTATGGTGTTAGTTCAAGAGGACCCTAACAGTGATGAACATGTGATATACTATCTGAGAAAAATTCTATTTGGTTCAGAGCTCCGATATTCACATGTTGAGAAGTTGGCTCTCGCAGCTTTCATTGTTGTCCAGAGGTTTTTCCATTACATCTTGCTATGCACTACCACGGTTATCACAGACTCTAACCCCATGTATCATATTCTGACACATCAAGTCCTTGGGGGAAAATATTCCAAGTGGATCATTATTCTTCAATAATTTGATCTCGAGTTTGCCAAGTCCAAAGACAAAAAATCCTTGGTGTTTGCGGAGCTTATCTGCGATCTTCCCCATGTTGATGAAGATACTAAGCCTATAGATTATCTCCCCGATGAATCTCTATTCATCATTAGCATGTCTGATCCTTGGTATGGAGACATCCTTCTTTATCTCCAGACCCAACGTTTTCAGCCCGATATCTCTCGTGAAGAATGTCGTCATATTCGCCACCATTCTCGACGTTACCTTATCATCGGTGACACTTTATATCGTCGTGGTATTGAAACTATCCTACGATGTTGTTTGACTCATGAAGAGGTTGAACGTGTTCTCAATGACTGTCACCTTGGAGCATACGGCGGTCACCTTTCTGGGATGGCTACAGCTCAAAAAAATTTACGTGTTGGTTACTTTTGGCCTTCCATATTCAAAGACTGTATCGAGGTTGTCAAAAAGTGCCCACCCTGCCAAGTTTTTCATAAAAAGGCACGCACCCACCCAGCTCCGCTACATCCTGTTGTCACCATTGGCCCCTTTGCAAAATGGGGCATTGATTTCATGCAGTGTAATCCTACCTCAGCCGGGGGGCACGATCATATCATTGTCGTCGTTGATTACTTCACAAAATGGGTTGAGGCTATGCCTACCTTTATGAATGATGGTTGTACTACAGCTCTTTTCATCTTCAACCACGTCATCACTTGATTTGGTGTTCCACAAGCCATTGTCACTGATCATGGTTCACACTTTCAAAACCAGATGATGAGTGAGTTGCATGCCAAGTTGGGTTTTCTCCATGAGAACTCATCCCCGTACTATCCTCAAGAAAATGGACAAGTTGAAGCTATCAACAAGGTCCTTAAAACCATGATTTAACGTATGGTAGGGGAAAATAAGAAATCTTGGCATATACAACTTTTCTCTGCTCTCTGGGCTTACCGTACCTTAGTGAAAACTGCTACTGGATTCACTCCTTTCTAGTTAGTATATTTCATAGAAGTCATATTACCAATCGAGTGTGAAATTCCCTCGTTGAAACTCAAAGTATAATTCCTTCCCCATACTTCTGTTGAAGAATAACGTTTCCTATATCTTACTAGGTTGGATGAAACACGTCGCGATGTTGCTCTTGCTAACGAGACGTATCAAAAGCGAATGAAGAGTCAATATGACAAATCCGTCCACCCTCGTACTTTTGCAGAAGGAGACCTAGTCCTCATTTATGACCAAGCTCATGATAAGTTAGGTATAGGAAAGTTAGAACCTCTATGGCATGGTCCTTACATCATGAAACGTGCTTTACATCGAGGCACCTACGAGCTAGTTGACTACGATGGAATCTCCCTGGGTGAGCCCCGAAACGGGCTTTACCTTAAGAAGTACTATGCATAGAATATCTAGCATACGTGATTTGTACACTATTGTATTTTAGTTTTGGTGTGTCTTTTTCTCTTGCGTACATGAGTTTTGTCTTAGTCGCTTACACTTTGTCTTGTGATTGCGTGCACAGATGACATTGTCCTTTCCTATCTTTGTCGAGTTTGCAAATGGCGCTAGTCGACACACCCAAAATATTACTTCTGCAGCTTGGGTCATTTACCACTTTGATGAGTTCGTGATTTCAAGAGGTATTTTCTTAGGATCGGCAACTAACAACATGGCAGAATATCATGTTGTCATTGGACTTTTAACCGAAGCCTCTTCCCTAGGTATTTCTCATATGATCGTTAACCTAGACTCTCAAATCGTGGTCTATCAAATTAATCAAATCTATGCCATTTTCAATCCTATCCTATTGTGTCTCCACCTACGAGTTCGTCGTCTTGAAATAATATTTGATTTTATCGAATACAGACACATACCAAGAAGACTCAATACAACTTCAAATTCATTAGCCAATTAATACAGGAAATAAAGGAAATAAATCATATAAAATACATCACATGTAAATTAAACACATCACATAAATACATCATTATTTGCAAACATCATTTGGCACTACAAAAATTTGGATATGTATATATACTGCGTGATGGAAAATGTCTGATTACATCAAAAAAGTACATGGAAGAGTAAAATTTTGGGTCCTCATGCCCATAACATCGTCATACAGACCATACAAAACATCAGGAAGATCATAATCCTCCTGCATCACATTATGCTTTGAGCAGCACACTACTGCACGGGCTACTCGTCTCAGTAGGGACTTTAGGCTCTCGGGCACTCCCACTATATGTCTCTACAGATGCAAGGGTACATCCTGCCTCCTAAGAGGAGGGACACCCATCGTGAGACCACGGAGGTTCCTCTCAACCTTCCAGAGACCCCCTGTCACCACCTCATTCTCTACTGCTATTTGAGCATCTCCACAACACCCCAGTGTCGGCATCTCCGCCAGACGTGTTGTTCCCCTGTCTGCATGATGAAACGATACATCTGTTAAAAAACTCTTATAAGTACACATAAAAATAATATAAACTTTAAAATCAAAAACACCTGACAAGATTGTTTTGGTTTCTTACCTGACGTGTCCCAGTCCATTCCATCTAGAAGAACTAGGTCCATACTACCCCGGAAATCCACTCTGGCGTATGGGAAGTCCTCTATGACGATCAGTTGGCATCTTAGCCAAGCAAAGAAGTCACCTGTAAATCCGAACTCTGACTCCGTACCCAGCCTCGGAGACAGACTCGTCCAGCGCTCCATACGTGGTTCACCCACTGGTCGTACTGCTAGTGAAATTTGTGGTTGCATCTGTGGAATACATTCTAAGAAGAACGAAACCAAAAATGAACCATATCCAAACTGCTTCTACTGCCCCATCCTGCATCTCGAAATCTGATCCTTCACATTTTGAAGGAATGTTGCGCTCTAATTAAATACAGTTGGCTCCATACACTTTAAATCATAAGCCATATGTGATCTCGAAACCAAGTGTGAGCTGGTACTACCTGCCAAACTCGTGATGGTGAATAAAATAGATCGAAGAGGTAGATCCCTAACATATTTTATCACAATCCTACCTCCCACCAATATTGATCTTGGAATACAATGATTTTCCAGATATTCTTCTACAGGAACTGGAAGTGCCCTCTATCTAGATAAGATAACAGGGGGCCGTCTCTTCGATAGGTAGGTCAGGATGTAAACATCCTCTAACTCAATGCTAAGTAGTCGTGTCCCAATTTGGAATCCATGTTTCGTAGTGTTCCACAACCTGATCATGTACTCAAGGAGGAGAACTTCCTTCTTCATCTTTTGCATCTTAAAAAACTTGAGGAGACCGCAATTCCTCAATGTGGCCCTTGATCGGGGGTTTTGAAAAGCAGCCATATCATTGATCTCATGCTCATGCTCTTTCCATTCGATCATGACTTTTTCCAAGTATATCCTGCAACCATCATCAACAAAAGACCATTAGTCGTGCTACATTAACAAATTTTTGGGTAATTCAAACTTTAAAATCACTTTTCTTTTGTTTTTCATGCCAGCGCCCCCTTAAGCCTCTGATCAGAGCACTAGCGCTTCCCCAATGGGCTCACCAGAGCGTTGAAAATTTAAATAGTGCTCCCCCTATCTTTCGAGAGGAGCGTCGAGTTTTTTGGGGCATTTTTTGTGTATTATGGCAGCGCCCCCTTAATCCTCTGAACAGAGCGCTAGCACTTTCCTAACAGGCTTAGCAGAGCATTGAAAAATTGAATAGCGCTCCCCTTATCCCTTTAGGGGAGCGTCAAGCCTCTTCGGCACTTAGAGCCTTCCAAGGCATCAATTTTAAAAGGAAAGAATTACCTAAAAATGAATTTTAAACCATGCAAAAGTTTTGGAAGAAGTAGAGGACCAACTTGATCCAGACGGAAGAAGAAATGGTTGACTGTAGCTCCAGCATCGATGAGTCTAAGAATCACCCTCCAAAGTCAAATTCTCCAATACTAGAAGTCTTGGCACAAATGAGTTGGTAAAAGACATTTTTTACCCTATATTACTATTATAGATTTCATTTTTTGCTAAAACCATAGTTATTTTGGGTTTTTTAAAATCATTTTGGAGATATTATTAATACCCTGGTATGCAGTTCTATCATTATTGGCAGGTTTTGGAGTGGTTTTGTTCGATTTTTATCTTGTTGCATTAACGAGCATGGTCTTAGTTCTTTCTCACGCTCGAAAAAACATGAGAACGCAATTGAGTAAACTTTTATCTCTTTTTCGGACTCGCATGGATACATGAAAAAGGAACCCTTGGAGTCGTCTTTAAGCTCTTTTCAGACTCTCTAAACATGAAAAATCACCGAGTTTAACTTCTCTGGACTCGTTAAAAAAATCATACATTGAAGGGTCCATATGGGACCGAACCCTTACTTCTTCCAGTTCGTTAAACAAAGGAAGAGGGAATTACCGAAGGTGAGTTATATCGAGCATGTGTTATCCTCGAGTTCATTAAATTAAAAAGAGGTACACGTCTATCAGGATGGGGGAAAAATTTGAAAGAAACAAGCCAAGCAGTTTTTGAAAACATCACAAGTCACTCTTACGGTCACCCTTGAACACGACACTTTGTCTTTGCATACATTTTAATCCGCTGAACCAATCCTCTGAGTTTCTTTAATCCTTTGGGTTGCCCAATGAAAGTCACAATATCCACTGCATCATCATGTTTTGGTCCATGCCATGTTTCTGTTGTTGTGCCTCGGTGTTCAAGGGAAGTATCTGCCTCAAGAATCAACCATCACAAATCTCCTGCTTTGATACCCGTGTCAGTACATGTTCATTTGATCCACCAATTTACATCTATGTGTCAGTTTCGTGTCATTGATGGGGGATACATCAAGGCCCTCATTCGACAAGTTTGTTCCTACCGACTTCAACACAATATCCAGGAACTAGGCTTAGAAACCAATTAGTACCTTGGGACCTGCATGCCTCAATGGCATGCCTCCTCGCTTCCGACAGTGAGTTTACATCATTGACCTCTGATCGGATGATTCCATGGATGTTTGACTTCATCTCATTTATTCACATTCACTAGAATGTACTAGGGTACCTTGGGAATCATTGACATCAATGGTGATTTCCCTCGCACTTGTTAACAGTTTACCTCATTGACCGGTAATCAAGTGGTTTCTTCCATGTTCGACATCAAGACATTTATTCACATGGTTAGACTCGTACTGCATCGGGATTGGTAAGAGGACCCTAGGTTGAGTGATCACTCTGATATGCACTTTTCCCAGGTTGCGACGGAGTTTCTCTTGAATATTGACACATATATTGTCACATAGATCCACTCTGTATTGGTCTGTGGCTATGTCTTATTGTCTCGTAGATCCACTGTGTATTTTTCGTGGCTACGATCAATTCATGTCATGGAAGTATAGATCCACATTGTATCTTTGGTGGCTACACCTTTTTGTTAATATAATTATGGATCCGCAGTGTATCTCATGGTGGCCATACCTTGAAAGTATTTATCACTCAAGCATAAGTATGCTTGCCTTGGGTTTTAAACATATCATAACATTTGTCTGATGGTTGTATGAAGCTTCTGCCAAGTTCTTCGAGTCCATACCATTGCTCGAAAAAGACTACAAAGTACTTCAGTCATCATTTTTCGTCTTCTAACTTCGCACTCTGGGGGGCAATCTATTATACATCAAAATTACTCACTTCAATGATGACCTACTATTGTCATTACAAGTGTCGCAAGTGTTGCACTTTGGCCACAAATGTTGCAAGTGTCGCAAATATCATACTGTCATCTTTCCTATGTCGTATCTCGAACGACATCATAGGAAAACTTGAGACATCCTCATGTTAGAAAAACAGGACCGCGGAGCAATAAAATAAAACAAATGCGGAAACAAAACACAGAAGATACACAATACAAGAGAGACACAGATTTACGTGGTTCACCCAGTGTGGGCTACATCCACCAGAGAAATTGTTAGGTCCTTTCTTTATTATTATCCAGCAAAATGAAGGGATACAACCTACAGCAAAACCCGTTGTAACTTCCTCTTCTTTCTCTCACAGTCTCCTCTCTCAGAATATAATACTCACCAACCTACATAGCCGCAATACATTTCCCTCATAAAAGAGGGTTGCCTTATAGGGAAAAAAACCCTAACATAATCTCTATCATTAGATCTGCGACCTTATAATGAACGGTCCAGATTTACAATGAAATTACAATATACTTTTACAAGGAAATTTTTTCTTCAGGGGCTTCGCCCCCGAACCCCCGCTTGCCCCCAAACCCCCCAGCCAGGGGGATAGCCCCCCCGGACCCCACAGAGGAGGTACCCCCCCTCTGCACTCCCCCGCATGGAAGAATGTACATACTTCTAGGGTGTAAATACTTCATGGGGTATAAACACGGCTGAAAGTAAAAGACCTCTAAATCAGGAAGATAATCAGGCTCCACAACCAACACCTCGGAGACTGGTTAAAAGAAGGATATGTCATTTGACGAAGAGTACAAAGCTTTTTCCTTGAGAAAGACCACTTGAAAATCACTTTTGAATGGCAGCACTCCCCTACCCACTAGCAGGGAGCGCTAGCGCTCCTTTCCTTCCTTTGGGGGAGCGTTGCAACGCTCTATAAACTATTCTGGGGGAGCGTTGTGTTGTTGAGGAAATCAAGGGAAGATCCCCCTTATCTCTAAAGTTAGTTTGATTTGAATCTAAGGTCAAGGCTGGATCTCAGGGAGGATCCACAACTGATGGAGAAAGATCCTCACCCTTTCCCAAGAATCTCTAAGGTGGTTAGGCCTCTCCAAGCCTATATAAGGAGGCCTCCTCATGGTGAAAGGAGGGGACATTGAAGGAATCAAACTTATGATCTCATAAAGGAGATAATCAGTGAAGCATAGTCATTTTGTTTGTGGATCATTTGAGTAAGGGATTGGACAAGGAGAGCTGGAAGAGGTTGTTGCAGCGTCATCAAAGGTCTGTAAGTATCTATTTTGAGTTCTCATTAATACATGTGTTTGTCTTGTTTCCTTCAAGATTGTGTACATCTGCATGAACTTGTCTTTAATGGATAAATCTAGTTTTGAAGTAATCATGGTAGAATAGGAAGTATGCTTTGTCTTTGTTGTTTATTGGATTACAGGACTTGTTGGATAGCTTAGGGATCAAAGCTCAACTTGGACTAGGTGAGGAAAAACATCGTAAAAAGTTACTCATATCTTCTTCCTCTTCTCTATAGATTAGCCTAGCTAGGTTTAAAGGAATGTCAGTGATCAAAGTTAGCACTTTCCTATCTTGGTCATAGGGGTCTAGGATCCACGAGGGAATTCACCTGTTCGCAGGGGGATTTCCCTGTAACAGTGTGAACAACTTGGTCAATCACAGTGCGACTAAATCGAAGCAACCTCATATTAAATCGATAGCTCAGCACGATATACTGAGTTACATCATGACTGTGTGTTTGTTGTGATAAATGGAAATGTTGCAGCGTGGAGTTTTGTTAATTGCGCACTGTGTGTAGTATGGATGGCTTGTTTGTTATACTTAGGGATACCCACAGAGTTTTAAGCATGTTATTTATTGCAATTGACCACTGGTTAAAGCAGGTGTGTTGTTGATGACAGTCATGTTGGATAGGTGGCCCAGCTTTTAAGTCACATTGAATTGTTTTGTTTTTTTAGTGGCATAACTACATTGCCTGGGAATATTACTCCTACATACCTTGTGTCTAAATGGTGGTTGTTGGTTGTATCATTAATTGGCATTTCAGGTGTGGCAATTTGGTATTGATTATTTGGGTTACTGCATATAGATGCTAACGAATATCATTGCATTCTGATGGGCTCTATTGCAGTAATAGCGACTTCATTATCATTTTGAAAACATGACTTCTGAATATAGTTGTGGAATGAAGAAATGCATGGGCAATGGTCGATTTTGATAATTACATATTGGAAATGGGTATTGTTTGTAAATTGTTATAAAATGCAGAGTGCGTGGATGAAGGGAACAAAACCTCTTACAAATTGTGTGGAATACTTATTGTTTTGTAATGGCACTGTGTTGGATATTTGATTATTGGACAGTGAACTAGTTAAATACATCATAATTGTTATTCGGTCACGATGATTGTTTATTGGTACATATGTTCTTACTACAAAATATTTTATGGATCGCTTGATTAGTTTAATGAACAGTAATTGTTATCCTCCCCTCTCATTATCTCATTTTCCGCTAATTGCAAACCCTTCACATATCCCATATTCATTTTTCACCTCCTAAGATTGATTACAGTCAAAGGAATTTATGTGTTAAATTGGATGAAAGTGGCAAAGTTTTGTGTGGATTGCAGTGAGGTTTTATTGATTTGCTTACAGTTGATTGTTGTTATCATTGAGCAGTGACCATATCTTCTCCCCTTTCGTTATATCATATTTCCGCTAATTACAAACCCCTCATGTATCCCTGAACCCTTTTCACCCCCCTGCTCGTTGATTAACAGTAAAACAATTTGTATGGATTGGATTGCATGAGCCTGATACATTCTGAGCCAAATCTATTTCATATTTTTAAGAGTTGTCATGCATGGCTATTTAAAAGACCACTTGCTAATCGATTACACATGCAGGATGAGTTTTTTCAGTCGAGGAATCCATGGCCGAGGAAACAGAGGTAGAGGTAACTGGAACCAAGGCCCAAGAAGGCCCAGGTTCTCTATACATTTTGACGTTGATTCAGAAGAGCTTGGCCAAATGTTGCATGCCAGATTCTTTGATTGGATTGGGCAGGAAATAGTCTGACCTAGGCCTGAAAGGCCTCCTTTCCAAGCCTCGCAAGCCCCCGGTATCCCTGTACCTCCTCATGTCTCCTTACAACCTGAGGTCCCTGAAAATGATGGATGGCAGAATATTTTCCACCCGGCAGTCTCCCAACATTGTGGCTGGCCCAACTTGTCCTTGCCTGCTCCTCCAAATTTGAACCCCATTGTCCAAGCTACCCCTAACCACTCGCCAATGCAATCCTCCCATGCTAGCAAGAGATTGAAGACCGAAGCCCACCATGGACTTGATAAAGGAAAATCCATTGCTACCCCTTCCTCACCCTCCAATGACTGATAAATCCGTGTCTTCCTGGATGCATTTGAGGGATGATTGTTCCCACTTGATTAGCAAGATCAAGCCTAAAGGCTCTTCACATCCAAAGGCAAATTCAGGGAAATCAAGAGGTGATAGTAGCAACCAAGGAAGGGTTGCATCACAGACTAGGAAATATGGATTTTGAGTTTTATGTATATATTGTTTTATGACAGTTGACTTCATGAATCTTTGGACAACATGTTTTATTTTGGATATATGAGTATTATTTTTTGAAATAATTTCAAATTTCATGAGCTAAAATTGTCAAAAGTAAATATGTTGATGGGAGACACAAGGAGGTGTGTTTTACTTAACTAATGGTTATGTTATGATTGTTATGAACTAAAGGGATTCACAAGGGGTCCCACCTACTAGTTATTATTTATTTATGACCCTTATTATAATTATTACTTTTCCCCCCTAACTAAAGTTAGTTGAGTTTTTTAAGTAACTTAAGTAATGAGTTGGTTTAACTACTTCAACCAATTCTAACTTGTTAAAAGCAAAAGAAAAGGGAGGAACAAGGGGAGGATAGAAGCAGAAGCATGCTAAGGTTTTCTCTTTGAGTTTATGTTGAGATAGTTCAGTTTTCGTTCATTCATATATTCATCACAGCCTAATTCTCTTTTGTGATAGCAGGGTCTTATTGTAGACAGCAATATTTAGGGTTGAATCAAATCATTCAGACACTTGTTTTTCAAAGGTGTTGATCTATCTTTGATAGTCTATGTAGACTTGTCTGTTTGTGAATTAATTTTCATGGCTGATAAAGGCTATTGTGAAGAGTCAAGTGGGCAGCAATCTGTGGCAAGTTGATCCAACTTTTAGAGTTCATATTTTGTTTTCTATCAAAGGTCCTTTTGTATGTTCCATCGGGGATGTCTAAGTTTGACTTTGGTCCAAGATTTATGTATGAGATTTTGTAAAGAAAATGACTCTTTGGTGAATTGGAATGAAATAAAGGATTTCTTTATGTCTCAACTGTCTTGATTATCATCTTGTTGTCTTTACTTCTGTTCTTACATTTATTTCAGCAACTGTTATATTCAAAAAATTACATAAAAAGTGAATTTCCAGCAAGCTTTTTGTTAATAAAAGACTAGCCTAAGCACTCGTAATTAATACTTGTAAGTTAGGATGTTATTTTTGTTGGCTATAAACATAGGGTGATATTCCCATCTACTTTGATTTAGCCAAGTAAAGTCTGAAAATGCTTGAGTAGGATCGTTCCATATCTTTTCCTCAACACCTTGGAGCTTGACATTTGTACCCATGGAGTGTAGTGTTCCACATGTGTGAGCCTACTTGTGGCTTTGTAGATTGATTGTAAGGGTTTAGGCCCACATATGTTTTGTTGGCCTTCCTTAGCTCTCATACATGTATAGGAAGGAGAGAGTAATTTCATCATTCTCAATTTTCTCCATTATCTTGTGTTAGAGATGTGACTAAGAGGAGCATTGGTCTTCTTATCTCTTGTGCATATTCATTTTCACTTTATCTCTCTTGTCTTGGAGGCACTAGGGTTTCTTGGAAGATTTTGGAGCATCTTGAATACTAGGGTTAGAGTTTCATCTCTTATAAACTTGGAGATCAGGTTTTTGTTATGAAACCCTAGGTTTCACTAGTTAAAGTGAATAAGAAAAGGAGATGTTTTACCATGGAGAACATGTTAGTGTGACGCTTTCTTGTTGGAGCTCCTTCGTGTTGGCTAAGTTTTTCTTGGTTTTCCCTAACTAGGGTTTTAAAAAGCTAGAGGATTGTACTAGCATTGGGATGATGCTATGGTATGCACATGAACTTCATCTTTACGCACACATTAAATTTTCAACTGTCCAAAATTGTCTCTATTGTAGACTTAATTTTCAGACATCTATTTCTTCATGGTTTGGTAATTTCCAACACATGTATCGTTGATTTTCCATAAGTTAAGGCTAAAAAGGATTTAACATTAATATTGAAGAAGATATGGCATATTTGTTGTTGTAAGTACAAGGGTCATAAAGTAAACTTCATCTATGATTTTTTTGCACGAAAAGATTGCAAAGGGATGAAACTTGTTGGCACACTTTGGCATCTTTTCTATTGAATTTCTTGGTGGATTGTAGTTGTTAAGAAGTGAAATATTGTTTGTTGTTGTTATTGTTTTACTTATATCGCATAACAAACCTAAGGGTGAAAATTCACACGGTTAAGATCTTAGAAACCCATAGGAAATAAGTGAAATTATTTGACTTGCATTAATTTCCCTAGTTTAGAAAACTTCTACACATACCTCGTTTAAATGTTAATTTCACTGCTCTTTTGAAACCAATTAATTTTCAAATTAAAACTTAAAATGAAATTATAGTTATCGAAGTGTTTAGTATTCATGTACTTTGACCTCTAAGTAATTACCTACCTCATCACTTATGGGAAATTCTTTTATACATAGTCATTGACATCTACATGTGTACTAACACTACAACCAATCAACCATTATGTTAGTAGGAGGCACCATGTACCACTTCTCTCAACCAATGTGGGATATTGTTAAGCCCTAAATAGTGGCACGTTACTCCTTAATTGGGGCATATTAAATTAGTATTGTTATTTTATTTATGTCGGCTTGGGTCCATTAGTTGTAATTGTACCTCCTAGTCTCCTATATATACCAAGGAGACCTTTTCATTTGGAATCATCTTGTAATTGTTAATTCATATGATGTATAAGGAGGTTTCCCCCTCAAAGAGAAGTATTATATGAATTTATCTCTTTTTCAAGGCGTTGAGTTATTATTCTGAGGTTTTTATGCTATTTTGATATTTGGTTCTTAACATTTGGTTTCAGAGCTAGGCAATCCTCGGGACTGGCTTCTTCAAAACAAGTCTTCTTGGAATTTTCGCTACAACTTTTTTTCTATAAGGTTTCAGGATTTGTAGTTTATATGATGTATAGGCGACATATAGAGCTAACTTGGGTCCAAATTTCAAATCTTGGTTCGTTATATATTTTGAGATACATTATGTTCAAGTTAGGGTTTTTTACTAGTCCTGAAACTAGTTTGAAACAAGTCTTCTTGGAATTTTCTCTCCCAATTTTTTTCTTATTGGTTTCAGGTTCTGAATTTTTTATAGTATGAAGGCGGAATAGTGAATTATATTTTGCACAAATTTCAGCCCTTGATTCATTGTACTCTGAAATTTATTCACTAAGTAAATTAGGGTTTTAAGTTGGCCCATATTTCAGTCTAAAACAAGTGTTCTTGGGAAAACGGTTATATCTGAAGCTACATACCTTCAAATTGAGTGAGACATGTTCCATTGGTTAGGGTATGGAACGATGTTGTTCTAGTACAAATTTTAAGTTCTGAAATGAATACAGTGACATGTGGCAGTCTGTACAAGTTCGCTCTCCTGAAAGGAAAAAAAAATCAACACATCTTGGGAAAGTTATCATAAAATTCTATTGGAGAATCCAATCTTGGTCTAACCTATGGGGTTGGAAAGAAGACACATCAGTCTGCCTCGGGTAGAAATTTTAGACTCAAAAGGGCCAAAATTGCAGAGCTATAGCAGAAGAAAGGTCAGCTAGCAAAAAAATATCCAAATCGGGGTTTTAAAAGGTGCGTTTTTTTTGGAAATTTGCATATCTTTTGACTAGAAGATCCAATTGGGGTGATTCAAAAAGTGGAATAAAGTGGGATAAAAGGAGTATCACATAAATTTGGGAGAATCTTAAGGTTTTTTAGGTACAGACATATTCTGGCGTCTTTAAACGTAGGAGTTGTCCTTACTTGTCAGTGCTAGAACCTGAGGACCGTGTGGTTTTTCCACGTACCTAGAGTATATCGGAAGGCCCCTTTCGAACGATTTCACTTTAGACAGCACTACTACAGATTTGAGCTCCCACATACCTAGCATATATCAGGAGACCCCCTAGAATCTTGAGACCAACCCAGAAAACCATTTGGTCGTCTTGTTATTATAGTACACCAAGAACAACACTCGGGGAGAGATCACTCTCTAGTACCTGGGTAGTCGGATAGTACGGCTAAGGCCATGGTCAAGCTTCCTTAGTTAGTGCTCTGAGATATTGGGTCGAGTACTATTGTTGGACCCCACATGTATATCAGAGAGATATAGCACCTGACTCTCCCTTCTAAGTGAGGACCTCTGCCTAAGCCAATTAGGAATTCCTATCTTGCAGTGATACTTGGCCAACATGCCACCAAAAAAGGGAACTTCTACACCAAATAATCCCTCAGACAATCCTACTTGGACTCTTGATGAAGGTGAAGAAATGAGCAAGGACATAGATGATTTACAAAAGAAGGGAGTAACAAAAAATGAACTACAAAGGATGATGGATTCAACTGAAGCTAAGATGGAAGTGATAATGGATACTAAGATAGATGGTTTAAAAGGAGAGATCATGGAAGGATTGAAAAAGTTGCTATTAGAGAGGCCAGCTGAAAGTGACAATGTATCCCATGAAATTCATGATGAGGACAAAAGGAAGATGAATCAAGACTGGAGAAACTCCAACTTTGGGTTGAAGACCAACCACTTTCCTACGATCGATATGAGGAAGTTTGATGGAAAGGATCCAATCACATGGATACTCCAAATGGAGCAATTCTTTAATCTACACGATGTGCCACACACACAAAAGGTACGAATTCAGTCTTTATATTTAGAACCCAATCAGTTTGTGTGGTATCGATGGCTTTGTTCTCACAAATCACTTGTCATTTGGAAAATTTTCACAGAAGAAATGATAGCACACTATGAGGATACAAGGAGTGATACCTTCTTCAGCCAATTGATAAATCTCATGCAAAAAGGTTCAATTGTGGAGCATATTGAGAACTTCCAAAGATTGAATATAAAGGTAACGGATATTCCAAATGAGCACCTGATTGATGTATTCATAGGAACTTTAAAGCATAACATTCAACATGAGGTTCACCTTTGGGAACCCAAATCATTGGAGAATGCATTCAGGGTGGCAACAAATGTTGAAAGTAAAAATATGGCTATGGCTACTAGAAGGACCACTCCTAACATCTATCGAGAGAATAATGTTCCTTCTTCTAAACCACCTCAACCTACAAGGTTGACACCTAAACAATTGGAGGAAAGAAAAGCAAAAGGTTTATGATTTAATTGTGATAGCAAGTACAGTAAGGGACATAAGTGTGGTGAGAAGAAATTATTCTACATAGATTGTGAAGAGGAAGAAGAACAAGAACCATTTCAAGATGAAAATGTAGAAGAGATATCTTCTGAAGAGTTGACTCCCGCCATATCATGTAATGCATTGACTGGAATTGGCACTCCTCAAAACCTCAAGATCGAAGGATGTATCAAAAAGAAAAATGTAATAGTCCTAATTGATTCTCGTGGTACTCATAATTTCATTCACTATAAATTAGTCAAAGCTCTCAATTGCTTTATATATCCAACGCCAGAGTTTCAAGTAATGATTGCAAATTGCTTAGGAAAATGCCATAAGATCAACTTACTATGGGGGAATATGTAATGAATAGTTCAATGATTGTTATACACATGGGTGGTATTGGTGTCATACTAGGATTCCAATGGTTACAATCATTGGAAACAGTGGCTTTTAATTTTTAAAAACTTTTCATGAAATTTTCATTGGAAGGAAAGGAGATTGAGTTAAGGGGTATCACAGGGAAACCCAGTAAGGTGATAAGCTCTAATGGTATAACAAAATTGTAAATGTGTTGAACCTGCATAGAATAGATATAGCTAGAAAATACCACACACATTTGCAGAGAGAAATTGAGAAAGAAGAAGCAAGAGAGAAAGAATGGAAGAATTCTCATTAACCATATGAATAATGAATAATTTACACATGATATACTATGTATAACTCAATCAATGTGCACTAGAGGAGAACCAATGCACCATAGTGGTGTTCTAGAGTGATCTGGACACACACCAGTAGTTACGGGAGTGAACTGCCACCTAGTCTAGTCTCTCAGGCAGTTACGGGAGTGAACTGCCACCTAGTTGAGTTAACTAGTCAACCAATTTTCAGTGAACTCATTGAAACATAGTGTAGTGAGGAGTAGATCAACGAATCAAGGGTAATGCGCCAGTCTGGTGATGAAACCAAGGCTAATGCGCATTAGCATGGTGATGATCCCAATGTTGCATGGTGACAAAACCAATGCAGCATCTAGACTCAACTCAACTAGTCAAACTGAAGTGTCAACTGAAGAGAATATTCTCCATGTGGAATATTCTCCCCTAAACTTTAGGAGACTAAATAATGGCTAATAAACATAGTAAAAACCTTAGGACCTTAGGAAAAAGAAATCCTAGGTGTGTGTGAAGTAACTCCAACACCCCCCCCTGAACATCACTATGGTGAAAATAAAGAATGGGTCCCGGCAACGAGGCCATGTTAGGTACCTAAATACAAAAGATACACTGAAATAAAGAGAGGAAAGAGGGAAAATCTCATGGGAAAAACCCCCCCTCAAGGTACAATGTATGTAAGAAGAAGAACTGACATTTGCTAGGCAACTGTGTCCTTCACTCCAAGACGACTTCGCAGAGAATGGAACTTCTGCTCAATCAAGATCTTGGTGAAGATGCCCTTTGTTTGTTCTGCTGAAAGAAATAAATGTAGGTCGATGATCCCCTCGTGTACTAAGTCTCGGATGTAGTGCATGTGGATCTTGATGTGCTTTGTTCGCTGCCTCTGAACTGGATCTTTGCAAAACTTCAGAGTGCTTTGGTTGTCACACCAAATGATGATCGGCCGATGAAACTGAATGCCCAACTCAGTGAGAAAATGTTGTAGCCACATAGCCTAAATGGTTATGTTAACTACCCCTCTGTACTCTGCCTCGGCTGAAGAAAGAGCAATAGCAGCCTGCTTCTTGCTCGACCAATAGGCTCGAAACCAAGACTGAGTGAGTAACCAGATGTGGACTTGCAATCAATGCCATCGCCAGCCTAGTCAAAATCACTGAACCTGATGAGATCTAATGTAGAGTTTGTTGCATAATGAATCCCAAAGGTGATGGTGCCTTGTACGTATCGAAGGATACGCTTTGCAGTCTTCCAATGTAGCCCATGCGGATCCTGCATGAACCTGGAAACGGTGCCAACTGCATTGGAGAGATCTGGTCTAGAGTGTGTGAGATACAACAAGCTCCCTACTAGCTGTCTGTACAGTGTGCTATAAACCAGTGGAGTGTCCCCACCATCCTCAAGTTTGACTCCTGATAGGAAAGGATTCGGAGCATACTTGCAATCTATCATGTGAAATCTCTCAAGGAGGTCTCGTGCATACTTGGCCTGAGACAGTTTGATGCCTGATGCATCCTAATTGATCTCGAGTTCAAGGAAGAAGTGTAGTGGACCCATGTCCATCATCAAAAACCTGTCATGTAGAATCCTCTTGACTGCAGCAATCGCTGAAGTTGAGCAACCGACAATCATCAAATCATCTGTTAAATTATGTACCAAGGCAAGTGTTTCTCTTCCCTAGGCCCTAAGGGGGAGAAATTGCCGAATATGGGTCTTAGTCAAATTAATTTGTGAGATGCAAATTAAAAGATAACTTTATGATTAAAGTGAGGGTGAGT
>ML778301.1:534354-545081 GCA_009831015.1 Picea engelmannii | reverse complement strand
GTTCTGAAATTTATTTTCTGTTCAGAAATTTATTTTCTGTTAAGTTTTTTAGATGCTGAAACACCGCTGTAGCTTATGCTGAAACACCAGGCTGTAGCATAAGATGAAACACAGTGCTGAGTATATGCTGAAACACTGCTGTAACAGATGCTGAAACACTGCTGTAACAGATGCTGAAACATTGTTGTAGCAGTTGCTGAAACACGGCTGTAGCATATGCTGAAACAGTGCTGAAACTGAGTTTGGCATTTAAATTTGACTGAAAAATCAGCGAGACTGAAACTGGGTGGGATTTTGAATTAAATATTAACATCATCAACGTACAAAACTAAGAGTAGAAGTGAATCAGTCGTCCTAAGCATGTAAACATTTGGGTCTGAATTACAACATACAAAGTTCTGTGACAACAGGGAGGAGTCCATCTTGGCATACCATGCCCTCTGAGCCTGCTTAAGGCCATAAAGAGACTTCTTCAATCGATAAACCAAAGATGAATCCTGCATAAATCCCTGGGGCTGCTCCATATAGATCTCCTCAGAGAGATCATCGTGAAGAAATGCATTCTTCACGTCCATCTGATGGACTTCCCATCCCTTGGTTGTCGCAATGGCAAGTGCCAAATGTATGGAATCCATCTTCGATACTGGAGCGAAGGTCTCATCATAGTCAATGCTATGCACCTGCTAAAATCCTTTGGCAACAAGCCTGGCTTTGTATCTGCTAATCTGTCCATCTGTTGCGCTCTTGGTCCTATAGACCCATCTGCATCTGACAAGTTTCCTTCCAGAAGGAAGGGGAACCAGATCCCAAGTTTGGTTCTCGAGGAGGGAGTTGTACTCCTTCTGCTTAGCGGATTCCCAAAAGGGATTTCCAGCAGCCTCACCATAAGACTGTAGATCTGAAGACTGAACCAAGAAAATATGCCTGGAGGGCAATGGTTCAGTGGCAGTGAATGCAATAGGAGGCTCCTCGAAATCAAATCGATTCCTCCTAGTATCGACTGGATCACCAACAAGATCCTCTGCATCCAGAAGAGTAGTATGTGCCCACTTGGGCCTCTGCTCTGGCTCTGCATCTGCATCTGGATGCTCCGACTCTGCATCTGCATCTGGATGCTCTGACTCTACACCTGACTGTATTGACTCTGTATTTGGATCATTTGAGTCCTCTGAATTAGAACTCTCATCTGAAGAAGAGTCGACATGTGCATGCTCATCATCTCGGACAGGTGGAAGAATGAAGGTGTCTGCATGTGGCTACTAAGGTACATGCGAGACACTTTCCTCAAATTGGACACTTCGCTCAATGATGACTCGGTCCGAGGAAATATCAATAAGTTTGTATCCCTTCACATCATCAGGGTACCCAACAAAAATACACCCAGTTCTTTGTGGATCAAGTGTCTTCCTCTTTTCAAAGGGAATCTGGGCCCATGCACGTGAACCGAAAATACGAAAGAGGGTCACTTCCAGTTTGAGGCCGCTCCAAGCCTCGTAGGCGGTCTTATCCTTGACAAATCTATGCAGAGATCTTTTTTGGATGTATGTTGCACAATTAAGTGCTTCGGCCCATAGTCTCTGTGGTAGTGACTTTGCATGTAGCATGCAAGATGCCATCTCTTTTAGAGATCTGTTTTTCCGCTCAGCAACTCTGTTTTGCTGCGGAGTATAGGGAATTGTGTGTTGCAACTGAATCCCTGCCTCATGACAAAGATTATGGATCTCATGATTGACATACTCTCCCCCGTTATCAATTCGGAGGACTTTGATTTTATTTCTGGTCTATGTCTCAACCAGGGCTTTGAAATATTTGAGGTGTTAAAAGACCTCAGATTTTTGCTTGAGAAAATAAATCCATGTGAAACGTGAGAAATCATCAACAAAAATGAGAACAAACATCTCTTTATTGATTGATGGATGTGGAAAATGACCCATGAGGTCACTATGGATCAAATCTAAAGGAGCGAAAGCTCTCTGAGTCTTTCCTTTGTCAAATTTCTCTTGAGGGTGTTTTTCAAGAACACATCCCTCACAGACTCCTTTGGAGAAATGGATGTCTAGTAGACCATCAACCATTTTTTGTTTGTTGAGTTGTTGCATATATCTGAAATTCAAATGTTCGAACCTTTCGTTCCATATCCTGCTACTTTCATCAGCATGGGTAAGCAGTAAAGAAAAATCAGGTTCAATGAATTCAGAAAATGTATACAATCTAGATTGATGATTTACCTCACCAGTAGCAACCCTAGAATTGGTTTGCATGTCATAGATGTCCAATGCATTTGGTGTGAAGATGAATTTCTTTCCGATGTCGGAGTTCGTCATCTGATACACGAAGAGAAAGTTGACAGAAAGTTTGGAAACATGCAACACATTCTCGAAGCTTATGATGGTGAGTTCAATCCTTCCTTTGTCGTTGACCTCAACTGGAGAGTTGTCCCCCATCAAAATAGGAGGACCTTTGCATGCATCCAATGAAGAATAGACTGTTTTTGTGGCATCCATGTGATGTGATGCTCCTGAATCTATGATCCAAGCATCGGGAGAGGAGTTGATGGCAATCAAGGTATGGCTAGAATTGTCTTTCTTCGGATTCTGATCTTCTGGCTTCTTCTTCTTGGCACCCTCGGGGATGCGATCTCCAAGGTTGTTTTGTTGAAGTATTTGAGTCATTAGATCTATTTGTTTTTGCATGCATGTGGATTCTGGATGGAATCATTTGTGACAGTATGTGCATTTCTCCCCTTTTCTTCCCTTTTCCCCTTTGGATCCAGAGGCATCGGTGAAGGGTTTTGAGTACCCTTCCTTCTTCGGATTTGCATGAGCTTTCCTTTTTCCTTTGTCTTTAGATTTTTGATATTGATGGTTGCCATCTTGCACAGTAAGTGCATGCACCTTTAGGCCTTTGATTTTTCCCATGTTGATGAGCTTGGTTTGCGCTTGTGTCAGGGATTCGATAAAGTCCTCAAGAGAAGGCATCTTCCAGGTGGCTCCAGAGGCGAATCTGACTGAATGGAATGTGGACACGAACATAGAGAATTCAGGAGCAAGTTTGGAGAGAATGGTGAGAACCATTTTTTCTCCTCCTTAGATTTATCAACCCCGCAAGCTTTGAGTTGCGACAGTAAATCCTTGAATTTTGTAAAGAAATCTTGGATATTGTCGAAGCTTTTTGGATCCAATGTGAGCAATTCCACCTCCAACATGTGTCCCCTCATCTCATCCTGTTTTTCAAAGAGCCCTTCCAAGGTGGTCCAGGCTTCATTGGGAGTCTTACAGAAAGATATGTGAAAAAGGAGGTCGAGAGAAATAAGACTGCAAATTGTTCTGAATGTTTCATCCATTCGATTTAAATACTTGGATTTTTTTGTGGCTGGTGTCGGTTCTGTATATGTATTCAAGGTTAACCTATACAATCCTCTGGTTCAAAGATGTATGACTATTTTCTCCTTCCATGCAAAGTAATTGTAAGGTGTAAGAATGAATTATTTTGGGAAATCCATCTTTCCACTGTCTTCAATCTTTTGTACCTGCAAAACATTTTGGTGTAGCTTTTGCTTAGCAGTCTATCGGCTCTGATACCATGTAAATGTGTTGAACCTGCACAGAATAGATCTAGCTAGAAAATACCACACACATTTGCAAAGAGAAATTGAGAAAGAAGATGAAAGAGAAAGAATGGAAAAATCCTCATTAACCATATGAATAATGAATAATTTACACATGATATACTCTGTATAACTTAATCAATGCGCACTAGAGGAGAACCAATGCGCCATAGTGGTGGTCTAAAGTGATCTAGACACACACCAGCAGTTACGGGAGTGAACTGCCACCTAGTCTAGTCTTTCAGGCAATTACAGGAGTGAACTGCCACCTAGATGAGTTAACTAGTCAACCAGTCTTCAGTTAACTCACTGAAACAGAGTGTAGTGAGGAGTAGATCAAGGAATCAAGGGTAATGCGCCAGTCTGGTGATGAAACCAAGGCTAATGCGCATTAGCATGGTGATGATCCCAATGTTGCACAATGACAAAACCAATGCAACATCTAGACTCAACTAGTCAAATTGAAGTGTCAACTGAAGAGAATATTCTCCAGGTGGAATATTCTCCCCTAAACTTTAAGAGACTGAATAATGACTAATAAACATAGGAAAAACCTTAGGACCTTAGGAAAAAGAAATCCTAGGTGTGTGTGAAGTAACTCCAACAAAAATTATTGAAAAACGGGCATCAAGGTGTAATTGTACAACTATGCTCACTAGATGTTCAAACATCTAAGCCATCTATTCCCCTAGATCTCCAAGGGATCTTTCATAAACATTCTAAAGTATTTGAAGATATCCCCAGAGGTCTTCCACCCACTCGCGATCATGATCATGCTATTCACCTAATTCCTAGGAGTGTTTTTCCTAACACCGGGCCTTACATATACCCTTATGCCTAGAAGAGTGAAATTGAGCTTATGGTTGAAGAAATGTTAGAGGTTGGCATTATTAGACCTAGCCAAAGTTTTTAATATGCACCGATGGTAATGGTACTCAAGAAAGATGGCTCATGGCGTATGAGTCCAGATTATAGAGAGCTCAATAAGATCACCATTAAAGATAAGTTTCACATTCCCATCATTGATGAATTGTTAGATGAACTACATGGAGCAATCTACTTCACAAAGTTGTATCTTCATTCAGGGTATCATCAGATTAGAATGAAGGAAGCAGATATCCCAAAAACAACATTCTGAACTCATAAAGGCCATTATGAATTTTTGGTCATGCCTTTTGGCCTTACGAATGCACCTTCCACATTCCAAGGGTTGATGAATTCTATTTTCAAGCCCTTCCTTCAAAAATTTGCATTGGTATTTTTTGATGATATACTAATCTATAGCAAGTCTTGGAAGGATCATGTTCGACATGTTGACAGGGTGCTATAGCTGCTAAACGAGAAACAGTTATATGCCAAACCATCCAAATGTTTCTTTGGGGTGAAGGAGGTAGAGTATTTGGGTCATATTGTATCTCATGAAAGTGTCAAGGTAGACACTAACCAGATTAAGGCCATGATAGACTGGTCGATTCCCTTTACACTATGGAAGAATAGCATCACCGCAAGTTTGTTCGAAACTATGGAAGAATAGCATCACCTTTAACGGCATTAACTAAGAAGGATGCATTTTCATGGACTCCAGAGGCAAGTTAAGATTTTGAACAACTTAAACAAACGATGTGCAAAGCTCTTGTCTTGACCACACCAGACTTCACAAAAACCTTTATTGTGGAATGTGATACCTCAGGAAATGGCATTGGTTCTGTTCTAATGAAAGAAGGAAGGCCCCTTGCTTTTGAAAGTCGGCCACTCAAGGGAAAGGACTTACACAAACCCATTTATGAGAATGAAATGATGGCAATACTACATGCCTTGAAGCAATGGCACCCTTACCTAATAGGTAGGCACTTCAAGGTCAAAACAGATCATGGCAGTCTTAAATACTTCTTGGAACAAAGACTATCTTCAGAAAAACAACAAAAATGGGTGACCAAGATGTTGGGTTATGATTTTGAAATCATCTACAAAAAAGGGAAGCAAAAAGTTGTGGCAGATGCACTCTCAAGAAAGGATGAAAATGTTGAGGCCTTTCTTTGTGCTATCTTGATCATCCAACCGGATTGGATAACAGAAGCAAGGGATGAATGGAAGAATGACGAAAAAGTGTAGACTCTCATTCAAATGTTACAGCAGGATTCCAGTGCATCAAATACATTTACATGGAAAAATGACTCACTATGGTAGAAAGATCGCTTATATTTATGTAAGAACTCCCAACTCAAACAAAAGGTACTTTTGGAATTGCACACCTCTCTAGTAGGAGGGCACTCTGGATTTTTGAAAACCTATCACAAGGTCAAGAAGGAATTTTTTTGGGATGGCCTTAAAACTTATGTTCAAAGGTTTGTGGCAGAATGTTTGGTTTGCCAACAAAATAAGGTGGAAACAATTAAGACCCCAGGTCTTTTACAACCATTAGCCATCCCAAGTCAGCATTGGGAGGAGGTTTCCATGGATTTCATCACAGGGTTACCAAAGTCTGAAGGAAAGAGTGTCATCATGGTGATTGTTGATAGACTGACCAAGTATGCACACTTTTGTGCACTCTCTAATCCTTTCAAAGCCAGAACAATTGTCATCGCATTCATGGAGACAGTTCAAAATCTACATAGAATCCCAAAGATTATTGTAAGTCACAGAGATCCCATCTTCACTGGACATTTTTGACAAAAAAATTTTCTTGTTTGGGTACTCAATTGGCTCATAGCTCATCTTATCATCTTCAATCTGATGGACAAACTGAGATAGTGAACAAATGTCTGGAAGGCTACCTTCGTTGCTTTGTCTCTGATAAACAAACACAATGGTTCAAGTGGTTACCCTTGGCAAAATGGTGGTATAACACTTCCTTTCATACTGCAACAAAAATGACACCATTTATGGCGCTCTATGGATATCACTCACCATCCATCACTTCTTCTCTAAAAGAAAAAGCTAAGGTTCAAGTAGTGGAAGATCACATCGAGCATCAACAAGAAGTTCTCCAACTCTTAAAGGACTACCTGACCATGGCATAGAAACGCATGAAACAGCAAGCAGATCATCATCGTAGTGAAAGAATTTTTGAAGTAGGGGATTCGGTATTTTTAAGACTACAACCATACAAACAGATGTCCCTCAAGCAAGTTAAGTAAGATAATAAATTATCACCAAAGTACTATGGCCCTTATAAGGTGTTTCACCCTTATAAGGTGTTTCAAAATATTGGTATTATGGCATACAAATTGGAGTTGCCTGCATCTTAGCGAATACACCTAGTTTTCCATGTTTCATGCTTAAAGAAGGTTATAGGTTACAAGATCCCAATTCAAACTCTATTGCCAAAACTTGACGAGGAAGGAAAAATCATATTGGAGCCTAAAGCTATCACTAACACAAGAATTCGTCGACAGAAGAATAGATCCATTTCAGAGTATCTTATAAAGTGGAAGAAACTACCTGTTGAAGATTCCATTTGGAATAATGAGTCTTTTATACAGAAGCATCTAGAATTACTCAAGCGTTGCGGACAACACTTGTCTGAAGGGGAGGGGCATGTTAAGCCCTAAATAGTGGCACATTACCCCTTAATTGGGGCATATTACATTAGTATTGTTATTTTATTTATGTCGACTTGGGTTCATTAATTGTAATTGTACCTCCTAGTCTCGTATATATACCAAGGAAACCTTTTCATTTGGAATCATCTTGTAATTGTGAATTCATATGATGTATAAGAAGGTTGCCCCCTCGAATAGGCTTATTATCTGAATCTCTCTTTGTCAAACCGTTGAGTTCTTATTCTGAGGTTTTTATGCTATTTTGATATTTGGTTCTTAACAGATAGTAATTTTGTATATAGAAAGGTATTTATGTCATATAATTCCAAAACAGTAAAGTTAGGTATATCCCACCAAGTAATATATATTTATTAGAAAGACATGTGAAAAGGATACTAAAACAAAAGCATAACCAAAGTTACGTAGATATGTCATCTTATAAACACCATTCAACTCACTGTGCTATATGAAATTTTACATTCATGTGGATCAATAATTCCTATGGATTAATACTTCTTATGAAAAGGTCATATCCTCAAGTTATGTACAATGTAATTGATATCCCATTTGCCCTCTCACTAATGTTATTTCTCAAGCACTAGACTTGCTCCCTTTCTATGATGATGTAACATATATGTATAACCATGCCAAATTTAATATTGTAGGGTATTCATCTAAATGTAATTAAGTACAAAACTCTATCCTTATTTTTAAGGAAGTAACTTGAATTTAAGTTTAAAAAAACTCATCCTTACTTTTATTCCTTATTTGTAAGTAATTTGAATTCAAGTATAAAAAAGCTTCATCTTTATTTTTAGGTACACTATCCTTAATGTTAGGAAGTAACTAGGATTGTATTAATGTTAGGAAGTAACTCGGATTGTATTGAAAAAACTTTTTTGGGGTGTTGTTTTATTTAACCAATTTTCTAGATCTTCAACTCCAACAATGTTGAACAAATTAATCCATAAGAAAGTAACTCGGATTGTGTTGAAAAAAGTTTTTTGGGGTGTTGTTTTATTTAACCAATTTTCTAGATCTTCAACTCCAACAATGTTGAACAAATTAATCCATAAGAAAGAGACAAACCCAAAAAAACATAATGTTCTTGTTCGTTATATGTGCAATATTGTTGGTCTTTATTTCACTATGTGCTTTGTATTTAAATTATATTTTATTACAAAGTATTCATATGATTAAAATGAGGGATGGTATAAACCAGCTCTCTACCTCACATCACATAAATAGAAAATACAATAACTAAAAATGTAATATTGTATAAAACTTTAAAAACACGAAATTTGCCGTGGTCCATAGGAGATCAAAGAGTTGCAAACAATATCCATTAGCAAAATATTGACCAATCTTAACAACAATTTAAAATGATAGCATCCATCAAGTTGGAAATGATTGCCCAACTTGTAAATCAAAAGACACAAAAACCAGTTTATTAACAACCAAATCTAAAGGCATTAATCACTTCAAAATTGAGAATAATTCAACTTAAAATAAAGAGATAAGTTGAGAAAAAACAATTAGATAGAATATGGTTATTCCAAAGCAGCAACCAAGTGCAGATGAAAATGATCACAGGTAACAAATAATTCTACATAATATGTTTGCTTAATTAATTGTTTAAAGTCTAATCAGTTTTCCCCACTTGTAAACCAAACGACAAGAAAGCCAGAGCATTAAGAACCAAAGCTAAAGGCAATAATGACTTTAAAATTGAGCACAATTCATCTTACAAAAAAGATAAGAAAGAAGAAACAATTAGATAGAATATGGCTATTCCAAATCAATCTTGGGTATCAAATAACTCTAAATAATATAATTTGCTTAGCTGTTTGGAGTCTAATTAGTTTTAGTTCAGATTTAGGAAGGGTTGTATTTACCCCTAATTTTGATCTCGATAGCTAATTTTGATCTTAATATAATACAAGATATATCTTCGGAGGAACTCTGCATAAGATAGAAGCAAGGTGTTCCAAAGACACCAAATTAGTCCAAGCTATATATATCTAAACAATATGCAATCCAGGTGATTTGATGCAACATAATTCCATAATTCATGTTGACTCTGGCAGATAAAATAATAACGAATATCTGGACCAAATTTTGGTATAGGTCTATTCAGTGCGGGACGTCCACGTGGATGATATTTTCAATTCATGTTGACTCAGGCAGATAAAATAATAACGAATATATGGACCAAATTTTGGTATAGGTCTATTCAGTGCGGGACGTCCAGATTGATGATATTTTCACTATGGTTGGGCTTAGTACCCCACAATCATGCTTCAATTTAGAAATACATTGCGAAGCTTTCTCTGCTCAAAATTCAAACTGTGAATGGATTGCAAGAGATTTAGAATCAAAATATGGACAAGAAGGAATGTGGTGATCAGCAAACTTTAAGAGAACAAGGCAGTTGAAGACCAGTCAAATTACCAATCATGGATCATAAAGGAAAACTTAACAAATTAAGACAATTAAGGAACTATTAGTTTGCATGGGAGAATATAAGTTTCAAGAATCTCAACTGTGGTGGAAGAAAGCGGTATAAAATTGAATATGTGTAAATGTTCTTTAATAAAGAATAATTTCGGTTTATAAATGTAGCAGTAAACATTCCAGTTTACATCTCAGAATACTGTAAATCAAAACTTCTGGAATGAACAGGCATAAAATTGGACATTTATAGATGTTTAAAAAACCCAATTTCAAACAGTAGGTCTGGTAAGGAATGTGAAGATACAATTGTGATAAATTGCAACAAAATAGCATTTCAATTACATGTGATAGCTGAAAGATTTTACTCCATTGTGATTTTCTAATAATTCAGGTAAATCCCCTTCTGGGGCATGCATATAGATTAATTATACTTTTTAAGTGTTTTCACCTGTAATGTAATTAGCCTCCTCTGCGGTTGTAGGAGTATTGACGCATGGTTTGACATAAATAGTCAATCCCAATGAAAAAGGTTTCAAGAGGGCTCCAGCCAAACTTTTATTTGGCACAAAAATTAGTCGACATTATAAGCAACTGTCACTAGTGTAACTGACGATAAATTAAAAATCTGCCAACTCCACAATTGATTAAGACAAACCAAGTTTCTGAGCTCAGAGCTGGTTTCTATTATTCTCAGAAAATCTCAGTAGGCAATACCTTCAAGTGTACATCATACAAATAAAAAGATATGATTTTCTTCATGGCCGATTTCTTCTGAAACAAATAACTAATAAACATGCTTACAAAGGGTTATTGATTGCTCAACCCTTTAGAGATTGATATATCATTCTGATCCAAGAAGCTTAAGTCTAAATTATGATACCTGTAACCAGCCTATCAAAAAATATGCACATGAAACTGCAGTCTGCAAGTAGAAATAGAGTTGATAATACATCCACATTACCTTCAATGGAAGAGCAGAGTAGGTTGTTGATTAAGGTTGGTTGTCATTGATGTCAACCCTTGAAGAAAGACCCGTAGCACAAAGGTTTGGGTAATGGACCCAATAGTGTTTGATGTAAATATGACTCATTATTGTTTTGTCATGGTTGATAAGAAGTAAATAT
>ML778301.1:518003-529190 GCA_009831015.1 Picea engelmannii | reverse complement strand
ATTTGTAGCTGTGGGAGAGGATGGTGTTTCAAATGGAGAGACAGAGGCACTGGTATCATCAGCTTGCATGTCAATCTGTGATGTCTCTGAATCATCAAGATTATCTGATCTTTCAGTTTCATCACTTGTCATCTTGTCACGTTCATTTTCTTCCTCTGCTGCTTCTGCTTGTGCTCCTTCACGAGTACATGGTAATTGTGATAAGTTTACCAGTTCTTCCACAGTTTCTCCCCCATTTTAATTTTTGATCATTGACTTGACCTTCATCAGCACTCTTCAAGCCATCTTCAGCTGCAAGAAATTGTTTCAGCTTGGCAATTCCTGGTCCTGCACCTAGGCCTATTCCTCTGCCTTTGTGAAAAAAAGGTTTAGCTTCCAGGTCGGCAGGACTGCTTTTGTTGGTCAGTTTGCTGCAGATGTATGGTTCCAATGCTGCTCCCTTTGGAACTTTTGCACTAACCTCACTCATAAGAGGAGCATATGTGCTTTTCCTCAATGCTGCTTGACTGAGGCATTTTTTCTCTTCTTTACTGTTGCCAATTCGTGCAGTAGAACCAGACCCAGCAGTAATAGTGTCTAGAAAAGGTACCCTTCCACCAACAGTTTGTGTGTTGTTTTTGAGCCCTCCTTGAGACTTAGGGCCTTTACCAAGAACTGATGAATTCAAGGTGCCTCTGCCAAGTGAGGGCTTTGTATTCTCTTTCCTAAGATCCTTAAAGTTGGGAACTGATTGAGCCAAAGGATTTTCTGGCTGATTCCTACACCTGCTTGAAGATGTATTTGTGGAACTTGAAACTTTACCAGGTAAGACGGTCCTTGGTGATGAAGATATCAGGGATAAAGAACTCCTTGTAGGCATGGTTTTTGATGAGAACTTCCTTGATCCATTTGGCTTTGGCAGGTCCTTTGGCATGTCCTCTGAACAGCCAAGAGGATCATTTTTAGTTGCACTCGTTGCTGCCATTTCAGCTTGCCTTTGCTCTAAGACTTCTTGCATAGCCTTTAATTTAGCTTCTTTCTCTGCCCGTTTTGTAGTTTTCTCATCCCTTAGCTTTGCATCTCGTTTCTCATTATACTGATCATAGAATTTGCCTCTAAACTCTTGATCATTAACAAAGCACAATTCCTCTTGACAACCATTGTTGACATGATTGACATCAACCATGTTCATCAGGGCTTGCATATCAGAATCCACTCCATTGGTCCATGAGCTACCAAGTGATTCTCTCCCTATATTCTGCACAGGCATGGTGAGCAGATTGTCAGGTTGAACTCCTATACTCATTTCTTTTTGAGCCATATGTATTTTCTCTTCGTTACTTGCTCTTTGTGACTGACTTCTGAGTTTGTGAGCAGCAAATAAAGCCTCCAATTGGTTAGCTTTCTCCCCAAGCTCCTCCCTCCATTTATTGCTGCTCTTTGGTTGTGTGGTTTTAAGAGAAAATGTTGTCATGGGTTCACATCCACTAGACCTACGTCTCATGTGTGAAGAAACATAAGCAGCTTTTGATTCTTGCCTGACAGGAAAAGCAGCAGTTTGTGATTTTTGAAAAGATGTTTGTATTGGTTCTTTCTTGCTCACCCTTGTATTATTCATTTGCATAACTACTGGCATTAAATCTTGATCTGTATTTGACATTTGTGCACTGCAGGATGAGACACATAGGTCATCAGTTTTATCAATGTGGTGAGAAAGGGGAGTAAAACCTGCATCTTTCTTTTCTTCAACACCTTGATTGCTATTAGCTAGTGGTCTAAACTCACTCTGAGGAGTCTCCTCAACTGGACTCTGATTGTCCACTACTGTCTGTGATGAGTCGATGACTGCCCTATGCTTTGAGATGAAGAGGTTTTCACATCCAACTTGCTCCCAGATGATAGCACAAAAGTAATTTGATCTTGATTGTCATCTCTTGCTTGCTTCAGTGCTGAGACCTTCATACCTGTGTCACTAGCTCCACTCCATCTCCTTGAAAACACCTTTTCATTAGAATTCCCAGTCTCAGATGAGAACCTTCGATTCTCTACCTTTCCAAACACTCTAATTCCCTCACCTCCAAACCGTCTCATCTCATTTTTCTTTCTTTCAAACAGATGTATGGCATCTTTGACACTCAGTCTTCTGGTACACTCAGGCTTTTGAGCAGACTCCGATAGATCATTGTCAACATGATCACTCTCAGCATCATCACTGTCACTGCTTCTCAATTCCCTATTTGAACCCATGTGTTTGTTAGGCCAATATTGAAAATAGTTTATACTTTTAATTACTACAGAGTTAGATCAACGTGATCCTGTTCTCCCGATTTGAACTTGTCGCATTGGAAAAGATGACCTTCTCCTGTGAGGAGACCTAACTGAATGCCTATTTCTGTCAGCTTGAGATCAATTAGCATTATCTGAGCCAAGCTGTTCAAATTCAATAGAAGCTATGTTGATGGACTCTGGACTTGCCTCAGTACTCAGATTGTAAGATCCAGAAAATGCATCGAGCTTAACAAGGGAATTGTCAGTCACTAATGACTTCTCTGAGGTGCCAGTATAATTGATTTCCCATTCAAAATGCCAACTCAGTAAGAGGAGTCATTTTCATTTTGATGACCAGAAAAAACTGAGCGGAAATCAGATAATTTGTCTACTGCCTGATCTTGTTGTGATTGTACGGGAGGGGGACAAACTTGATTTACCTTCAACACTTTATTAACTCGCTTTGCATCTGAACCTGATAATGCAAGTCCTGAAACTTTACAACTTGTTGCTACTGCAAATTCTGGTAGATTTGACTCTAGAGACTTTTCCAATGTAATACCACTGCTGACCAAACCTGGATCCTCATTTCTTCTTGCAACGTCTCTACCTTCTGCTTCAACATTAGCTCCTTTATAACTTTTTGATGAAGGGAATGGCGAAAAGTTGCCATGGTGTTGACTTTCAGTAGACATGTTGGAACTTGGAGACATAGTGTCTTGCAGGCCAACCATGGAGTAGGCACCCTACCTTTTCTGACATAAAGCCATAATCTTCATGCACGCACCGCTGGGTAGATCATCTATGTTAGTATCTATTATAATTGGCAAGAATTTCTAAAGGACATCTACACAACATAAAGGTCAAAAATCTACTTTTAATGGAACAAGCCAAACCAAGCACCGCAAGGGCACTGTGAAAGATTGAAGTCATTATTTTCAGTCCAGTTTTACCATAAAATTTAAACCCAGAAGGTTTTAACCTTAAAATTTGGATATTGAGAAAAACAGACAAACCACTGGACTGCATATGTGGAGTGCTTTGTCTCAGAAATTGTGTGAATGTAAAATACAACACAGTTTAATGGACTATTAAAATGTGGCAGTTCTGGTTGTGAATAATAATCAAGTGAAATAAAAAACAAGAAGAGCCTAGTCCTGACCTTAAACGAGTTGCGCCAAATTGCTCCGCAAATATCATAAGATCAACCATGTGTTCAATTGTAAAACCAGCAGCCACAGCACAAGCAAAAGCCATGCTTAATTCTTCTTGTTGTGCCATTAGCCTTACATCTATCGTATGTAAAAGTTCCCTCCTGATGGAAATGAAGGGATTTCAACTATAAATAAGCTTAAATAATTCAAATGAAATGATGAAAATTGATTGAATGTACTTTACAACATAGATCCAGCTTCTTCTGATTCATAACACTCACTGTGAAGCATCTGTTTCTTCTATTCCGCTCCTTGACTGTATACCAGGCACAAATTTTACAACAAATCATGTTTTGCATAAACACAAAAGTCATTTATCATATGGATGTTAGTCAAGGAAAAGTATTACATCCATGCATATGTTGGAGTTACTTCACACACACCTAGGATTTTTTTTTTCTAAGGTTTTTCCTAAGATTTTTCCTATGTTTATTAGTCTTTATCCAGTCTCCTAAAGTTTAGGGAGAATATTCTCTTCAGTTTTCACTTCAGTTTGACTAGTTGAGTGGAGTCTAGATGTTGCATTGGTTTTGTCACCATGCAACATTGGGATCATCACCAGCTAATGCGCATTGTCCTTGGGATTATCACCAGACTAGCGCATTACCCATGATTCCCTGATCTCCTCCTCACTTCACTTTGTTTCAGTCAGTTAATTGAAGACTGGTGGACTAGTTAACTCAACTAGGTGGCAGTTCACTCCCGTAACGGCCCGAGAGACTAGACTAGGTAGCAGTTCACTCCCATAACTGTTGGTGTGTGTCTAGATCACTCTAGACCACCACTATGGCTCATTGGCTTCACCTCCAATGCGCATTGGTTGAGTTATAAAGAGTATGTCGTGTAAATTATTCATTATTCATTTGGTTAATGAGAATTCTTCTATTCTTTCTCTCTTGCTTCTTCTTTCTCAATTTCTCTCTGCAAATGTGTGTGGTATTTTCTATCTAGATCTATTCTGTGCAGGTTCAACACATTTACATGGTATCGGAGCCGACGGACTACTAAGCAAAAGCTACACCAAATTATTTTTGCAGGTACCAAAGATTGAAGACAACGGAAAAATGGAATTCCCAAAAGAATTCATTCTTACACCTAACAACTTCTTTGCATGGAAGGAGAAGATGGTCATGCATCTTTGAAGCAGAGGATTGTCCAGGTTAACCATGAATACAGAGACAGAACCGACATCAGCCATAGAAAAATCCAAGTATCTAAATCGAATGGATGAAGCATTCAGAACAATTTGTAGTCTCATTTCTCCCGATCTCCTTTTTCACATATCTTCCTGTAAAACCCCCAATGAAGCCTGGACCACCATGGAAGGGCTCTTTGGAAAATAGGATGAGATGAGGGGACACGTGCTCGAGGTGGAATTGCTCACATTGGATCCAAAAAGCTTCGATAATCTCCAAGATTTCTTTACAAAATACAAGGATTTACTGTCGCAACTCAAAGCTTGCGGCGTTGATAAATCTAAGTAGGAGAAACAAATGGTTCTCACCATTCTCTCCAAACTTGGTCCTGAATTCTCCATGTTCGTATCCACATTCCATTCAGTTAAATTCGCCTCTGGAGCCACCTGGAAGATGCCTTCTCTTGAGGAATTTATCGAATCCCTGACATAAGAGCAAACCAAGCTCATCAACATGGGAAAAATCAAAGGCCCAAAGGCGCATGCACTTACTGTGCAAGATGGCAGCCATCAATATCAGAAATCTAAAGATAAAGACAAAAGGAAAGCTCATGCAAATCCGAAGAAGGAAGGGTACTCAAAACCCTTCACCGATGCCTCCGGATCCAAAGGTGGAAAGGGAAGAAAAGGGGAGACATGCACATACTGCCACAAAGGATTCCATCCAGAATCTGCATGCATGTAGAAACAAATAGATCTAATGACTCAAATATTTCAGCAAAACAACCTTGGAGATCGCATTCCCGAGGGTGCCAAGAAGAAGAAGCCAGAAGATCAGAATCCCAAGAACGAAAATTCTAGCCATACCTTGATTGCCATCAACTCCTCTCCCGATTCTTGGATCGTAGATTCGGGAGCATCACACCACATGGCTGCCACAAAAGCAGTTTATTCTTCATTGGATGCATGCAAAGGTCCTCCTATTTTGATGGGGGACAACTCTCCAGTCGAGGTCACTGGCAAAGGAAGGATTGAACTCACCAACGGAAGCTTCAAGAATGTGTTGCACGTTCCCAAACTTTCCGTCAATCTTCTCTCCGTGTATCAGATGACGAATTCTGGCACCGGAAAGAAAGTCATATTCACACCTAATTTAGTGGACATCTATGACATGCAAACCAATTCCAGGGTTGCTACCGGTGAGGTAAATCATTAATCTAGATTGTATACATTTTCTGAATTTATTGAACCAGATTATGCTTTACTGCTTACCCATGCTGATGAAAGCAGTAGGATATGGCACGAAAGGTTCGGGCATTTGAATTTCAGATATATGCAACAGCTTAGCAAGCAAAGATTGGTTGATGGTCTACCAGACATCCATTTCTCCAAAGGAATCTGTGAGGGATGTGTTCTTGGAAAACACCCTCAAGAGAAATTCGACAAAGGAAAGACTCAGAGAGCTTCCTCTCCTTTGGATTTGATCCATAGTGACCTCATGAGCCATTTTCCGCATCCATCAATCAGCAAAGCGAGGTATGTTCTTATTTTTGTTGATGATTTCTCACGTTTCACATGGATTTACTTTCTCAGACAAAAATCAAAGGTCTCAGACAAAAATCAGAGGTCTTTCAACACCTCAAAGATTTCAAAGCCCTGGTTGAGACACAGTCAGGAAAGAAAATCAAAGTCCTTCGAACTGATAACGGGGGAGAGTATGTCAACCATGAGATCCAAAATCTGTCATGAGGCAGGGATTTAGTTGTAGCACACAGTTCCCTATGCTCCGTAGAAAAACAGAGTTGCTGAGCGGAAAAACAAATCTCTAAAAGAGATGGCATCTTGCATGCTACATGCAAAGTCACTTCCACAGAGATTATGGGCCGAAGCACTTAATTGTGCAACCTACATCCAAAACAGATCTCCCCATAGATCTGTCAAGGATAAAACCCCCTACAAGGCTTGGAGCTACATCAAACCGGAAGTGACCCACTTTCGTATTTTCAGTTCACGTGCATGGGCCTGGATTCTCTCTGAAAAGAGGAAGGCACTTGATCCAAAGAGCACAGAGTATATCTTTGTTGGATACCCCGACGGTGTGAAGGGATACAGACTTATTGATCTTTCCTCAGACAGGCTCATCATTGAGCGTAGTGTGCAATTCGAGGAAAGTGTCTCGCATGTACCTCAACAACCGCATGCAGACACCTTCATTCTTCCACCTGTCTGAGATGATGAGCATGCACATGCTGACTCTTCTTCAGATGAGAGTTCTGATTCAGAGGATTCAGATGATCTAGATACAGAGTCAGTATAGTCAGATGCAGAGTCAGTGCATCCAGATGCAAATGGAGAGCCAGAGCAGAGGCCCAAGTGGGCACATAATATTCTTCAAGATGCAAGGGATCTTGTTGGTGATCCAGTTGATACTAGGAGGACTCGATCTGATTTCGAGGAGCCTCCTATGGCACTCACTGCCACTAAACCATTGCCCTCCAGGCATCTTTTCTTAGTTCAGTCTTCAGATCCACAGTCTTATGGCGAGGCTGCTGGAAATCCCTTTTGGGAATCCTCCATGCAAGAGGAGTACAACTCCCTCCTCAAGAACCAGACTTGGGATATGGTTCCCCTTCCTTCTGGAAGGAAAATTGTCAGGTGCAGATGGGTCTACAAGACCAAGAGCGCAGCGGATGGACAGATTAGCAGATACAAAGCCAGGCTAGTTGCCAAAGGATTTCAGCAGGTGCATGGCATTGACTATGATGAGACCTTCGCTCCAGTAGCGAAGATGGATTCCATACGTTTGGCAGTTGCCATTGCGGCAGCCAAGGGATGGGAAGTCCATCAGATGGACATGAAGAATGCATTTCTTCACGGTGATCTCTCTGAGGAGATCTATATGCAGCAGCCCCAGGGATTTATGCAGGATTCATCTTTGGTCTGTCGACTGAAGAAATCTCTTTATGGCCTCAAATAGGCTCCGAGGGCATGGTATGCCAAGATGGACTCCTACCTGCTGTCACGGAATTTTGTACATTGTAAATTAGACCCGAATGTCTACATGCTTAGGACAGCTGATTCACTTCTACTCTTAGTTCTGTATGTTGATGATTTGTTGTTCACTGGTTGCTCGACTTCAATGATTGTTGCAGTCAAGAGGTTTCTACATGACAAGTTCTTGATGACGAACATGGGTCCGCTACACTTCTTCCTTGGACTCGAGATCGGTTAGGATGCATCAGGCATCAAACTGTCTCGGGCCAAGTATGCACGAGATCTCCTTGAGAGATTTCACATGACAGACTGCAAGTCTACTCCAACTCCTTTCCTATCAGGAGTCAAACTTGAGGATGGCGGAGACACTCCACTGGTTGACAGCACATTGTACAGACAGCTAGTGGGGAGCTTGTTGTATCTCACACACTCCAAACCAGACCTCTCCTATAGAATTGGTTCATGCAAGAGCCGCATGAGCTACATTGGAAGGCTGCAAAGTGTATCCTTCGATACGTACAGGGCACCATCACCTTTGGGATTAATTATGCAGCAGACTCTACATTAGATCCCACTGGGTTCACTGATTTTCACTGGGCTGGCGATAACACTAATCGCAAGTCCACATCTGGTTACTCACTTAGTCTTGGTTCTGGGCCTATCTGTTGGTCCAGCAAGAAGCAGGCTTCTATTGCTTTATCTTCAGTTGAGGCAGAGTACAGAGGGGTAGTGAACATAACCATTCAGGCTATGTGGCTACAACATTTTCTCACTGAGTTGGGCATTTAGTTTCATCGGTCGATCGTCATCTGGTGTGACAACCAGAGCACTCTGAAGTTCTGCAGAGATCCAGTTCAAAGGCAGCAGACGAAGCACATCGAGATCCACATGCACTACATCCGGGACTTAGTACACGAGGGGATCATCGACCTACAGTTATGTCCTTCAACAGAACAGACGACAAACATCTTCACCAAGACCTTCACTGAACAAAAGTTCCATTCTCTGCGAAGTCATCTTGGAGTGAAGGACACAGTTGCCTAGCAACTGTCAATTCTTCTTTTTTTTTACATACATTGTACCTTGAGGGGGGGGTTTTCCCATGAGGTTTTCCCTCTTTCCTCACTTTATTTCAATGTATCTTTTGTATTTGGGACCTAGGTACCTAACATGGCCTCGTTGTCGAGACCCATTCTTTATTTTCACCATAGTGATGTTCAAGGGTGTTGGAGTTACTTCACACACACCTAAGATTTCTTTTTCCCAAGGTTTTTCCTATGTTTATTAGTCTTTATCTAGTCTCCTAAAGTTTAGGGAGAATATTCCTCTAGGAGAATATTCGCTTCAGTTTTCACTTCAGTTTGACTAGTTGAGTGGAGTCTAGATGCTGCATTGGTTTTGTCACCATGCAACATTGGGATCATCACCAGCTAATGCGCATTGTCCTTGGGATCATCACCAGACTAGCGCATTACCCATGATTCCCTGATCTCCTCCTCACTTCACTCTGTTTCAGTTAGTTAACTGAAGATTGGTAGACTAGTTAACTCAGCTAGGTGGCAATTCACTCCCATAATTGTTGGTGTGTGTCCAAATCACTCTAGACCACCACTATGGTGCATTGGCTTCACCTCCAATGCGCATTGGTTGAGTTATACAGAGTATATCATGTGTAAATTATTCATTATTCATTTGGTTAATGAGAATTCTTCTATTCTTTCTCTCTTGCTTCTTCTTTCTCAATTTCTCTCTGCAAATGTGTGTGGTATTTTCTAGCTAGATCTATTCTGTGCAGGTTCAACACATTTACAGCATATAAGTAAATATTGATCCTTCTATTTTACAGCTACATGATATAAACCAAAGGAAAAACAAATTACCTTCAAGGATGCTCCTGGCCTGCTGCCATCTATCCAAGGAGAATAAAAATGTCCATCAGTATTAAATTATTGCAATTGACATAATATGACAGAAAAATGAGCAAACAGATTTTGATGTTGCATAATCAATTTTTAAGGACATAAAAAACACTCTAGGCAACTCAGAAATATATATTATACACAAGCAAGATCCCTTCTCCCCATGTTAACAATTTCATTCATAGGGCCTTGTCCGTTTCTTGTAAATTCTTCTTGTCCCATAAAAGGTTCTACTATAAATTCTGATGGAAATGCAAACTCAATAAGCTCTTATGCTTCTTCCCTTTCCAGCATCGGATAAACTTCCACAAGGAGGAAGAAGTCCTCTGCAAGAACATACTCTTGACATTCGTACATGTGCAGGAAAACATGCTTCCAGCAAAGCCACAAGATAATAAACACCAGGAAAGTATATCTCAGCATGCTAGTGTTACAAATATGCTAAATTGTACTTAGATGGACACTACAAGGTAACTATTAACTATAACCTACTAACCGTGACCCAGTTTAGCATAATAATAACCTCAATACAAGTTGTTGTGTTAAAGCAACTTTGATGAAAATACTTAAGAAAAACAACATGAAACCATCATTCTAAATACCATATGAAAAAATCAGAAAAGCAGAACTCTTTGAGCTGTATAATCTAGCTCGGTTTTATAAGTGACTGAAAAAACAAAAAAAAGAAACCCAAGCTCTCATTTCAATCCTAGTAGAGAGGTGAACCATAATCTGTAACTGAGATTTGGTTGAAACTTGAAAGAATTGTCCCTAACTTGAATACAAAATCTTTCAAAAGTTGTAAACAGTCATTAGATGCTAATATCTATGATGCAGATTCTTCTTTTACACTTAAATTTCCCTTTTCACTGTGTTTTGAAACTTTACCATGGTATCGCCTAGCTTACAACCAGTGATCACCAAGCTTGTCTCACAAGAAAGATATGTTTCATGCCAACTAAGCCTATTTAGTATTTTATTGGTTTCTTAACAAAAAGTTAGCCTCAATTTCTACAATTCTGTCTGCATAAGAAAAATATTAAATAAAGGACTTCTTATAGAAACACAATAGAAGATTTCTCCCATGATCCTCCTGAGGATTTATGCGGTAACTTTCATTATTCCCTTACAGGAGAAGCTGACCGGATTTTGGAACGCGAAGGGGAAGGACAGTCATGAAGGTTTCTCGAAGGACCTATGCAGCCAAAAAGAGATTCAGGGTGTAAACCCTAGTTCATCCCTGGCCCTAGAGGGGCACTTGTCTCAAGGGAAGGGAAACTTAGGAAAATATTCTGGGCTTTTTCCCCAGAGGTGGTGGAAGACTTTAGACATGACTGCAAAGATTTTCATGGCCCCACTCCAAATAAGGAGAGAGAGGTCGTATCAGCATTGTCCTTGTTATCCCCGATATCTAGGGATAACTAGGAGATCATGTCTCGAGCCCCACAGGTCCTAGACATGGAGTACCGAGAGCAGGATTGACCTGAGCATGGCCCTGGAGGGCCCATCTTTCCTCTTCTTCGCCAGATTTGTCTTGTCAGCAGCAGCAGCTTCCATCACCACCGGCTTGGACTTGCATCGGAGAGGACTCTTGCTTCATGAGGTAATTGGTCCAAGGTATCATGGTATGTGTCATGTTTGATCGTTATAACCTTCTTATATATGCATTAGGTTCCTT
>ML778301.1:500705-516780 GCA_009831015.1 Picea engelmannii | reverse complement strand
AGGCGCTACACTTGTGGAGGATCATCTTTGGCATGTTTATGGTGTTTTCTATCATTTGGAAGGTTTACAACTAGGGTTTGATAAGTTCTTCATTGATTTGTAAGTGTATTTCTCATGCAAAACTTCTTGATTGAATGGTTGTAGGTTAAATATCTTACATTTATGGTTACATTGTCATTATTATGCTTAATCATTGAAACCCTAGGTAGCAAGCACACAAGTAGGTCCTTGCTTCATGTCCCCATGATAGAAAATTTGTTTAGCCATTTGATTAAGGAGAATATAGCCTAGCCATTGCTACGCTAATTCCCCTTTTTCTGAGTTAGTTTTGAAACATAAATTGAAGAAAGAAGGTGTCCTAGGCCTAATTGATTTTACACCTAGGGTTTGACTCTTAGGGTTTGAAGAGCCTTGGCCCTACAACACTTTTTAGCCCTAGATTTATGTTTTGAAGCTAGCTGTTTTGCCAAAGAGTTTTAAGGAAAGAGGGAGGAGCATGAGGCCTTGCTTAAGCAACACCGGAATGAGCCTCCTCCCCTTAGGGTTTTGACTTTGTGGCCCTGCCATTGTAGCACTAGAAAGCCTAACCCTCTTGTCCTTGAATTTAGATTCTCCCGAGATTTTAGCCTTGCTCCTTGACTCCATTTACCCTAAAGCACTAGTCTAAGAACTCCAACGTTGAGTCAATGGTGTTAAAACAACCTTTCAAAATTCCAAAATTTGAAACCCTAACTAACCCTAGCGACTTACTAACCCTAATTCTATGATGACGTCTTGCCTCTTTTGAACCCTTGCTTGATATTAAAGTTGCGGCCAGGTCATCTAATGATAAACATAGAAGTGTTGGATATTTTCATTGGCTTATTTTGCAAAACGTCCACCTCTTTGCCTACTAAACTAACCTAGAATAAAGCTGACGTCACCCCTAGTAGGCTTGACGCAGCAACATTATATGTGACCATATTTAATGCGTTGTGATAATCCAAGGATTGATTTTGTACATTGAATGCTATTATCATTTTGTATTTATTGAAGAAGTAATATTATAAGCCATAGCCTTTATTGCAATCATTGACTTCGTCAATAATTATTTTTATTCATGCACATGTGTATTTCATATTGATAGTCATTGACAATTGAAGCATTAACCACTATTTGCATGTATTAGTTTTATTGTTGCCTTGTCTCGCAAACATGTGCTTCTACTGTGGTTCATCTTCTTCTTGACTATCTTCCTAGCAATAATCTGTGAAGGGAAAACCTATTTTGACCTTTTGAGCCTTAATCTCTTGATCCTTTTCCTTTCAATACCCCAGATTACTAGGGACGTCTCCCTTGGGATTAGCCACCCTGAATAGAAAGAGCCCCCCATCGAGGTGACAGTGGGTGGGGAAGCTCCTGTTATGCTAGTTTGACCTTTACTTTTAAGCTACCTGACCTAGACTACAAACTGAGCGATAACAGTCCTAATGCCAAGTGGTGGCAGGATGGACTACAAGGAAAATCAAAATAATGGAGAAAGGTGGGGGATGATGGAGGTTCAGAGCATTAGTGCAACAGGTGGGGCTTTGAAATATTTGACAATGAGGGGAAATCTATTCATGATTACGCAGACTCAGCAAATTCCAGATCTAAAAGATGGAATGGATAATGACAATCAAAGTGTGCAGAAGACAGAGGGTGGGTTATCAAGGGGACCCCAGGGTTCGCACTTATAGAAAGGATTTTTTATTGTTGAGGACTGTGAACTGGTTCACCTACACGAGAAGTCACTTTTTGAAACTCTACCAGGATCTTCTCTATGTGACCAAAATGCGGAAGATTTGTCTCTAGAGGAATTGGTGGGAGGATAAACAAGGGTTGTAGTAGGGCAAGAAGACGTTTCGGGTAGAACTCGGAGAAGGGAAGGAGGCATTAGGAGAAGAAAAAAAAATCTTGTGTTAAATAATCAGAAAAACTGAAGCTCGTGTTAGGGGAGGATGTAGTCTTAGACCAAGTAAGACAATATCAAAGGACAACACTAATCGACAAGTTTCATGGTAGAACAATCTCAAATAAAACCTTGTCTAAATGGGTCAGCAAGGTCTGGAAATAACAACTAGGATATCCACCTATTTTCCACAGTTTAGCAAGGGGATGGATCACATGCATTTTTTTTTAGATCTAGAGGAATCGGTAACTGGCCGAGATTACCTGGGCGAGGCCCAGGTTCAAATCCGACTAGCTGCCACTACAAACCCTAGGCTAGTGCCAACAGCCCGCAAGTCAGTGCCTAGCAGAAAACTTATGACTTAGCAAGGACCGATATGTCCACGAGGGGGGCATCTATCCTTCCAGCCTTATCACAACGAATCGTGCTTCATCAGGGATTTGAACCCGGATGGGGAGCATTACATGCATTTTTAAGAATGGAAGGGGTAGGGATGTTATTGGTGTTGAGATTTGTGTACCTTGGGAAGTGTTCCCCTTGTGTTTGTGAGCTTCCAAACACATGTGGGAAGTATTATGTACTTTGTGCCTTGTACTTTATGTCTAATTTCACTTTGACTTAGGAGATTCAAGTCAAAAGTGAAATTTGGTCATTTTAGCCTAAATGACTATTAATTCACTTTGTGGGTGAATTAGGAGACATAAAGTGAACTTAGGGAACTTAACCCAAAGTGGGTTTTTGAGTGAGATCATTATGGGATGATCTCAACCTTAGATTGGAGATGAGATAGGATGATCTCATCCATCCAATATTTAGGTTTCCTTATGGAGGTTCAACAGGGGCGCAAAGGACAAAGAGGAGCTCATTCACTCTTATGTTCACTTGGAAAGTTTGAGAGAGAGCATTGAGGAGAGGATGGTGGCTATGGTTGAGGAAAGCTTGGGCACCCCCATTCATGGAGATAGACAGGAGGCTTAGACCCTCATTTATTTGTGGGAGTTGATCTTGCTTGGAGGAGGGTGCACTTGAGGAGGAGGGCGCACTTATAGCAGGGAAGACTTGCAGTGGTCAGATTGCTTTGAGGACAGTTTCAATGGAGAGGTAGCTCACATATTCAGAGTTGTGTGCAAGGGTTTCTCCATCAGAGCTTTCAGGAGCAAGGGCGCTTCATTTCAGTGGATTGGGCAACTTGTGAGGAGGGCACACCATGCTAGGGCGCATCTCTATCTCTTGGACTTGTGTTGCAGCTTGAGACAAGCTACTATTGTATCAGGTTCATGTGTTTCATGTACTTGTTGTATTCCACCTTCTATTCTCCACATATATACACTCATATTCCAAACTGGTTTTCCCCGGGGGGGGTTTATCCAGGGTCATGTTGACCAAAAATATCCGTGTTCATTTTCATGTATGCTAGTGTTTAGAACAACATTATTTCAGCAGTAAACATCTCTAGGTGTGTTACATATTTTATGGTATGCATGTGCTAACATCTTGGTGACAAAAACTACATGCTAGAGCACCTAAAAGGCCTATGTAACCGTAACAAAACAGCTATGAAGTTCATGAAAAGTTTGATGTTATAAAACAACAACAAACCCTTGTTTGACAATTGAAACTTAGAGCCAACTTGAGGTCAAAGACAAACCTAGTTGGCAGCTTGTTAGGACCTGGAAAATCTTCAATTGGTACTTGGTAGAGAGAAGTGGTATTGGGATAGTGCCATTCTCTCCCTAAAAAAGTGGGTACCCCTGTTTTGATCTGTTGAAGGAGACTGTTGAAATAGTCCCTATTTGGGTAAAACTCTGTTATCTACCTTGTTATCGCGCAATTTGTACTTGTCCCAAATGGAAAGGCTAAGGGAGGTAAATTGGCGTAACAGGAGGTTATCCTATCACTGTCACCTTAATAAGATACCTCTTTCTATTTAGGGATGAGAGCCCAGGGGAGACGTCCCCGGTGACCTGGGGGTTTGAGAAGGCAAAGGTTAGAGTATCAAATAAAGGTATCCCCTCTCACAAGTCACACTGATCAGAAAGTCCCAAGGTTTTAATCAATGAAGCAATGATATGCTTTAGATGTACCTGCCCAGAACAAAGCAACAAGAAAACAATATCTTTTGCAAGTACAATTTGATGTTAGTGCTTCATAAAACCATGGACTTGTCAATAAAAGCAATGGTTGATGCAAGATGAAGCAAACAGAATTTTATAACAGCAATGTTTACAAGATAATAGCTTCACAATAAATGCCTTAAAAGAGCTTCACAATGACCAAAAATAATAACTCAATAATATCAATGTACTAGCGGTTGTTGGAAGCTAATTAGGAAGTGTATAAATCAATTTTGCAATTGCTTTTAAGTGCTTTTATTGCTGCAATAAATGGTTGTAGCTTACTTTTGTAACAGCAGCAAGTAGGTTAGTAAATTAGTCTACTCTAGGGTTAGGAAGAGTTAGTAGATAGCTTGAGGTAAAAGTTTTAAGAGTTGTTTTCATCAATCAATCAATTTCAAGGTCTAAATCAGTGCTTTTCTAGGGCTAATGGAGTCACTTTGCGGCAGCAAACTTAAAGGAACAAATGATAATGTGAGAGCTAGAGACAAGAAGGTCAATGATTGAGGTGTTGGTAACCCAAGGCCTCAATCACTAAACTCTAGGAGGAAAATGGCCACTAGGAAGTAAGTAACCCTAGGCCCTAGCGGTTTTCCTCTTTCTTTAGCTCAAGGATGAAGTAAATGACGGATTGATGAAGCAAGTGATGTTAGGGTACTACAATGGCAGGGCTCTAGCACAATGCTTCAAGAGGTAGGGTTTCTAACATAATCTAGTAGGTGAAAAAGTTGTTAAGGCAAGAACAATAACATGTGCTTTGACCTCCTAGGGTTTTAAGCTAGCAATTTCATAATCTTGGAAGAGATGCAAAGTAAATGTACCATAACCATTCAAAATGAAGAAGAATTGCAGAAATTTACTTACATTCACCAAGAATAATCTAGCAAAAAGCCTAGATGAAGACTTTCCACCAAGAAAAATGCCAGAATACACCAAAACTAGCCTCCTTCAAGAAGTGCGCACCAAATTTCAGCCAATAAACCCTAAGTAGGGCACAAATTTCAGACCTCACTTAGTGTGAGTGAAAGATTATGAAAAAAATACGAAGGCAAAAACCATTATTTATACAGTTACAATGACCTTTAACTACAAAATTAGGTCAAAAAGGCTGACATGGCCAGTTTACATGAAATATCCAGTGTTTTACATAAAATTGACAAATTAACCCTAAATCAAGCAAAAGAGGTGGCATCATGCCCTTCTAGGGTGACATTGGGCCTCCTAGGTGAAACGTTGGCCTCCAGGAGCAAAACGTTAGGCCTCCCAAGGCCTTTGGATCAAGACACACATGCCACTTGGCACACAACTACCTCCATCGTGTCCATTTAACGTTGGGTGATGTCAAGGGTCACAGAGGTGACGTCATGGGCCTTCCAAGGCCAACATCATAGTGGCAGGGCAAGACCCCTTTGGGTCCAGCCTGCTAGGCTGTCTCTGGTGGAACGTCCTCCTCTCTCTTCGATGCAAGCCTCTGATATGTGTTTGCCCCTGGCTGGGGTCTCAACATCCATCTGGTGGGCTTTTAGCCCTATGGAGGTCTGAACTAATCATCTCCCCATGTGTACTTGTTCGTCAGGTGTGGCCCTGCAACAACAAGTACGCCCTCCATGGGCTCATAAGTCACAGGGATCATAGCAATGTCAATCACGTCCAATAATCAAGTTATCTAAACATGTGCATAAAACCCCCCTTTCCCAAACAAGTGCTCAAAGACGTTATGTTATTCTACAAGCCATGTTTGGAGAGGGTTTTCAGGAGGTCCTATTGGGCTAATTCTCATTGGACGTGGGATGTTTCCAGGTGAAGACCAATCCAAGTCATGTAAGTGGATGAGGTGGTATGGGGATGTTTGAGCAGTGGGTGCGGTAATGACAGGGAAATGTATGGCTTACCTGTGGGTGCCTCTGAAGAGGGTGAGTTGCACCTTGTCATGGATGCAAATGTTTCCAAGCCCATTCAATGCCTTTTACCTTTTTATCTTATTGCTTTTTCTTTCAAGAGACTAGTTGGGGGACACTGCCCTGGCGTGGTGACCAGTGGTGACAGTGTTACCCACATGCATTTCACGGAGATGAGAAGGTTGGCTCGTGATGAGACCCCCTTTCTCTTGGCTATGCCACCAAGAGCCACTACCCTAGCGTGGTGACTAGCTGAATGGTAGTGTCATATCGCTACATGCCCATGGACCTAATAGGATGGCTCGTGATGAGACCCCCTATCCTCCAACTAGGTCTTGATTTTATTATTTTATGGGTCCCTCCATTTCTTGTTGAGAAGCCTTTTATTGCTTTCTCGGGGATCCCTGGGCGAAGCATCTGAAGGTTTTGTTCTCTTGTCTTTTATCTTTTTCCAGCTACTTTTACCCTCTGGGCCTTTAGCCCCTTCTTCCCACAAGGCAAGGTACAACCCTTTGCTAGCTTGGCAAACCCAATGCCCGAACCAATGCAAGGGATGGATGAGAGGGAAAATGATGAAAAGTGATAAGTATAGTGGGAATGGACGATGACCTTTCATGAACCCAGCCAGTGGAAACTCAAATCCTAAGGGAAACAACTTGCTAGGGCATCCTGTCATCCCCCCCCCCAAGGTGTGGACAAGTGGAAAGGAATAAAGTCCAAGCACACGTCATGAAGCAAAAAGAATTAAATGCACACATTCAAATGTTTTGAAAATCAGAGTGACACATACCATGATACCCAGACTCATTACCAATGTTCCACCAAGTCTCCGGGACAGGGGGACGCGGGTGCGGGTAGACGCACAGGGGGGATGTGTGGAAGTACCCCCAAATTTTAGGGATTTTGGGGAAATGGGGGACAAGGGGACGTCATATATATAATATAAAAAATAAAATTTTAAAAATAAAAATAATAATGATAATATAATAAATCTCAACAATAACAATTCAATGTTCATCTCATCAAATTCAATAGTAAATACTAAAATACTAAATACTACTAAATTAGTAAATTGAAAATTCAAATTTGTAAATGATATAAACTATTAAACATGATTCAAAATTCAATTCAAATTTAGTAATGAAATACATTGATTCATAAATCATAAATGAAAGTTGAAACATAAATAGTAAAATAATAAAGATCGATACATTGATTTAAAAATTAAATTCATCATTCATCATTCTAGAATCTAATTAATTAGTACTAAGCAAAATACTTATTAATTAATTGTGTTTTAAAATTTATAAAATTACATAATGGGCATAAGTTATAAGATGGCATATGATAAATTGTAAGTTATTGTGTTTTAATATTTTATTGTTTTAAATTATAAGTTATTTCCTTTAAAATTTATTATTTCATAAATTAATTGTGTCTAAATTTTTATTTTTTTTATATATTTGTTTTTTAATTTTTTCTTTTTTAAATTTATTTTTTTGTTTTTTAAGTCTTATTAGGCAAAAAAAATTTGGGTTGACATCCAGGAGTCCCCCTTTTGGGGGGGACGTCCAGAAGTCCCCCTTGTCAAGGGAGGACGTCCAGGAGTCCCCCTTTTGGGGAGACTCGTCCCCCAATTTGGGGAGTCGCGTCCCCTCGCGTCTCCCCAAAAAGGGGACGTGGGGAAACGTCCCCCCTGGAGTCCCCACGTCCCGAGGACGTGGGAAACATGGGGGACATGACCCCCACCCTGGGGGATGCATCCCCGTGGAACACTGCTCATTACCTCATGGAGCAAGACCCACTGCTACTGAAGGACCAGGCTAATGGGATGGATGTTGCTGCTGCTGACAGGATGGAGGCACTAAAGAAGAAAGATGGGCCCTCCAGGGCTAGGCTCAATTCAATATGGCTCTCAGTACTCCATGTCTAGGACCTGTGGGCCTCGAGACGTAATCTCCTTAGTTATCCCTAAGCTAGGGGATAACATCTGGCTCCAACTCGGGGACATGTGCTCACTGTAGAGCGCATGAGAACCACCAGAGGCACTTTGGCAAGCCTGGACCTAAGGGGGTCTTGCCCTCCCACCATGACATTGGCTCTTGAAGGCCCCCAACATCATCATATGGATTTTGGCATGACGACGGCTTGGTTGGCACATGTGGCAACTCCTGAGGCATTTTGAGGCCTAACGTTTCACTTTGGAGGCCTAGCGTTCCAAGAAGGGGCCCAACGTCACCCTAGGAGGTGCATGACGTCATCCCTAAAAGACAAAATTAGGGTTTTAATTGTCAGTTTTACATAAAACTGGATTTTTGATGTAAACTAGCCATGTCGGCCTTTTTTGACCTAAAATGTAATTAAATGTCACTTGTATTGTATAAATAAAGGAAAAATCTCTTATATTTTTCATCATCTTTCACTCACACAAGTGTGAGGTCTGAAATTCGGCCTCTTTTAAGGCTTATTGGCTGAACTAAGTGGTGCGCAACTCTTGGAGGGAGCTTATCTTGGTGTATTTTTTGCATTTTCATGGTGGAAAGTCTTCAACTAGGGTTTGTGACTAGATTATTCTTGGTGAAGTAAGTAGAAATATACAATCCTTCTTTATTTTGAATGGTTATGGTGTATTTACTTGTTCATTTATAAGATTATGAAATTGCTAGTGTGAAACCCTAGGAGAAAAGCAAATGTTATTGTCCTTTTCTTAATAACTCTTCACCTACTTGATTTTTCTAGAAGCCACCTCCCTTGAAGGATATACTAGAGCCCTACCTTTGTAGCACTCTAGTACTATTGCTTCATTAAGCTTTCATACTTTTATTTCAAGCTTGACCTAAAGAAGAAGGAAAATCGCTAGGGCCTAGGGTTACCTACTTCCTAGCAACTTTTCCTTCTAGGGTTTTGGATGATTGAGGCCTTAGGTTACTAACACTTCAACCATCCTCCCTCTTCCTTTAGCTCACCTATTATCATTTGTGTTTTTCCTCTAAGAATTGCCGCTGCAATATTGACTCCATTTACCCTAAAAGGCACTAGTTCATACCTTGCAAGTGATTGATTGATTGAGACAACTCTTAAACCATCTACTCTAAAAACTATACTAACTATTTCTAACTTTAAATTAGACTAACCTACTAACTACTTTGTTGTTGTTGCAAAAGATTGCTACAGCCATCTATAACAGCAGCAAAATCATCTTAAAAGCAAGTTTTAAAGCTGATTTTACATTGCCTCCATTGCTTCTAACAAATACTAGCATTTTACCAAGTTAATGTTATCATTTTTGGTCATTATTGAAGCTTTATTGAGGCATAATTGTAAAGCTATTGCTATATATACATTGCTGTTATAAATACTTCTGTTGCTTCAGCTTTTATATCAGCTTGTGCTTTTTATCAAAGTCTATGGTTTTATGAAGCACTAACATCATATGGTACCTGCAAATAGTATTTTTCTTGTTGTCTTGCTCTGGGCAAGTACACTTAAATATTACTTTGCTTCATCTTATTAAAACCTTTGGGACTTTTTTATCAGAGTGACCTGAGAGAGGGTGGGACATTCTTGATACTTTTACCTTAGCCTTCTCAAACCCCCAAGTCACTGGGGACGTCTCCCATGGGGTACTACTCCTAAAGAGAAAGAGGTGTCTTGTTTTGGTGACAGTGATAGGACAACCTCCTGTTAAGCAATTTATTGTTCACTTGCCTTTGGCTTTTGGGCAAGTACAAATTGCGCAATAACATACCCCTACAATTGTGGCAGGAGAGAAGCCTAAGGGCTATAGGGAACAAAATGGGAAAATTCCTACATATAGATCACAAAACACGTCGTAAGGAGGTGACTTTGGTAGCAAAAATCTGTGTTCAGCTAAACTCGAGGAATGGGCTTCCAGATGCAATGGGCATTAGCAGAAGAACATCACAAGAGTTGGGAGAGAAGCAATATATGGAGGGAGAGGGAAAGGGAAATCCTACAGAGATGGAGCAGGAAAGTCTACACCACATACAATTGCAGACAGTATTCTACAAAATTTGGCAAAGGCTAAGGAGCAAAAAACTTTATTCTAAAATCTTGAAGATCTTGACCTGGAACAAGAAATAAAGATGGCCATTGGACACAAGGATGGGCAGCCTCATATACAAGCCATGAGGGAGGAGGATCATTTGCAGATAGAATACAGATTGAAGAAAAGGGAAAAGGAAATAGGATAAAATTCAAAAAGCAGAAGGAGAAGCAAATTTATGTAGACAAGGAAGCTAAGCAGACTGGATCAGAGTCTAGTCTTGAAATAACTGGCATTCCACAAGGAGAAACAATCAAGAAAACAAGTGAGGAAAAGGAGTCAACCATCCTTAGGAAGATAATTTTTTATGAGAAGTGAGGTGTCAGAGTCATGGAGTCTCAACTCCTCTTTCATTTCTAAGAAGGATTATTTTCCTAGTATGAAGAAAACAATATCATCTAAGATCTCAGCAGGAAGGACGAACAAAGGGGGAGGGTAGACAGGTAAAGAGGGGGGTGTGGATTGTGAATTCCAGGCCTTTCCTATCCACATCCCAATCTGGTCAAGGGAGGAGATCTTATATGAGCATAGCAATAGGCAAAGAAGGAGTGGGGAAGTAAACAACAAACCATACACGGGACCCTTAGAGCAAGGAAAGCCTCTCAAAGAGGTAAAAAAAGATCTTGGATTGGGAAGAGGCTAAGTGGAGACAAAAAGGTAGGGCATGTTATCGCACAAGGTGTAGGTTGAGCAAAGCCAACCTCAACCCACAAATGTGTGACAACTCGGAAGCATCTACCCACTGTCACCCTAGCTAAAGGCTCCCCTCTTTTAGTGATGAAGAAATTCACCATAAGGGACAAATCCCAGGTGACCCTAGGAGGAAAGAGGGGGAAAAGCAAGCGGTGAAAAGGAAACCCCTATAGGTCACGGTATGAGAGTGCTTAGGGTTCGAAGAATGATGACTTTGGTGAAGGGGAGAAAGAGTCTGATCAATAACCTACAAAACAAATGTTAGATTCACTGTCCCAAGACCCAAGACCATGAAAATAAACCCCCAAACACTAAGGGAAACAACAAGAAACCTTGGTGTCCCAAAAATTGCAGCAGACTGTAATTTATATCAGCAAGAAGGAAATGTTAACAGCTGCAATAAATCACCATCAAAATCAGCGAGTGATATCTTGAAACAAAAACCCTTGATTAGTAGATAACATTTCAATATTCAAAAAATAATTTTGACAATTGAAAGGGCTATAAACCAAGTGTTATCAACTAAGTTGCAAGAAACGGACAGGATGGTGTTGTCCTGCTACTAGAAACTCGGCGAAATGCCAAAGATGGTACAAAAAGCGGGCGTTCGTACTGTACGATGTTTTTGTGAGTATGAAACGACGTACGATACAGTCACCCGCATTTCAAACGGGTTTCGATCCGTACGGACGGCGTTTCGACGCTGATCTACTTGTTTGTGGGCCCGTACGAGTGTCTAAGCATGTCGTAGGCCCCCCGAAACTGCCCAATTTTGTTGTTTTTTCCATTTTTAAAAAAGATAACGTTTTTCTTTATTGGTGATGATGCAACATCAACTGGAATTGGATTTGCCTCTTCTACCCACCCATTCTCTAGTTCTGTTGAACATGCATCTTGTTCTATTTCTAATGATGAGGATGATGATCAGTATGACATGTATTAGGAATCTATGTAATTGCAGTTGTCTTTAGCTTATGTTTTATTTCATTTTCAGCACATACAGCCTCATTTATAAAGGCTGATTTTGGATGTATAGCCTCATCTATAAAGGCTAATTTTGGATTTTGTTGCTTGCAACATGTAATTGTTGATATTGATCATCTATGGGAGTTAATATAGACACGGTTTTCCTTCTAAAATGTCATTTATGTGTGTCATTATGTTTTTCTTGCAAGATATATATATATATACACGGCGTTTCCCCCAACGTTTCCATTTTTGGAGGGTTTCATTTCCTATTGTACCCGCTTCGAAAACTTCCAGAGGTTTCCTCGTTTCATGCAACTTAGGTTATCAGCAATTTTATGACAGCCCTATATGGCTGTAACAAACTTTTGCTACAACAGTGAATTCTAACCGTTAAAATTAGCAAACAAATATTCCAATGAAAAACCCTTAACTTGTAGATTAGTTTCCAATATATGTATGCAACTTCCAGCGGTCAGAATTGAGAGAAAGACAACTTTAAGAGAGTGTTTTACTTCAGCCCTAATGGTTGTAGCATTAATTTAATTACAGCAGTAAGTAAATCCCCTTCAACCAAAACGCCTTGGCTAGGGAGACTAGTTGATGATGAGTGCAATCAAGCCAAATTAGAACGATTTCAAAATGAGATTATTTCACGTATTCCAGTGCAACAATTTGCATCTTCCAATACAATTAAAACAACTTATCCTTGGGCAATGGAGTCAAATAATAGCTAAAAAATCAAGAGGGAGAGCCAACTTGAACCTTGGTTTTGAACCCTTACAAAACCAAGCCGTCCTCCTTTCCTCAAGATGTTCTAGTGATTTAAATTGAACTAGGGCAAGATCTTCTAGGGGTGTAAACCCTCTTACTTCCTAGAAGATCAACCCTAGCCAAGCCTTTTCAACAGGGTGTAGGCCCTTCTACTTCCTATAGTAAAGCTTGAACAATTCCAAGACAAACAATGAAAGATCTCTAGTGGAGGGTGTACACCTTTGTACTTCTCCTAGGGTTTAAAATTTAAAATCCTTGAACAAAGATAAGCAATTGCATAAATAAATCACAAAATCCAAGAAGATAGATGACAAACCCTATTCTTTACCAAAGATCATCCACATTCATCCAAGATAAAGGCCTCAAGAGAAATTGATTTGCTCCAAAATGCCATAGACAAGCCTTTTTCCACAATGCACAAGAGGAAATAAAGAGGCCGAAATTTTCCTAGAGGAAGAACCCTCACAAGTGAGTTATGTTCAAATGAAAATGACTTGTCTCTATTTAAAGAGGAAAACCCAAGTCATGTTTGTCCACATTTACAATCAAATCCTTAAATTTTAGGTCAAAACCAAAGTTACAATGCTTAATTAGCAAAAAAATTTGCTTGTTTTGCCCACATAGGCCAAAATATGATGAAAAATGACAAAATAAAGGCATCTTGGCCCACAAGACTCTTCTCCAAGGTAGCACGTGTGAAGGTAAGCCTCCAAAGGCTAGGATGTCATGCTAGAAATGTGCCACGTCATCCCCAAATCAAGCAAAAGTGTGGGGTCACAAGCCCACAACACCACCAAGTGCAATGTTGTAGGAAACTTCCCCCCCCTGCTTCGAAGCCCCAAAGCAAGCTCCAAGCGGGTGCGTCCAGGAAGCTCGCTTCAAAAATCCAAAGCGCGCTTCAAAGCATTTTAAGTCGCATCCTGGATTTCTGGAAACATCCCACTTTGAAGCACACTTCGGACGCTTCATGCACTTTTGGCGCTTCCTAGCATGCTTCATGCGCGTTTTAGTGAGGATTCGCGCGCTTCCTAAGGGAACCCACAAACTTTAAAAAAATTGACCTTTTTTTTATCTTTTTTGAGTGAGGGTGAGGCCTAGCTTAGGCTTAGGGTTTAGAGGAAAGAAAGGAGGAGAATAAAGGAGCTCTTTCCCCTCCATTCTCCTCATTCTTTCATCTTGAGCTTGGAGGAGAGAGCAAAGGATAGCTTGAGAGTGCAGATTTGTGAGAGCTTGGAGGAGAAAGCAAAGGAGAGCTTGGAAGAGTGAGCAAAAAGGAGCTTGGAGGAGAGAACAAAGGCAACCATCTTCCAAAGGTTTCAACTTTCAAGTTTCAAGAGCTAAAGAGGTAAACCCAAACCCAACTCCCTCATTTCCTTGGGTTAACTTTGTTTATGTTTTTTTCCTCCTCTCCTACTCTTTCCCACTCCTTCTCCCTCATTTTATTGCAGGTTGTTCATCTAAAACTTGAAGAAAATGGATTTATTTTGGTTTATCATTCATTTTTTGGTTCTCAGGGTCATGGTGGGGAGAAGGCATCGAAGGGAAGAAGATGATAGTGGTGATTCTCATGATGACCCACAATATGAAGTTGATGAAGGGTTTGAAGAGGAGGAAGAGGGCAATGGAGAAGGAAATGGAGGACGCAAAGATTTAATGAGACCCTTGTGAAAATTTGTAACAAAAGTTGAGGAGGGGAGAGGTGGTGGAAGCATTAAATTTTTATGTCCTCATGATTGTCATGATGGAAAACCTTATACCGGTTCATATACCCATGCGAGGAGGCATCTTTGTGGTGTAATGGAGAGTGATGACAATAAGGAGGCCATTGGGATCATATTTTGCCCTAAGATATCCAAGGAGCAGAGAGAAAAATATATAAAGATAGAGGATGCAACACAAAAAAAGTATGGTAAAAGACAAAAGCTTCAATCTAATGCCTCATCATGATTTGGTGGCAACACATCTCCATCTCCTCGTGGTTCTGGAACCTCTGGATCTAGAAGAACAATAGCAGATTTCCTTGATATTGGAGGTAGAGATGAGGTGGATGCAAAAGTGGTCCGGTTTTTCTATGTTTCTGGTATCCCATTCAATGTGCTTCGCTCCCCCCTATTGGCATGATATTTTCAAGGCAATCAACGAAGCCCCAAAGGATACAAGAGCCCCAACTATGAGAAATCTAGAACTGTGTTACTTGACAAGGAAAAAGCAAAAATTCAAAGAGCTCTAACACGGTTTATAGATGAATGGGCGGACATTGGGGTATCCATTGTATCAAATGGTTGGACAAATGTTAGAAACTGTAATGATCCCAAGCCATTATGCCAGGATCATCACGGTTTTGGTGTCTTTTTAAAACTTTTTCTAAGTGAGGTATTTCGTCAAACACTTTGCTGATCTATTTGTTTACTTGTGTTTACTTGCTGAATCGCCTCTTGATTTCGGCCTTAGGGTTTACTAATGTGTTTATATGAATGTTTGTAGCAAATAACAAGAAGAGACAACCATGGAACATACCTCAACAATATGCAATATGATAGACAATCCAAAACGTCTCAAACTACTTTATTCATGAAATAGAGAAACCTGCTACAATGAAGATGTCGACCTGGAATGCTCAACAGATGGCCAAGAAGATAGACAATAGAGCTACTACAAAATGCTCTTGAAAATACAAAATAAGCCTCCAAAGGTTGGATAAGAGATGAAGACCAATGCCACGTCCTGCTGGATAGCTGAAGCTCCTCAATAATTCGGCCCTGGTGCCAAAGGTGTCCAATCACCTCAAGAAAGATGCCAAACAGTAGATCGGGTGATGGCAAGAAAAACCCAGGTGCCCGAATCTCCAAAATCCCTCTCAAACCCTGTAGATCTGAACTCCTCCACTGAATGGTGCGCCCCACTAGATGACTGAAACCCTAATAATTCGTCCTCTCTCCTAGAGACCTCCAACAGCTCCACCAATCCACTAGAATGATAGATCGGGGCACGACAATGAATACCCAAGTGCTCAAATCATCAAAATACCTGCTAGATCCTTAGATCTAGCTACCCTCCAAATAATGGTGCGCCCTCCTCTTGGGAAATCGTCCCACTCTCAATACAAATCAATTCTCCACTGAAAGACTCCGGCAACCCACCAAGAATGATGCCAAGACACCTGCAAGGAAAACCCAATACCTGGAATTCCCACAATCGCTTCTCCTCAGCTAGAACGAATCTCTCTCCAAGAATGGTGCGCCCCCCTTGCTGGAAACCCTAGCTGGGATGTCCCCCTTCTCTTCATGTGCCTGTGGCTGGTGTAGAACCCTCCTGCACAGATGTAGATCTGACTAGAATGGTGTGGGAGAGTATTGCATCTCCGAGACCAAGCTTGGGACAAGCTAGGTGGAATCTTTCACCACCGAATTGTCCTCTAGGGTTTGTTAAGTCAAAACCCTCAAAACTCCCAATGTTGGGCTCACTAGCTAGAAGCCAGATATCAAATGATAATCATACATGAATGAATGAGTAGAGGCCCTTGCCTTTCCTTTATACTTTTTGGCTCACCTTATCCCTCCAAAGTGACTTTCATTTTATTAATATTTAATTAATTAATTAAATCACTTTAATTAATTAATTAACCTTTTTACCT
>ML778301.1:472842-497476 GCA_009831015.1 Picea engelmannii | reverse complement strand
GGTCATCCTGAATACTAAAGAGTGCATCCTCATCAATGCAAGCCGATCCTGGAAGTAAGTGCTCCATCAACCTGTCAGCCTCTACAATCTGCTCAACCAATGGAGTCTCCAATAGCTGTGACTCCATCTCCTCTGGCTAACCTGTATGTGTGAGGTCAACTGCCTGTACGTCCTGTACCTCCTCCTGGATCTGTGGGTCTACCTGTCCATGGTGTGCATCCCTCACACTAGGCTCATCCATCATACCCGACGTGCCACTGATCTCCTCATGTGACGTGGCTATCATGGGTGTCTGAACAGGTGACAGATGTGTCATGGCCCCCATAGGAAGCTCATCATCTCTAGGTGCTAACACGTGTGACTCCTCACTAGTGTCACCACTCTACTGAGACGTAAAGACATCAATGGTATGTGATATGTTTGTTGATACACTGGTGCTATCGTCCTATCCATCCAGCTGCCTATCCACTACACAAGGGTCATCATCCTCCTCAAGCATGCAAGCATCAATAGCCTCTGTGCAAGAGTCATTATCACTATCCTCTTAGGTAGAGTCACTATCACTAGCCTCTGTGCAAGAGTCACTGTCATCATCTGACTGCTCTGAATCAACATCTATCGCTCCATCCACACACACCTCATCCTCCCTGTCATAGTGTGCCTTAATAGTGTGCTTTGGATCTTTACCCCTACACCTATGATCAGGTTCCCACGGCCCCTTGCAACTGTAGCAAGGTTGTGTGCTCCTACTGGCCATGGGGTTTCTCTGTTCTTCCTTCCATCTAGCTGTCATAGCTCTGTTCACCTCTGCTATGCCGACCCAATGTGTAACCTCATCTTTGCTCCAACTAGGATTTTTATAGGATACAAAATGATGGAATGTCATTAAACCTCTGAGATTCTCATTGAGGGTTTGATATTCCCTATCACAATCAACAATCCCTCTAATAAAGTCCAAAACATCCATAGATTTGTTTTCCTCTGCTATGTTGACCCAATATGTAACCTCCTCTTTACTCCACCTAGGATTTTTTATAGATAAAAACTGTTGGAATGTCAATTGAGCCCTAGTTTCCTCCCCAAGGGCGTAATATTCCCCTTTACAGAACATACTCTCTCTAGCAAGGTAAAACAAATCCATCTCTCCTTATGGAAGACCCTCAGGTTGGCAGGAGTTTAAGCTCTGATACCACTGTAATGATCCCAAGCCATTATTACAGGATCATCACAGTTTTGGTGTCTTTTTAAAACTTTTTCTGAGTGAGGTATTTCGTCAAACACTTTGCTGATCTATTTGTTTACTTGTGTTTACTTGTTGAATGGCCTCTTGATTTCGGCCTTAGGGTTTACTGATGTGTTTATATGAATGTTTGCAGCAAATAACATGAAGAGACAACCATGGAACATACCTCAACCATATGCAATATGATAGACAAGCCAAAACATCTCAAACTACTTTATTCATGAAATAGAGAAACCTACTACAATGAAGATGCCGATCTGGAATGCTCAACAGGTGGCCAAGAAGATAGACAATAGAGTTGCTACAAAATGCTCCCGACAATACAAAATAAGCCTCCAAAGGCTGGATAAGAGATGAAGACCAATGCCACATCCTGCTGGATAGCTGAAGCTCCTCAACAATTCGGCCCTGGTGCCAAAGATGTCCAATCACCTCAAGAAAGATGCCAAACAGTATATCAGGTGATGGCAAGAACAACCCTGGTGCCCAAATCTCCAAGATCCCTCTCAAACCCTGTAGATCTGAACTCCTCCACTGAATGGTGTGCCCCACTAGATGACTGAAACCCTAATAATTTGGCCTCTCTCCTAGAGACCTCCAATAGCTCCACCAATCCACTAGAATGATAGATCGGGACACGACAATGAATACCCAAGTGCTCAAATCATCAAAATACCTGCTAGATCCTTAGATCTAGCTACCCTCCAAATAATGGTGCGCCCTCCTCTTGGGAAATCGTCCCACTCTCAATACAAATCAATTCTCCACTGAAAGACTCCGGAAACCCACCAAGAATGATGCCAAGACACCTGCAAGAAAAACCCAATACCTGGAATTCCCACAATCGCTTCTCCTCAGCTAGAACGAATCTCTCTCCAAGAATGGTGTGCCCCCCTTGCTGGAAACCCTAGCTGGGACGTCCCCCTTCTCTTCCTGTGCCTGTGGCTGGTGTAGAACCCTCCTGCACAAATGTAGATCTGACTAGAATGGTGTGGGAGAGTATTGCATCTCCGAGACCAAGCTTGGGACAGGCTAGGTGGAATCTTTCACCACCGAATCGTCCTCTAGGGTTTGTTAAGTCAAAACCCTCAAAACCCCCAATGTTGGGCTCACTAGCTAGAAGCCGGATATCAAATGATAATCATACATGAATGAATGAGTAGAGGCCCTTGCCTTTCCTTTATACTTTTTGACTCACCTTGTCCCTCCAAAGTGACTTTCATTTTATTAATATTTAATTAATTAATTAAATCACTTTAATTAATTAATTAACCTTTTTACCTCTGAAAAGCTCCTTATCTCTACTTGTGGCTTCCCTAGCCACTGAAAGTCACTTCTAGCCATCCCATCCTGTAGTGTTGCTCCTCCCGAATCCAATGAGCTATTACACTAAGAGGTTCCTCCAAGTAATGTGCCCAAAATGACCCCTTCAGTGATTCCAATTAACTTATAGCTCAAAATAGTCAAAATCATGGAAATCGTCGGAATGCAACGAAACCAAAGCCAATCCTGTGCGGAATGGCTCACAATGATGGAATATGATGATCAATGCAAGTTGGACCCCACAATGCCTCTCAAATACCCCTGTACTCGCTATAACATCCATCTGGTTACTCTGGTCATCATAAATCTCTGCACTGTGATGATGTCCCAAAGTGGGGACATTACAGGAACCAACATTTGATCAATGTTCTTGGTGTTTCTGCTACTGGTGCAGTGTTTCTTGCAACACATGACTCATCTTCAATTATTGCATCTTCCCAAAACATTTCAGATCTCCTCTTGAGAGCAATTAATGATTTTGGTCCTTCTAATGTGATTCAAGTAATCACTGATAATGCAGCGAACTGTAAGGGAGCAAGTAAAATCATTGAACGAGTTCATCCACACATCTTTTGGTCTGGGTGTTTAGTGCACACCTTGAACCTTTTGATGCATGATATTGTCAAGCATAGAGAATGTGGATGAATTAATCAGTTGTACAAGAGAGGGAAGCAACTCATCAAATTTATCACCAGGCATACAAGGGTCAATTACTTCTACAACACTCACTCTAGGTTGCAGCTACTTAAGATTGCAGACACTAGATTTGCTAGCTATTACCTCACCTTTAGGCGCCTATTGAAGGTGAGACAAGCTTTGGGTGCTATGGTGATGAGTGATGCATGGGATGAATTGAGCAATGATAGAGAAGTTGCTAATGCAGTGAATGAGACAGTGCTTGACAGTCAGTTTTGGTCACAGGTTCGATATGTTTTGCAATTCACCAAGCCAATTTATCACATGATCAAGTTTGCAGATTCAGATCGACCAATCATAGGGGAGGTGTATGAGCAAATGGATAGCATGCTACGCCATATTAAAGACATTGTTGAGCCTAGAGATGTCAACCTCTATAATCATATCCGTGTAGAGATGGAAAAACGGTGGGAAATGCTAAATATTCCACTACATGCCTTAGCATATGTGCTAACACCTAAATACTATCATGTATCATGGCTTTCATCACCAACACCTGGTGGTGGGTCCAAGAAAAGACCACACCAAGATCCAGAGGTTCAAGCAGGTTACATGAAATCATTACAAAAATTGATACCGAATGAGGAGGAGTGTGACAACATAAGGAGACAGTTGAGCCATTACATCCTTAGCAATGGTGCCTTTGGGACCAACCATGCAATTAGAGATCGAGGGAATCTGAGTTCTCTCGAGTGGTGGAACATGTATGGTGGTGCTACCCCACAGCTGCAACATTTGGCAATACGGGTGCTTTCATAGGTGGTGAACACTTCTTCTACGGAGAGGTGTTGGAGCACCTACAGTTTCATCCATAGTGTCAAAAGGAACAGGTTGAATGTAAGTCGGGCAGAGAGCTTGGTCTATGTTCATTACAACTTGCGATTGTTGTCCCATTACTGTGAGGAGGCACAAATGGATAAAAACTTGAGGCGTTGGGAAAACAATCCGGAGGAGGATAATTTGGAGGATGTAGTATTTCTTTTAGAGCAATTGGAGAGTGTTCTTTTGGATGATGATAATCATGTTGAGATGCCATCCCCATCCACTATCGTGGACCCCATGTCCAGAATTCCAGCTACAGCACTAGGGGCTTCATCTTTAGCTCCACCGCAATCGTCTGCATCTACTTCTGCACTACCACCACATGGAGGCCCACACAATACCCGTGGTGGTGGAAGGAGGATGGGATAGTTGTTTGAGGATTCTCCTTTTTCATTATTTTATATGCCATAGTCTATAGATGATAGATTAATAGTATTTGGCAACTAGCTCAGTTTAAACTTTAAACCTTATTGTTTTGGACCTTTCGCTCTTCATACTTCAGTGTAGATGGCCTATTTCGTAAACATAACTATTTGGTCATGACTCATGTTATTGTTGATAGTTTTTGGATATATGATTTCATTTCATAAGTTTATGGTCTACTTTCTATTATATCAATATGGCTTAAAAATTTGTATGTTGGTTTTAAGTTTGTAATTGTTAGAATCTAGATGGTTGATGCTCGAATGATTAATCATTGTTAGATTTTTAGGGAAAATGAGAACAGAAATATCTTTTCAAAAATGATCACTACTGTAAATCAAGATCAGCACTTAAAACAAAGATTCTGAAGTAGGACAAATACAGAAATTACAAATCTGAACATGCTAAGAAGGCCCAAACTTTAACTAGGACTGATCATGAAAAGAAGAAAAACATTTCTGAATATTAACTTGGACTAGAAGCAGAAGTAAACATTAGTACAACAAGATCTGAACTTTACCTTAGTAAAAAACAATTACTAGAAGTACCTGATGTGTAGTTGTCCTCTTTCTTATGCTCAGAAAAGCTATGAAGGTCATGGACAAAACCCTCAAGGGTTTGATATCATCATGATCTTAAGTGAACAGTTTTCCAAGAAGAACTCAAGGATAATCAACAAGAGTAGGGCTGATACAGAAACCCCAAAGACAAGATAGGCTCAACCAAGTGGTTGTCCAATATGACAAAGCCCTTACAACTAAATCTGATAGACAGAAGTAGAAGGCAGCAACATCAGGGACAACAAGAGATAACACCAACAACAACAGGAGGAGGAGCCAAGGGCTTCCTAGGAGGCAGCGGCAGCCTTGAAACACCCAACAGCAGCTAGAAGAGGAGCCAAGGGAAGGTCGCGGCACCCTCAACAGCAAGAGGAGGGTCTGCCCACCTTAAACACAGCAAGAGGAAGGTCCGCGACACTTTAAACACAGCAAGAGGAAGGTCCACGGCACCATTACCCAGCAAAGGGAGACCATACACCAGAAATGAAGCTCCCAACCAGCAAAGAGAAGAAGTCTAAGAGGTCCCACCTCAAATCAGAAAGAGAGAGTCCACCAAGGAGGTCGTACCCAAGACAAGAACCAAGTTGAAGTAGCCGCAGAAAATCAGACCATAAGAAGAGAGTGAGTGAGTGTAAGAATGAGAGAGGGGTAGGTTCCTTTCTATAGTTTTGGGAAGGGTTAGGATTAGGTTTAATTAAAAACCTAAAAAATAAAATAAATAATAATTAATATTTTTAATTAATAAAAATATTAATTATAAAGTCAAATAAGTCAAAATGACTTATAAAAGGCCAACACCACATCAAGCAAGATGGAGAATGAGATTCAAGCAAGCGAAGGCTACAAGACAAAGTCAAGGGGGTCTTCTTCAATGGCAAATTGTCCACATATGTCTCATGATAACTTATAAGCTTTTATCATCCCTACATAAGAGGAGAAACCAATGATATGGTCATGTCCATCTTCTAACTACTCCTAGGTCTCATGGACCATCCCGGGAGAGAAGAAGAAGATCACACATCATCACATCTTGGTACACAACCAAGAACCACCTGGTCCCAGACCAAGATACCCCAGAACATATCTGGGGGGCCTAGAACGCATCTAGGGTCTTTTATCCACCAAGGTACAAGACCAAGGATCAACCCAAGCGTTTAAACAAGGATTCCCTGGAACACATCTAGGGGCCCTAGAACACATCTAGGGACTTACATCATCAACCACCAAGGATCAATCCAAGCACCGAGAAAGGATTCCCTGGAACACATCTAGGGACTTACTGCTTGGTCCTTGACCAAGAACCCCAAAAATACACTGGGGGCCCTCACTAGGGTCTTTTTCCATGGCTCTAACTGCTTGGTCCCAAACCAAGAACCCCAGGAGTGTACTAAGGGCCCTAGATCTCAGCTAGGGTCTTATGCCATCCTCCCGAAGAATGGCTCTTGTAGCTACACTAATTTCAACAATCATTCATGTACTATGTGGTATCGATGCCATTTTTATCTATATTGATGTACAAATATGCATGTTTTCATATATTTTGCAGCTAATTTGTCTTTCTACATGTTTTTTTGAATATAAACACAATATATAAATATATATATTATATATAACAGACGTTTCCGAGACGCTTCGCTTCCGAGGATTTTTGGAAAATGACACTTCCCACGCTCCCGCTTCCTAAAACGCTCCCGCTTCACGCAACACTGACCAAGTGCACAAAATACACCCAACGGTCTCCTCAATGTGTGACGTCATGCTGCAAGAGAGGGACGTTTGGGCATAGGAGGGTGACGTCATCTCCTCTTCATGGTTCCAGGTCTCGTTCATGTGTTAGAGACATCATCCAAGGTGCAACGTTCATCATCATAGGCCTCCAATGTATGGGGCGCAACATCCATCCTAGGCTTTCATGCCCCTATGAAGGTCCAAGTGGCTTAGTCCCTTCATGAATGACTTTCACTGGGAAAGGTCCTGCAAAGACAAGAAAATACACCCTCCAAGGGTCCACAAGTCATATGAATCATGCCTGTTATCGCACAATCTATACTTGCCCAAAGCCTAAAGGCAAGTAGGCCTAGATTGACGTAACACAGAGGTAACCCTATCACTGTCACCCCAATAGGGTACCTCTCTCTTTAGGAGGAGGAAAACCTCACTCCAAGGGAGACGTCCCAAGACCTAGCTGGTTGATGAAGGGCAAAAAGATACGATGAAAACCCACCCCTCTCTAGGTCACTCAGCAAAAGAAGTCACTTTGGTGAAGTTTAAAAGTACAAGGGAAATGAGAATGGGTTTGTACCTTCCCTTTACCAATGAAACATCAAACACTAGTAGCAACAGTTATAATCAATGACTTCTTAAACAAATTATGTGTTGCCTGAAAAAATTACCATACAATGAAAGTGAGATTACAGTAGCAGCAATGTATCTTGAAAGGTGCAAGTTATAATGACAAGGAAGAGATACAATAGTCTTGCAAACTTGATAATGGTTTGTCACCCACACTTTTCAAGATAAATACAAGTCAATGAATGACTTAAGTAGCTGTCCAAACATTTATAACAGCCTTAATTAACGATGATGACAGCAATGGAAACCGCTTCAGAAAAGCACTATAATAAAGCAATAAGACACTACTTCAATACCCAATGATTATGGTTTGCTTAGTACAAGTGCCCAATGGTTTTATGGATGAATTTAGGGTTGTTAGGGGCTGCAACAGCAGCTATGACAGCGAAAACAGCTTCAGAATGTGCACTCTAAAACAGGCAATTAAACATACACTTTAACACTTATTGATAGTACCCTGCCTTATACAAATTTTGGGATGACTTAGATGGTTAGTAGGATAATATAAGCTGCAAAATGATGGGTGTAACATTGATTATGAGAGCAACAAATTAGTTGTTAGTATTTCTAGACTAGGTTAGCAAATCAATAGAGTATGAAGTGAAAGAGTTTGAGTATGAAGTGAAGGAGTTTGAGTTGCGTCTTGTCAAGAAGTAAGAGAAGAGGACTAGTGCTTGTTATCCCCTAGCCTAGGGATAACTAAGGAGATCACATCTCGAGGCCCACAGGTCCTAGACATGGAGTACCGAGAGCCAGACGACTTAAGCATGGCCCCAGAGGGCCCCTCTTTTCTTCAGTGCGGTCCATTTATCAGCAGCAACAGTATCCATCTCACCAGCCTAGTCATGAAGTAGCAGCAAGTCTTGCTCCATGAGGCAGTGTTGCCAGAAGCGGGAGCGAAGCGGGAGCGAAGTGGGAGCGAAGCGGGAGCGTCGGAAGCGTCATTTTCCAAAAATCCTCGGAAGAGAAGCATCCGGGAAGCGTCTATTACATATATATATAATTTTTTATATATATTGCATTTATATTCAAAAAAATATGTAGAAAGACAAATTAGCTGCAGAATATATGAAAACATGCATATTTGTACATCAATATAGATAGAAATGGCATCCATACTACATAGTTCATCAATGATTAATCATTCGAGCATCAACCATCTAGATTCTAGATTCTAGCAATTGTAGAAAGTAGCCCATAAACTTATGAAATGAAATCATATATCCAAAAACTGTCAACAATAACATGAGTCATGACCAAATAGTTATGTTTACAAAATAGGCCATCTACACTGAAGTATGAAGACTGAAAGGTCCAAAACAATAAAGTTTAAAGATTAAATTGAAGTCTGAGCTAGTTGCCAAATACTATGAATCTATCATCTATATACTATGGCATATAAAGTAATGAAAAAGGAGAATCATCAAATTGTAAACAACTATCCCATCCTCCTTCCACCACCGCGGGTACTGCCTGGGCCTCCACATGGTGGTAGTGCAAAAGTAGATGCAGACGACTGCGGCGGAGCTGAAGATGAAGCCCCTACTGTTGTAGCTGGAAACCTAGACATGGGGACCCTGGCACTGGATGGGGGTGGCATGTCAACATGATCATCATCGACCAAAAGAACACTCTCCAATTGCTCTGAAAACAATACTCCATCCTCCAAATTATCCTCCTCCAGATTGTTGTCCCAATGCCTCAAGTTTTGATCCATCTGTGCCACCTCACAGTAATGGGACAACAATCGCAAGTTGTAATGAACATTGAGGTACATAAATGGCTTAGTTCTCTTGATTAAATGTCAGTTCCATACCCTCATACATGATAGAATCCAGTGGAAACATTGCAATCTTGCCAATCTTGAAATCCTAAAAACTGTTAAGTCTGTTGAATTTTGAATGGGACCTAAAATTCTACTTTCTCCATATGAAGTCCAATGAGGTTGGAACCACTCTCAAACATCCTAAAACAATTAATGGTAATGTTAAAAATTTATGTAAAAGGATGATCCTTTTACTTTAAGAATTTAACATTACCATTAATTACTAGGGTGGGTGAAATGGAGGGGGTGGAGACCTCTTTAAATAGCACTAGTAAGGAAAAATAACCCTCAACTGCACACCAAAACACCTCATTCCCCCTTGGAAGAGTGCATGAAGCACCCTCCAAAGCGCGCTTCAGAACTCAGTTGCACACCAAAACACCTCATTCCCCCTTGGAAGCGTGCAGGCTTTCCTTGGAAGCGTGCATGAAGCGCCCTCTGAAGCGCGCTTCGGAGGGGGATGCTTCAGAAATGGCAGGGAGCGTGCTCAAGAGCCCTGAAGCGCACTTCCTAAATTTTGAAGCACGCTTCAGCCCGAGCTTCCTGGACGCACCCACCCGGATCGAGCTTTGGGGCTTCGAAGCGGGGGGGGGGGGAACTTCCGGTAACACTGCCATGAGGTAATGAGTCTGGGTATCATGGTATGTATCACTCCGATTTTTTGAAGCATTTGAACATGTTGTATTGAATCCTTCTTCATTTCATGACGTTTGCTTGGAAATTATGCTCTTTGCCTCGTTCATACCTGGAAGGGTGACATGGTGCCCTAGTAAGTTGATTTCCCTTTAGGATGGGTTGCCACTGGGTGGGTCTATGAAAGGTCATCGTTTGTTCCCTCTATACTTACCACTTTCCATATTTATTCCTCTCATCTCCCCTACCCTTGTTTGGGCAGTGGGATTGGCTACACTAGGAAGGGTTGTAGCATTGCTCATGGGAAGAAGGGGCTAAAGGCCCAGAGGGTAAAAGTAGTTGGCAAGAGTTTAAAGCCAATATTGAAACCTTTGAGATGATTCGCCCAGGGATCCTCGAGAAAGCAGTGAAAATCTTCTCAGCAAGAAAAGGGGACCTATAAGATACATAAACTCTCAAGGTACTTGTTGATGGATAGGAGGTCTCATCACGAGCCGACCTATTATGACCATGGGCATGTAGCGGTATGACACTACCACCTATCTGGTCACCAAACCAGGGTAGTGGCTCTTGGTGGCATAGCCAAGAGAAAGGGGGTCTCATCACGAGCCAGCCTTCTCATCTCCGTGAAATGTTTGTGGATAACGTTGTCACCTCTGGTCATCAAGCCAGGACAGTGGCCCTCAACTATTCCCTTGAAGCACAAAAGAAAAAGATCAAAAGCACTAAAGATAAGAGTAAAAGTCAATGAATGGACTAGGAAACAATAGCATTTATGACAAGGTGCAGCGCGCCCTCTACAAAGGCACCCACAGGTAAGAGTTTACATTTCCTTGTTATCACATGCACCCTATGCCCAAACACTTACCCCATACTACCTCATACACTTACATGATCTGGACTAGATCCCACCTGGGAAACACCCCAAACTTAAGAGAGGTTAGCCCAATAGGACGCCCTGAGACCTTCTCCAAACCTAACTTGTCAAATTGCATAACGTCTTTGAGCATTTGTCTGGGTTAAAGGGGGGTTTGATGCACATGTTTGGGTAATTTCATTATTGGATGTGATTTACATGTTATGATCCCTGTGACTTATGAAACCCTGGAGGGCGTACTTGTTGTTGCTGCAGGACTTTGCCCGGTGAGCAGGTACACATGAGGGAATGATTAGCTCAGACCTTCATGGGGGCTTAAATCCCACAGATGGATGTTGTAACCCTAGCCAAGGGTAAGAAGAGATTGAAGATTTGCACCAGGAAGAAAGAAGGATGTTGCCTTATGAGGCACCCCGACAGACCTAAACCCAGGAGGATCTTGCTCTTCCACATGGATGTTGGCCCTGGAAGGCCCTGGACGTCACCATCATGACCCCGGACATCATCCAGAGCTAGGGTTTTCGTTTTGGAGGCATTTATGAGCCTAGTGGCACGTGTGGGCTTCATCTTGGGCCTCTGGAGGCCAAGCGCCCTACATTTTAGGCTCAACATTCCACCTTAGGGCCTCAACCTCACCCTAGAAGGGCATGACATCACCCTTGGAGGTGTCTTTAGATGCTAATTAATTTTATTTATGTCAAATTTGAATTTTATTGTAAATTGGCCAGGTCAGCCTTATTTTGACCTAAAATTAATTAAAGGTCAAGGATTTTGTATAAATAAACATAAAGTACTTTCATTTTACACATCACAACTCCTCACACAAGAGGAGAGGTCTGAAATTTGTGCCCTAGTAAGGGCTATTGGCTGAAATTGTGAGGTGCACTCTTGTATAAGGCTAATTTTTGCAAGTTGGATCAATCTTGGAAGCTTTTATGGTGGTGATCTTGTGTGGTATTTTCATGATTATTCTTGGTGCAAATAAGTAAAATTTGCATTTATTGTCATCTATTAAATGGTTTGTATATGGTTTTATTTGCTCATACAAGATTATGAAATTGCATGATATACTTAATGCTTGAAGTAAGGAACTTAAATTGCTACTTTCTTACTTTCTATTTGCCAAGCTTTTCATTGAATTGATCTAGTGACTAGTGAAACCCTAAAGCCCTAAATTGCTAGCACTCTAAGGATTTTGACCTAGTTATCTTTGCTTAAAGCTTTATCCCATAAAAATCCTAACGAGAGCAAGATGTTAGGGCCTAGAATTGTCTACACCCTAGCATCTTGTCTCTTGAGATCAATGCATAGGGGGTCTTAAGTTACTACTTCTCCTATGCATTTTCCCTCTTAGACTTTTGTGCATTATCAAAATTGATTTTCAGCCTTAGAAGAAGCCATCCACTTGACTCCATAAGCCCTGCAAGGCACTAGTTCTAGCCTCTCTCTTGTCGAAGGATTGATTAAACACTCAAACACTCTTCTCCTAAGCATTTACTAACTATCTCTAACCCTAGTTTAGCCTAGATCACTAACCTATTTGCTGTTGTTATAAATGATTGCTACAGCCATCTAATTGCAGCAAATTTTATGCAAAATTGACTTCTAATGCTAGCTAAACACTTCAGAAATTACTTATGATATTTGATTATCATTTTGCTTAGTAAATGCTATCTTTTTATTGTCTTTTCAAGCAATTCTGAGGAGTATTTGTTGCAGTTGTTACATTTTATCAATTGCTGTTGTAAACTTACTAATTGCTGCAAACTTATATCAGCTAGCACTTATTTTCATTGTCCACTGTCTCTTGAGGTGATATTATCATATTTGTACTTGGAATCATTGTATATGCATGCTATATCGTCTTGTCTCGGGCAGGTACATCAAGCACTTTATTAACCTCATCTCTGGGACACGGATTGAGTGACTTTGGTAACGAGTGAGAGGGGGAAATATATCTTGAACATAACCCTAATTTTCCAACCCTTTAGGTTACCGGGGACTCCTCCCCTGGGGTAGACCTTGCCTATCCCTAGAAAGTGGGGATTTCCTATTAAGGTGACTGTTATAGGATATCCTGTTTGTTACGCCAATCTCCCTTACTTGCCTTGGGCTTTGGGCAAGTACAGATTGTGCGATAACAGTGCCTTCATGGGTAATGGAGTCAAGGAGGGCGGTTTCTTCTAAGGCTGCAAATTAATGATGATGATGCACAAAAGCCAGGGAAAAAGCATAGGAGAAATAGTAACTTAAGTCCTCCTAGGCTTTGACCTCAAGAGACAAGATGCTAGGGTGTAGGCAATTCTAGGCCCTAGCGCCTTGCTCTCCTTAGGATTTTTTATGGAGTAAAACTTATGCAACAATAACTAAGTCCAAACCCTTAGAGTGCTAGCAATTTAGGGCTCTAGGGTTTCACTAGTTACTAGATCAATCCAATGAAAAGCTTGGCAAATAAAAAGTAAGAAAGTAGTAACTTAAGTTTCTTACTTCAAGCATTAAATACACCATGCAATTTCATAATCTTGTATGAACAAATAAAACCATGCAATGAACCATTCAATAGATGACAAAATGCAGATTTCACTTACTTGCACCAAGAATAATCATGAGAATACCATGCAAGATCACCATAAAACTTCCAAAATTGATCCAAGTTGCAAAAATCAGCCTTAAACAAGAGTGGTGCCTCACAATTTCAGCCAATAACCCTAATAGGGCGCAAATTTCAGACCTCTTGTCTCAAATGACAAGTTGTGATAAAAAATGAATGTACTTTTTGTTTATTTATACCAAATCATGTCCTAAATTAATTTAAATTCAAAATTGTTGGGTCGACCTGGCCAATTTGTTACAAAAATTAAATTTTGACCAAATTAAATAAATTTGCACTTAAAATCTCCTCCAAGGGTGACGTCGTTCTCTTCTAAGGTGATGTTGAGACCCATATGTGGAGCATCGAGCAAGGAAAGTGGAACGCTTGGCCTCCAGAGGCCTAAAATGATGCCCACACGTGCCACAATTCTCACAAATGCCTCCAAAGATGAAACCCTAGATTCGGATGACGTTTAGGGCTATCACGGTGACGTCTAGGCCTCCCAAGGCCATCATCCAAGTGAATGAAGGTAGGGCTCGTTCGTCTAAGGCCTGCCAGAGTGCCTCAAAAGGCAACGTTCTTCTTTCTCCCAGTTCAAGTCTTGAAACTCTTCTTACCCCTGGTTGGGGTTTCAGCATCCATCTGTGGGCTTTAAGCCCCATGAAAGTCCAAGCTAATCATTCCCTCATGTGTACCTGTCCACCAAGAAAGGTCCTGCGGCAACAACAAGTACGCCCTCCAGGGGGTTCATAAGTCACAGGGATCATAGCATGCAAATCACATCCAATAATTAAATTACCCAAACATGTGCATCAAACCCCCTTTAACCCAAACAAATGCTCAAAGACGTTATGCAATTTGACAAGTTAGGTTTGGAGAAGGTCTCAGGGTGTCCTATTGGGCTAACCTCTCTTAAGTTTGGGGTATTTCCCAAGTGGGATCTAGTCCAAGTCATGTAAGTGTATGAGGTGGCATAGGGTAAATATTTGGGCATGGGGTGCATGTAATAATAGGGAAATGTAAAGTCTTACCTGTGGGTGCCTTTGTAGAGGGCGAGTTGCACCTTGTCATAAATGCAATTGTTTCCTAGCCCATTCATTGCCTTTTACTCTTAGCTTTATTTCTTTTGATCTTTTTCTCTTGTGCTTCAAGGAAATAGTTGAGGGCCACTATCCTGGCTTGATGACCAGAGGTAACAGCATTATCCACAAACATTTCACAGAAATGAGAAGGTTGGTTCGTGATAAGACCCCCTTTCTCTTGGCTATGCCACCAAGAGCCACTACCCTGGCTTGGTGACTAGATAGGTGGTAGTGTCATACCGCTACATGCCCATGGTCATAATAGGTCGGCTTGTGATGAGACCTCATATCCATCAACCAGTACCTTGAGTGTTTATGTTATCTTATGGGTCACCTTTCTTACTGAGAAGCTTTTCACTGCATTCTCGGGGATCCCTGGGCGAAGCATCTCGAAGGTTTCAACATTGGCTTTTAAATCTTGCCAGCTACTTTTACCCTCTGGGCCTTTAGCCCCTTCTTCCCACAAGGTAAGGTATAACCCTTCCTAGTGTGGCCAATCCCAATGCCCAAACAAGGATAGGGCAGATGAAAGGAATAAAGATGGAAAGTGGTACGTATGGAGGGAATGGACGATGACTTTTCGCAGATCCACCCAGTAGCAACCCATCCTAAAGGGAAATCAACTTACTAGGGCACCATGTCACCCTTCCAGGTATGAACGAGGCAAAGAGCATAATTTCCAAGCAAACGTCATGAAATGAAGAAGGATTCAATATAACATATTCAAGTGCTTCAAAAATCAAAGTGATACATACCATGATATCCAGACTCATTACCTCATGGAGCAAGACTCACCGCTACTTCAGGACCAGGCTGGTGTGATGGATACTACTGTCGGTGATATGTGGATTGCACTGAAGAAAAGAAGGGCCCTCCGGGGCCATGCTCAAGTCGTTTGGCTCTCGGTACTCCATGTTTAGGACTCGTGGGCCTCGAGACGCGATCTCCTTAGTTATCCCTAGGCTAGGGGATAACAATGCCAAGCCACATTTAATAAAAGAACCACCCAAACAAGTGCATTAAGTCCCCCTTTTCAAACTAAACAAATGGTCAAAGGCCTTATAAACATTGCCAAATATAGGTATGGGAGGGGTGTCATGGTGCCCTATTGGGTAGGCCAACCCCCAAGTCAAGGAATGTTTCCCAAGAAGACCTTCTCTAGACCGTGCAATGAGTATGAGGTGGATTGGGGGAAGTACTCTTGGGCATGGGATTCTTGACATATCAAGGGCTCGTATTGTTTCATTTATGGGTGCCTTTGTGGAGGGTGCGTTGCATCCCTTCGTTTGCAATGCAACTTTTTTCCAAGCTCTTTATTTGCCTTTCTTTTTTTTGTTTTCTATGATCTAAAGATTGAGTGTTATGTGCAATTGAAAGAAAAAAGAGCACTGCAATGCCACTTGAAGTTAGAAAAATTGAGTGCTAGGTGCATTGGAAATTAAAGAACACCGCAATGCATTCCCCCATCAAGTGGGATATTTTCTATCTATTTTCTTTAAAAAGTCCTTTATTTTTATAGAGAAGCGATATATGGCTCTTAGAACTTTTAGGGCGAGCATCTAGAAGGATGAATTATGGCTTTTGATTTTTACAGTGCTAGTTGCAACACCTCTGGGCCTTTAGCCCCTTCTTCCCATGAAATGAGGTACAAGCCCTTCTTGGGGTCAATGAACCCAAAAACCCAAAAGATGAGGAAATGGAGGGGAAGAAGTGTGGAATTTAGTAAGTATGAGTGGGAATGGTACGATGACCCTTCAAGGAGACCCCCCAGTAGCAACAGTTTTCTCGAGGGTGACCAACTTACTAGGATACCATGTCAACCACCAAGGTGAAATTAGGCAAAAGATACAATTTCCAAGCAAACATTCCATAATCAAGAAAGAACTCTTTGCAACATGCTCAAATGCTTCAATTATTAAAGTGACACTTACCAAAGCCAACCCATAATCAAGCTCGGTATCCATGCACCCACTCACTATTGTATTCAAGCACTGTGAATTGTATTCAAGCTCTCTCAAGTGCATTCGAGTTGGGTATCCATAAACCCACTCTCACATTGTATTCAACCTTTCTACGATGCATTCAAGATCTCTCGAATGTATTCTAGTTGGGTATACATAAAACGACTTTCTTTTGTATTTCAGTTGTGATTGACCCTATATTTGAGTTGGGTATTTATAAACCCACTCTCCCATTTCTATTTCATCATTCTCCATGGATTCTTGCTCAGCTTAAGGGGGGGTGTTGAAATGATGATGTGATCTTCACATATGGCCATGGTCAACCTCACTTTGTTATTGTCTATAAGTGCGTTTCTAGGGTATGGCTTTAAGCGGACCTAGTCAACACGCATTTACTATATATCTAGGTGTTTAAGACCAACCTAGTCATTATGTGGGCTCATCACCCCTCTTAGGGAGGGCGCCCTACCTCTTGAGTGAGGTATAAATACACACTTTGTAAACTTATCATTTTAACATACAAGTGATTCATTCTTTATCCTACAGGCACAATATCAAGTGTTTTCTCTTATGTTCTTGGGTTGCATTATTTTCTCTCTCTAACGCACTTATGGATTCTCTCTCTAGCGCACTTATGGATCAGCTATAGGGTTTTATGCTACACTGCCCTAGTGATGTTTTTCTCCTTGTTTATTGCAGGAATTAAGGTTTTCAGGTTGGTTCCATTTTATCTCTTCACACTATTATGAATCTCAACAGGCCTATTCTTTGGTCATTCGTGGATAGTAATAAAACCAGAATAGATCCATCTTAGCCCCCAATCTATTAAGCACCGAGAGGGATCAAAAAGAAATTGAGGCACAAACTTCTCGATGCTTAAAATATCGAGGTTAAGATGGATCTATGCTGGTTTAATTTATTATAATATTCATTTTAAGTTTTATCATTATTACGGTAGACATTTTTTCCATTTTTACAGACCTCAATCTATTTTCGGTTTAGCTTATTACAGTTATGGATGTTACAATACACCTCTCATCCATATTGGGTTGTGTATGCGCCTTGCTACTCTTGGTGTAATTATCTTATCTTGTTTCAAATTCCCAACACCTAATTATTAAAGGTGACTTGGTAGATTTGAACCCATCACAACTTCACTTTATTTTGACTTTATTCCAAAATAAAATCCTAATTTAAACTCGAAATATGACCATTATCGAATATCTTTATCAATAATAAATACAATTAGAAGGCAACAAATTAAACATAAAGAATTCGAGTATTTGGAGGCCAAATTGAATAGACGCGGGGATAGCATACAGTAGAAACTAAAAAATATAAAAATTCAAGAAATAACTGGCACATAGAACTGACCACGCTATTTCCTCATATTTTGAGTAGGAAGCTGAACTTTTGATCCTACTTACGCTAAACCGATATGGTCAAGGATCTTAACATACCCCTTCCTGGACCAAAAATGGAAACCTGACCACTGCCTCCCTGCAGTAAAAGAAAATATGCCTGTAAGACTCATGTTATATCTTAATGCGAATCCAACAGAGGACGTAGAAAAGGATGAAGCACAAAGCACTTACCTGTGAATACAGAGCAAGCTGGAAGTTTCTGGCTTGATCCAACTGTGACATATCGGCATCAACTATGTAAATGTGCTCCAGCACTTCAGGAGTGCTGACAAAGCGAACAAACCTAACAATGAAATAAGAAAAACTGATGAAGTCTCTTTTCTAGTCAATAGTTTATAAACCAAGTTTAATTACGCCGAAAGGCATATACCTATTGGAGATGGGCACAATTAATCACCTTTTAATTTAAAATTCTAATCTGATGGCTAACAATTGAAAATGCTGGAATATTCTTAGTCGTCCTCCCAAATCAATGAATGTGATTTACTCTTCATAACTTCCTTGTATTTTTGAATGCATCACTTAACCTGTTTACTTTTTAACATTTACCTAATCATATTAAGAAATTACTGTACCATCATATGATTGCCACGTTTAACTGATTAACCTTTGGAATTACCACATTTAAGATTAACTTTTTGATTTCCTCAGCTCTATGTGTGTTTCAGCTGTCCGTGCGTTTCAATTCATCAGAGTGTTGTCCGTCCAGATAACTTTCGGCGTTCACCAGCCGCAACAGCAGCCACTTTGCAGCTGTGCTAGTATTAGAATATGTTAAAGTAAGTAGTCATTTGCTTAGTAAACGAATTGAATTTTAAGCTAATTTCATTAGTGTAGCCGTTAGCAATTCAGACCTACAAGCCATAGATATCCATACAAGCACTACTCATAGTTCACAAAGCGGAGGAATCGAAAGGGAGGGAAACAACCTTTAATTTTCACAGGCAAGGCAAGCATCCAGTTCATATGAAAAAAACAATAAAGGAAGGGTAGCAATATACACATTCTTTTCCCAAACATAAGGATTTTTCCAATTTCTGCTCACCTAAAATTAATTAACTATAATCAGCACTAGTTAACCAGCGAACTAATTACAAGTAAGTTCAACTTCTATTTTTATGAAGTCATATGTAGGCATTTTCGTGTTCTAAACTTCATAATGCTTCCACATGTGGAGAACAGCCAATGTCCACATGCTTCCTTAGTCATCTATAAGCCCATTAGTAGAAGTGGGGCCATACATACATAAATATATATGGATATAGATACATATTTAATGTTCTTGTTGTCTTGTTAATTATAGGTGCTTGTATAGGTCAAAGTAGGAAATTTGTAACTCATCATGTTATTGTAATTTATGATATTATTAGCATAGATCCATCTTAAACCTGGATTTATTAAACATTCGGAGAGATCATAAACCCAGGTGCAAGCTTCTAACCATATAAAACATCCAGTGTTAAGATGGATCTATGCTAGTTTATTTTTCTGTATTATGATAGGCTTTTGTTAAGAATAAAGGTCAGGGGTAGTTTTTTCTCATTTTATTTTTATTTTATCTTATTAGTGTCACACACGTGACACATCTCTTCCACCCCGGGCCATAAAAGCACCTTGCTTCTCTCGGTGCAACTGAAGCTTGAGCATAAAGGTTACCCCTTCCTAAATAGGCAAGGAGAGTTTGCAAATCAACTTTGGCTCCAACCTCAAAATAATCTACATTTTTCCTGAAAATGCCAATCCTGAAAGAAATATAGACAGCCAACTCTAATATAAAATTTGCAACCTTTCCCAAATGAAAATGGGATGATATCATTTCTGCAAAAAGGAAATGCATGAGCTCATATTAAGGGATATTCCTGTTTGTTTGTAAAAATCTTTCCAGAAATTTCCTTTAAATTTTGCATCTCTATCGTCGACAATAACCTTCAAAAAACCATGCAATTGATAAATGTTGTTGCAAAAGACATTTGCAATTTGTTTTGTTGAGTCGGTTTTCTTTACTTCCATGAAATGTGCATATTTGGTTAATCCTGTCAACCACAACAAAAATCTTATCCTTCCCTTCAGACATGGGTAGCCCTTCAATGAAATTCATCGAGATCTCTTCCCATTTTTGGTTAGGAATGTGTAGAAGATGAAGTAATCCTGGAGTCATAACATTTTCATTTTTATTTCTTTGGCATGTGTTACATTCAGCAACAAATTTTTGAAAATCCTTATTCATCTCCTTCCAATAAAATGATTGTCGTGCATTATAGTAGGTTTTGAAAAAACCTACATGTCCTGTTGTTGGGGAGCTATGTGACTCCTTTAAGACTTTCATTTTGAAGATTGAATTAGATAGATTCTGTCCTTATACCATAAGATGTCATTTTTCCATTCAAATTTGGGGTTTTTGTCTAAATTGTTGATTATTGAATTAGATTCAGGATCTTTGGCATATTCAACTCAGATTTCATCTAACCAATCAGGAATCGCCATTGTTGTTGCATATGCTCTTACTTCGTCATCCTTTCGTGATAGTGCATCAACAACTACATTGTCCTTCCCCTTTTTGTGTAATATTTCCTTATCAAAGGTAGAAAGTTTTTCTATCCATTTTTGTTGTTCGGTAGACAACATTTTTTGTTGTAGTAGGTATTGAAGACTATTGTGATACGTATGTATCGAGAATTTATTTCCTAAGAGATTTTGTCGCCACTTCGCTAACGCATGTATAATGGCGAGCATTTCCTTATCATATGTAGACTTTAAGCCTTCCCTTTTGTTGATCTTTCGACTTTCAAAAGCTATTGGAATCCCATTTTGCATTAACACTACTCCTATTCCAAAACCTGAAGCATCACACTCTACTACAAATGGTTTTGTAAAATCTAGGGTTGCTAACACAGGTGCAGATGACATAACCTTTTTCAACGTCTCAAAACATTCTTTTGCCTTGTTCTTCCATTGGAAGGAATTTTTCCTTAATAGGTTTGATAATGGTGTTGTCAAATGAGCGTAGTTCTTGATAAATCTTCAATAATAACCTGTTAATCTTAGGAATCCCCTTAGTTTTGATATGTTGTTTGGTTTTGGCCATTCTGTGATTGCTTTGATTTTAATTGGATCCACCTTGATTCCTTCCTTGGATAGGACATGGCCAATACATTCTACTTCTTCATTACCAAACGTACATTTTGATATTTTTGCATAAAACTGATTTTTTCTAGGAGAGAAAATGCCTACTCCAAATACTTCATATGCTCCTTCCATGTCTTACTCTAAATAAGAATATCATCAAAAAAGACTAGTACAAACTTCCTTAAGTAGAGCCGAAAGAGTTGATTCATAGTTGCTTGGAAAGTAGCAGGGGCATTGGTTAACCTGAATGGCATCACCTTGAACTCGTAGTGACCTTCGTGCATTCAAAAAGCAGTTTTTTCCACATCCTCTAATCTTACTGAGATCTAATAGTATCCTGACCTTAGATCTAATTTTGAAAAGTATTTTGCTTCATGTAATTTGTCCAACATCTCATCTATGAATGGTATGGGGAATTTTTTTTTATAGTTATTTTATTTAATCCTCAATAGTCTATGCATAGTCTGAAAGATCCATCTTTTTTTCCGAACTGTTGTCGCCTTTATACACACCTGAGAAACGTGGAATAAATATTCAATCCACTTGGTGTGTCCTTGGGGGCAAGTTAGAGTTAAGGTGTTGTCACCTAATCCTCAACTCCTCCATCTAGGCCAACTCCTAGCGAAGTCAAGGGGGGTAGTCTCTAATAAAATAATCTAAGGCTTTAAACTGAAATCAAAGAAACTAGTATTCTAGGAGTTTATTGCATTAACCAATATATTAAGTAAAACTATTCTAAAGCATACATCAATCAACAACCACAAAATACATAAGATATACTTGCATAAAAGGATACTTGAGATAACAATAGATGCAATTAAATTAATCAACACTTCAAAGTAAATGACTGAAAGTAAAATGCTTGAAGCAAATGGCTTTGTGTAAATGTAAAAGTGAGACCAGTGCCTTAAAAGTATCGTGGGCAGTGTAGATCGAGTATTTTATTAGATTTATTGATAGTAGGTTAATGAGGTAAATTTTATTTGCAGGAAAGTAAAGTGTTTGAACTAATCTAGATTTGGCCTCTTTAGAGGTTATCTCTTTGTTTGGAAATATGTTGAGAACCTACCGAAGCCCTGAAGGCTCCACCAGTAAGTTCACTAAGGGTGTCGTATGTCCAAAACGAGTGGGAAACTGAGTCCCGAGAGGGCCCGCCTTACTTCACACACTCCCCCTAGGTGTTTTCCCGCGCATTGAGATAGAAACTATTGAGATTTTCTTATTAATCTATCACCACTGACCAGCCCAGCGTGTATGAAACTTACTCCCAGAAGATCAAAACAAGCTCGCAACTGGAAGGGTCAGGAACAACACTGGGAGCTGAGGGGAGTTGTTTATTTTAAACAAAAAATAAAATTGCTGAAAAAAAATGTTTTCTAATTACTAGTCTTCACTGACCAGCCTCTTTCGAGGAGTTGAGGAGACGGTTTATTGCCAATTTTAAAATTCCATAAAATAAAGTTGCATAAAGGAAATCTAATCTAGCAATCAAAGTATTACTTTTTCAGATGGAAATCTAATCTATGTGTTTGTTGTTGTAAACTTTAAAGCAAAGAAAGAATGAAAATGAGAAACTTGCTCCAAGACCACAACACCAACCCCTTAAGGGGAAACAAAAAGTGAGGCCTCCCTTGGCTCACTTATTTTATTAAATTGGTTACAATTGTCTCTTGAAGAGACTTTGGATCTCTTTAAATAGAGATGTGGATCCTTATAATGATGGATCGAGTTTATTACCATACAAATTTATCTTAGGAAGGTATTGGGTGCTCTTGGAAGTCCCAAATGCTCCAAATTAGCCAAAATTGGTCAAAATCTCCCCTTGTTTATTCAACAACCTGCACAAAATAGCAAACAACAATAGCACAAAGATGGTCAAAAACACTTTAAGAATGTCTATGGTTATTAGTAGATAAACTCAAAAATTTCTAAGTATGAAACTATGATAAAAGAGAAAAAGGAACTAAGGAAAGCAAGCTAGAAATCTTGTCTCCTTATGGTCTTTTATGGCTGATATAAAACAGAAAACTAAAGCACTTTTCTTGCTAGATATGAAAGCTAAAGCATGAAATCAGAAATCTCTTTTAATCCTTTAGATTTCACTACAATTTAAGTTGCAAAAAAAGAGATTTTTCCTATCGCTAGATCTTGTTTGAAAGATAAATAAATTGAACTAAGCTAAGATCTAAACAAAACTTCTACAAATCTGATCTACCTATATTTGAATTTAGATATGGTAGATCTTAGATTGCAAATTTAAGTAACCAGGAGGATAGATAATTTAAAGAGAAAGAGAGAGTAGAATTGCTTGATCCCTTGAAAAGCCTTGGGCAATGGAGTCCCTTGCTTTGATGGAAAACGGAGGGACTATGTTATTCACCACAATCTTGGAGAATGAGGAAGATGCAAGCTAGCTCAACCTCTCCTTCAAGTGAGATATCCTGCACAACTTTAAACTTCTTGCAGAGGGGTTTAAAGCATTGGTGTCATATAAAATAGAAGCATGAAAGCATGAAAATTAAGCTAAATAAACATGCAATTCAAAGCTATCTAGCATACATGAATCAATAGAAATAATAAGCAAGCAAGCTTTCTATTTTTATCCTATTGGGAGATAGCTTCCCTTTCAAGGCCAAGATTCAACAACAATTACAAAAAATTAATAAGAAAGCATATACCTCATATACAAAATGAACATAGATGATCCATGGACATTTGCTTTACACCATGTAGTAGCCTCCAAAGCCTTTTTATTCCATTAAGAAAGATAGTACAATTACATAAACAAGCAATACAACCCAAGCTCCAACTAGCTTGCAATGGGAAGGATGCTTGTATAAATAGCCAAGAGTGAAGAGAGGGTAGAGGAGGAGGGCACACCACTTGGAGAGGGAGGGTGCACCACTTGGAGAGGAAACCAATGCCAAGTGTGGGATGAGGGGCAGCCACCTCTCTCAATCCTCTTATTAGTCGACACATAGGGGAGCAATTGGATGAGAGGGGCGCCACCTCTCAAGAGTTAGGCAACCTCCTCTTGGAGTGTGCCACCTCTCTCAAAGAGGGGCGCACCTTGTTAAGGTCCTAACCCACACATAGGTAGATCAATGTATTCGGATGTAATAAAGGTTAATATTAATAAGGCCTTTCAATAAAATAGAATAAGGCGGATGTAAGAAGACCTAATAGAAGCTCCCGCTTCTAGAAGGATCTTCCTCTAGATGCTTCTCTTAATAGACATATTTAGTATAAATAAGGGGCGAGGGTATGTGAACCCTAGCTTGGAGATTATTGTAACAGAGCGCTGCTCGACTGGATGCTGCCCCCTCGAAGAGGCCTGTGAACATTGCTTTCTGAATCAAAGTGTTTTTCTATTGCTATTTCGTATATCATTTCTGTGTATTGTGAAGATTATGCTGGATATTTTACTGATATTCTGCCATTTCTAGCATTTTATTTCTGTTCTGCACATTTTATATATCTGGTATCTTGCAAGTGGTATCAAAGCACTTTCCTTGGCAGAAATTGTGGGTATTTTTTTTCAGGGTAGAGATGTATTCCGGCGTCTTTAAGCCACAGAGATCTGTCGTTACGCGCATAAACCCGCGGTTGAGGGATTCATACACGCAGGAAATACAAATGGTTCTTAAGCGCACATCTGTTGGCCACCCTTGTAACCCCTGTTGGTACCCCTTCG